>JAFIDM010000002.1:40982656-41095191 GCA_023159025.1 Thereuonema tuberculata
AAAAAAAAAACCTCAATTATCATCTAATAATTCGAAGGAATGGGGAGAACCAATTTTTCTTTGTACATAAAAAGGGGTTCTCAAACTGTCGAAGTTTAAAAAAAAAAGTGCCGAGTTAAATTCTAAATAATGTAAGATAATAATAATAAAGCGTTGTTGCTTTACCAATAAAAAACGAGTTACTTTTAATTAGCGTCATTATAGATCTCAGTCCAATCAAGCAAAAATCTGTATTTCTAACTGCATAATAAATAATGCTATTCTATGAAAATAGCATTCTATGATATTAAAATATTCTACGATAACAAGGAGTGGATACTGATTCAATGGTAGAAAGGCACAGTTGGTTGCATTTTGAAGTTTTTTTTGTAAGAAGCTATTCACTCAGTCAGTTTAATGCAAATGCAGATGGAGAACTGCTTTTTAGCCAACTGAAAATTACTATTAGTCTTAGCTCTTCTGACATTTGATTCGTTTTGAACAGTTTCATTAATTACTATAAGGTAAATTATTTGCTACTTTTATTTTTGCATTGAAACATATAAACTTAAAATATTAAAGCAATGTGTCGAAAAGTATATTAATTGAAGATGTCATAAAAACTGTTGTAATGGCTTGTATTAGAAGTAAATAAATTTACACACATACAATTTCTCAACATTTAGAAACAAAGTTCTTTAAAAAAGTGGTTAAAATCACGAAATCAATTAATGAAGGCAGAAATAAAACATGATGTGCAAGATTGATGAATATTGCAGATAGCCCATAAAGATGCGGAAAATCAGAAATGCCTCAGAGTATGAATCACACAATCATACTATTTTGAGATAGTGTGATTTACTCAAAAGAAAACATACTGAGTTTCAGAAAGTTCTCTTAATTATTTAAGAAAGTTCATTTTTTGAATAAAAATATAGATATAAATAATCCTGGCCTATTTCAATGCTCACTAACAGCAGAATTGTTACTCATTCAATTCTATTTGAACTACACGATACCAAGTAGGAAAACCAGCAATGCCTTCACGATATAGCACAGCAAAACTCACTGATGTCAAGCAATGGTTTTCTTTGTTTTGTAATCTACATTCATGCTTAGATTTGTAACTTCTTGTTTTATGGATGGGCAAGAGCACCTACAGAATTTTTTGCAGAATGTATTAGCAATTAAAAAAAAAAAAGTAACCTGTAAAAATTGAAAACTCTAAAATTGTATAAAAAAAAAAAACATAAAAATATTAAAGTAATAAGCCATAATAAAATTTAACATCTTTTTGTATCTGTTAGTCCCCTTGCGGCCTTGCATGAAAAAATTACACGAATTATTTTGAAATTAAAAATTCCTGGTTGGGCAAATGTCTATCCTCCCACTCCTTGCATATATGACGCTGACTATAGATACAATTCTCTGCATTTCTCAAATATTTTCAAATGCCTCAACAGTTATTTTCAGAGATAAAACAAAAAGTCAGTTTTTGTAGAATTGGAGATAAAAAGGATTAAATATAAGCAGTGGCATAGCAAGGGAGGGCAGGGGGAGAGGGTCCGCCCCGGGCCCCCACCTGGGAGGGGACCCACCAGCCAGCTTATTTCCTTTTTTTTTTGGTTGTTAAATAGGAAATTTCCTTTTTCTTTTTTGGTTGTTGCTTAATAATGGAACTCCCGCCCCAGGCCCTCAAGGCGTTGCTACGCCACTGAATATATGACATATTGTGAGATACTAACCTTAAAAGAAAGTTTGTTAATAAATCAAAGACGTTCATATAGAAATGAATTTATTTAATGAATGAAAAATATTTTTTTTTGAAAAGTAATAAACAAAACAAATACAAAAGGTCACAAAAATACATGATTTACACTGACAAAATCATCACTGACCCACATTATTTGTAGAATACTTACATTTTTCTTGTATGGTGGGTTTTTAATAAATGTACAATTCTAGTGAACTAAAAAGTAAATATATACAACTGCAGAATTCAACATTACTGTTCCACTGACAAGAACGTAAATAAATAAAATCATTAAGTATTACATTTTATCAATTCTAACAAATATAAAACGCTCAACAGGGGATATATACAACATTTGAAATGGAAGAAACAAAAAAAATCATGTCAATAACAATTTTAACGTATTCCATTTTTTTTTTTTTTTTTTTTTGTATAAGTAGCTGTCGCTTTTCAAATATTCTTAAACAAGCTTTAATATCACTTTTACTTGTTGAAATTAGCAGAGCCAGTTTTAATAAGTACAACAAAGACAATGCTTTCAAAAGTACTGTAGCAACAAAACACACAATATGAGTATTCAAGCTGCAGGTTTTCAATTATTAAGTAGATACAAGGGTTTAAAAATTCACAATATAATGCAAGTCTTTTTTGTAAGATGGACCCTTCACTTTTGCTGTTTTGTATTTGATAAGTTCCTCAACAAATACATTATTATTTACAACACCAAATTGCCAGTTTAGCGATACACTATCCCTCTTCATGTAAAAGGTAGGTGTTACTACAAAGTTGGTAATTCCGTGTAAATATTAAGGTTCACCCAAATCTTTGAAATGTAAATATGAAAATGGCAGGTTTTGACAGTTTTAATGATGAATTAGATTTTAAATATTGGCTTCTTATTAAAAAAAAAAAAGCCAAAATGATAATGTAATTTTGTTGTATTGCAAATTGTTTGAATATTACTGAAAAATGTCTTTTATAATAGCCAAGATACTGGAATTGTGCTATCCTTGGAGGATCTCACTTACTTGACAGAAGCATGACTTCACAATACCTTATTGTTATTATTATTGCATTTTCTGTATCCAATTCTTACAAAAAACATTAGAATTTCACTACATTCTACTACTGAAATAACGATAAGTAAAATAGATCCAAATTTCCTGAAGCATTTCTTTCTCTGTTTCTTGGTTCCGCAGCCAAAAAAATTTATATAATAATTATAATTAATATAATTTATATTATTTAATTATAATATAATATATATTATAATTATGAACTTATAATCATAACAAAGTATCATAAGAATGTTAACCATCTCTTTCAAGCATAAGGTTCTTAAAATGGAAGATTAATACAATTTTAAATAGTGTTCTTAAGCATAACTCACAATTTATGAGCATTTTAAATATTAACCAAATTAACCAAATATTTGTCGATTTTTAACCCTCAAATGGTGGCCAAATTAATCTAGCAAATCACATATCAATTTTTAACTACTTTCAAGTTTTGGTTTTTGAAGTTATTGGCTTTTTTTTCTTCCTAAATAAAATCATATTTAGGTTCCTTAACAAAATTAAGATCTACAAAATGCTTTCCTAAATAGTAATTTCACCGACTCGTGTACCGTACAGTAGTTTTTGTTGTCCAAAATACACTACATAAAGAAAGCTGCACATCTGTGGACAATCCCAAGCTGCAAAATCAGATATAAATAATTCATCCATCTTCCGTTCACGACGTGATTCACAGAATGTCATTATATGATCAAAATGCTCTCATGGCAAGATTAATCTCTCCAGCAAGGCAGAGATTCAATGTAATTATCTTTAAGATCTCGAGGGTCTGGTTAGGTTACCTTCAAAAGACGACTCCCAAACGCAGAAGTGACTTAAAGTTTCCATGTCTATTGCTCTTTTTGGAAATATTTATACATATATATTGCAAACGGATGAAAAGAAGAACAAAAGGAATTAACATTCTTTAAAGACTTCACTTAAAATCTTACCAAAATAATGTATTCATTTGTAGTTTATAATTATATCAAGAACATCGAAAAATATAAGATTTGCATGAGCTTTTATGCACAGACCACAGGTACTATACAAAAGCAATGTGTGTATATTTAACTGCTATATTCATTAATAAGTTTGCTTAGCTGTTAGGTCTTCCTCAAGCATCCACCTCATTCTAAATGCTAAAATATTGCACAGGACAGACTTAATAAAAATTATATAAAACATGCAATCATTCTATTAAAGCAAACTGCTTTCAAATTTAACTACTTACTTCAATAAGTCATTTCCCTTTATAAATGTCTTTTTATGCATAAAACTTATTTCAAGAAAATTGAATCATTTGGTGACGAAGAAAATACATTGATGAAGTTGAAAAGGAATCAGAGATTTTTAAAAGTGTGACGAAAGGATTTTTAAACACTTATCAGACAAGACTTGCTTTTTTACTTATTCTCTAAGAATCATAGCAATACAATGTTTCAATTCCTTAAAAGTACAGCAGGAATTTCCTTCCGTTTCCATTCACCTTAATTACAATAAAATTTTGTTATCGCCACCTTATGAAACAATTTGCCTACGTTTAAATAAACAAATTTTCTGCTTTTTATTTGATCATATTAAATTTCACAACGGTTTTAACAGCAAGGAATTTTCACAATTGCAATTGTCTTTATTCAGATATCAACATGTGGTAAGGTCTTTAATAACCAACGTGAATGTTTATGAAAACAAGTGCTAATCACAAACACTTATTACCATTGAATATTCATTTTAAGTAAATTTCATCTCGGAAGACAAATATGGTCACAAAAAGTCAAATATTTTACTGCATTTGATTCCGTAAATGAAATATAATTTATTCAGTCGAACCTGTCTATCTCGAATCTCATGGGAAAGGAAAAAAAAAATCAAGATAAAGAGGTTTCGAGTTATAGAGGTTTTAAAAGCGGTCAATTAAAAAGACGTTTTAATTGCTTTTGTTGTAGAAAAATATAGTGGTATGATTGCAGATTAATTATACATACATCCATAACATTTTTTTTAACATACATACGTACCTTAGCAATAAAAATAGTCTTTCAGTCTTTCAATGACTTTTGACGTCTAACTTTAACAAAGAAGGGTGGTCTTTGGACATCGATTTTTGTAATTTACACTATCCGAATTCGAGTTACAGAGGTTTTGAAGGAAATTTTTTTCGAGATAAACATGGAAAATACATTGAATTTAGATTGTAAATGTAGGGAATTTCAGAAATTTCGAGATAAACTGGTTCGACTGAATATTAAAAAGTTTTTATGTGCAGTGACTAATTTAAAAACTGAGGTAACCATAAAAGCACATAATTTACAATTAAAACTAACATTGCGACGTTTCAGATCTCTAATTGTGCGAGACCCTTTTTTTTCTCACCATCTCACGCTTGAAAAAATGGTCTTGCACAATTGAGATCTGAAATGTCACAAGGTTAGTTTTAATTGTAAGTTTTGTGCTTTTACGTTTGCCTCAGTTTTAGAAACATAATTTACCTTGACTGTTTTCAAAAAAGCTCAAAGTTTATACCTTTATTTATACTCATAAAAAGTATTTGATTTCAAACATAAAAGAACAAGGAATAGTACCTCAATTTTATCACAATAATTATTGTAAGAATAAAAAAAAAAAAATTGTAAATGTAATGATTAATCTTTAGATGATTAGAAAGTTTATGAATGGGATCTTTTGTACTCAATCAATCATTTTTCTGATCCAATCTATAAGAAAAGACAGAAACTATGCAGCAAACTAATTACTAACTCTTTTACTTAAGGCTTAGCAATAAAAATAAAAGAAGTAATTTAAAACATTCACAGAACTCTCCATTTCGAGGCCTGTCATTTCTATTTATTTATTTGTCTTTTTTTGAATTGACTATTTTTTTGTTTTAAATCTTACAGTATGTTATTTCATTCTAACAAAAATAGAAAATTCATACCCGAAGTTTTAAAATGTTCTATTTTTTAAAAAATAGCTTTATTCTACTCAGTGAGAATAAGTAAAATGTGATTTCCTGAACTATCACAAAGAAAAAATTGTTGCTTTAGGCCTTATTCTTTGGAGCAAATTTTTACGGACTAAAATACATTACTTATTAGTCGTAGTCTTCATTAGCTAAAATAAATATGCAAATCACTAATATTGGCTATGAGCCAACAGTCAATGGTTCATTTATACAAATATATATACTCAAATTAAAAAAAAAAAAAAATGTTAACACAACAACAAGTGCAACATACATTCAACTATTAAGACAGTTGCCACACAGATAACACACTTAATACAGGGTCCAATTTTTATTTTTCCATAAAAACTGTAAATCCCTCCTGTCCACTCTTCAATATGAAAACCAGCGTTCACTGAATTTATGTAAGTGTACTTATGACTTAACAAAATGGCATCCTTCAAAAAATAAGAAGTTTCTGTCAAATCTTATTATAAATTATTCATGGTTTATAACAGTTATGATAATGAATCAGGTTCCATCTTTTTCTTCAAAAGGTTTAAGGGAATATTAAAATTCAGAAAAAAAGCTAAAATGTTTTTGTTCTAGCTTTTTTCTTTTGGTTTTTTGAAAATAATTTAGTGCTAATTTTATTTAAAAACTAGCAGCGTATTTTTTTATTTTTTTAAATAATTATACTTAGAGCAATAGTTTTCATTTTACCGTGAAATTTATGCAGATCATTCAAAATGTAATAACTGTACAATACTTTTGTTTTTATGTTCAAACCAAAACATTTTACGAACAACAACTGCAATTAAATGTTCAAGTTTTTTGATATTATATTAAGACCAAGTGTTCTGAACAAATATGTATTGTCATGTCAATGCACCAAATATCCTGAGACAATAATTAGCTTACAGCTACTATTTTACAACAACATTCAATGAAAAATTATAATAAATAAAATGATTACACGAAAGGCGTCTGAAATATGTCTTTCTTTCAAGTACTGGCCACGCTAACAGTTAAGTGATTTCAGCTAGCTTTCGGCAAAGTATTGGATAAACATGATCTTGTTAAATACCAAATACTGTTGTACATTAAAATAAAAATGGAATAGTGAAACAGACTTTAGAGATTCTACATTTAACTGATCCTGAAATCAGAAAAAAAAAAACTGCCTACTGAAACTGACTATTTGTGCAGAAATTTCCCGAACAGGCAAACCGGTTCTGGTATTTTATGGATAATCAAACGATGCCTAGTGCTAAGACTTTTTTGTATTAAGTTCATCTAACAATACCGACCCTGCGAGTTCAAGATCCCAGTTCAATGCTTGCAGAACCTTTTCACAATGAGGTTTAGGAGCAATACCTAAACGAAATAACTGTTCTATTTTCAGAAAACGTATTGTCTGTTCTAGGTTCCGCTGATTCTGCTGAAGTGCACCGTGGCATTCCTCAATAGTCACACCGTGTACCGCCTGCTGAATGGTGTTAAGCAGCGTGGGGTCTATATATGGCTGGGTCTGAGAATGAGCTGGTGATGCCGGGTTAGAAGCAACACCCACAGGTCGGAAGCCGGTCAGACCCATCCAAGTCTGCTGCCCCTGCTCACCGCTGTTGGAGACTAGTGACAGTGTGCTAGGTACTCTCTCAAACTGACCTAGAACGAACGGATGAGCCTGGGTCGTGTTTGGAGGCACAACTGGCAAAGGAGGGGGTGTTGACGTCTGCACAGTATCAGAGGCAACCATATGAAATGCTGCAGGGTCTGCTGGGAAAGGAGGCTGTTCCATGAGAGGAGTTGAAATGACTGGAGTTGCCACAGGTGATGCACGACGGTGAGACTGAGATGGAGGAGGAAGAAGTAGCGGAATATCACCTTTAAACACTTTCTGGCTAGTTGAAATGGAGGTTACTGGTGGAGAATCAGAAGAGATTGTTGTTGTCCAGGTATTGGCACGTATCTCAGCCTGCCCCAGTTTCTTTTCCAGTTCAGCAATCAATTGTGATTTACAATCAACAGATGGAGGAGGAGGTGGGATCATTCCAAGAACCCCATTTCTGTTCTCCATACAAGTGGTTGCTGGAATAGGAGTGGACATGTTTGGCACATCTAACGACAATGAGCCCATTGAGTTGTTTAACCATTCAAAGGCCCGGTCCCTTTTTTGCATTTCTTCTGGAGTTGCTGTGAAGACTGGTGCTGCCCAACCGTTCACTAGGGTTCGTTTGGCTTTTACATCCCCGTCCTCTCCTGTTTCTTCGACAATTAAGGCTGGACAGCTCTGGATTGCACTGGGTTTGTGGAAATGCTGTCCATCAGGAAATGCCGAATTCATCCCATCGGGTGGGACAACAGAATAATAGCGGCCCGAGTGTTGTGATGGTGGGGCATAGATTGCAGAGGGGTCTGGCACAGGACTGATTTGATCCATTTTTAAAGGTATGTTCATGTACTGGTTTTCAGAGGGACCCGACTGGTTCATGTAGGTCCCTATTTCTGAAAATTCAGAGTCAAAAGAACTAATAGATTGTGTTTTAAACATGTTAGTTAATGGATCTGGCATTGACGGAGGACTAATAGGAGCATCCAACAAACTAATGTTGGTTTGGATGGCAGATGCAGTGTTCAGGAGGGTATCCTGCATTACAGAGACTGCTTGTGTGACCTGAAAGCAAAAAAAAAATTAACATGATTTAGTTAATTTGTTAAGATTTCTTAAAGATACTTAAGAATCAAGGAAAGCAACTGTGAGTAACGTACACTTTAATAAGTAATATATAGAAGTACCTTTTATGTACCAATCTGAAATGTAAATTGGCACCTAATCAAAAATTTCTATTTTTATCCACCATCGATTTGTTACAACAAACAGAAGATAGTACAATTCTCCGAATAGTTATTGCTCGATAGATGAAGAATGATATTTAACTTAAAATATATACAGGATGTTTCCAAACTTATTTTACAAGATTGTAGAAAGAGGGTACGAAAACAAACAGTTTTCATTAAGTAATGTGTGTCCAGTCTTACGCTGCTACAGCACTCCAGTCATTTTAGTGTTGTGGCTGTTGCCAAGCACATGAGTGCATGGTTGTCTGCTGTTTACTGTACGTACAGTCATCAGAATCAACATTCGAACAGATAATGGAGCAGTACCATCTGACGGAACTCGTGAACAAGCATTTGATGTGCAGTGCTGCAAATTAAGATGGGCAAATAGCTGTAAGGACATACGAAGAATAGTTTCCCCAATGCAGACATCCAGCTCACATCTTGCTGCAATAGCTCAACCATTATGAGATAGGTTCATTGTGCCCAAACACGTTCGAAACAAGCCGACCTCATTCTGTGATAACTGATGTAGAAGAAGATATTCTTGAGGGAGTGACAGATGAACCTTCCATCAGCACAATTTAACTGCACATCGTGTTCCGTTAAGTCATTGCTAGGTGTGGCAGATTCTTCATGAACAACAGCTGCACCCCTTTCACCCACAACATGTTCAGCATCTTAACACGAAGGATTATCCATGAACGAGTGCGGCAGTCAATGTTCCGGAGATGCCACTATTACATAGAACAAGTGGGGCAGCACTTTGAACATATTCTCTAAACCACAACACTCCAAATAGGCAGGTGGCAATGGTCCTTTCATGAAAGTAAAACGACTGTAGCACCGTATCGGTGCAAGATCGGACACACATTACTTAATGAAAACTGTTTATTTTCATAACTCTATCTACCATATTCTTCTGTAACGTAAGTTCAGAAACGCCCTATATAAATCAATTTTTAATAATAAATTCTTAATAAATTTCAAACAGTTTCAATAAATTTCAGTTTCTAAAGATAAAAAAATGCAAATTAGAAGAAAATGCAATATATTTAATAATGATAATAATAAAATAAAAGTTAAGTTGTTTTGGTTCTTTTTAGAAATTATAATTCAATTTTAACTAATAAGCTTTGTTTTGTAATTTAATATTTACCAACTTACTCATTTCTAAAATGATTTCTGCACATACAGAGTTGGGACTTAAGTTTATTAAGAAGTCTCGTTTTGCGATTTAAAATGCTTATTTTTAGATAAAGAAGAAAGTAGGGGTTGTAAAATGAAATAGAGAATAATCAAAAAATTGTTTACTAATTATGTACTTAATTATGGCATTAATTAATTTAGCATGTTAATATTTTAATATATAATTTAGAAATGTGGCTCACTTGATACTTTTAATACATCACGGTGCCTGTTTGGATTAAAACTTAAGTATTTCTATACATAAGTCTACATTTAAATGTTTATATTTCCTATGCCAGATGGAATGGGCATTAACACTGTCAAAGCAATGAGTACAGGTATTCCTAGTTCCATCATTCAACAAATTTAAAAATGTATCCCTTGCATAGAAGATCAGAATCTTTGAAGACGATCTTACAACTTAGGATGCAGATCAGATGTCTAAATAATAATGGAATATATTTTAAGGAATAAGCGAGGACACAGGAATTTTTTTTTTGCTCATAGAAAATCAAACGTGCTTTACAGTAATGATAATTTATTACATGACAATTTAAATCAATAAGTTACTTCTAAACTTAAGTTAGGAATTATTTAAAATTTATTTATTTTTTTTTACCTGTATTTCGTCACTAAAATCTATTAAAATCTCTTCTTTGGCATCCGTTGGAGAACCGTTTTTGGATTTAGATTTTTTACTTTTATTCGTTGATTGTGACCGTGAAGCCTTTTGTGGAGATTCTTCTTCTGCTTTTTCATTCACAAAACGATTATAACTGAACTGTTTTGTCTGTGTTCTTTTGCTACTTGAATAGTCAAATGTACCTATTAAGAAGAGAAAAATAAAATAAGCTTCAGGCTAGGCTAGTAAGTAATAATTTTACAGAATAAAAAAGTTAGAAAAAAAAATCATTATTAAGGATGAATGTGATTATCCAATAATTGCTCTTTATTATAAATTCATTTGTTTTCCCCCTTTTTAAGAACATTATGAAATTATCTGGACATATCCAGTACCTCAATTGGATTAAAAGCAGGCCCACCCTGCTATGTTACTCATAACTAGGACCCAAATTATTTACATGTGTGAGATAAAACATTAAAAAACAGATCCAAAGAATTCAATAAGACCTAAAAATTTTAAGAAAATTACTATTTTTGCCAAAAAAAAAAATGTATTTCACTCTCCCAATTTGGAACCAAGCAGATGTAAATAGAGATATATCTCTAAATATGACTTTTTTTTATTAGTAGTATAATTAAGTTTGCTTTAACATTTCAAAAGGTCAGAATATGCATTAATAAGAAACAATAACTATTTTACTTCAGTTATAGCAACAGGAAACATTTAGGTTAACAAGTCAATTCACAATTGTGTAGTAAATTCTCACAAAACCCTTCGTATCGGATTTCTTGTACTTTTTTAAAAAAAAAAAAAAATCTTATGGGTTTTCCTCAGCTATCCAATGTGGACTATGTGTGGTGTAATAGACACCGAAAAATCCTGTTAGATGGCCGTGGACATTCATCTTCATTACAGCAAATATCGTTAAACACTCCTTTCTGGTAGCGCCAAGGACATTTCAATATCCCCCAATCCATGTTCCGGCTTATGCAGCAAATGGTAGCACCTCACGCACAGAACAGGAAAGGGCGGAATAGAATAAGCAAGCCAAGACATCGAGAGCTTTTCGCCGAATTCAGGCCGATCCTTCTGTTCGCTGAATGAACGAAGTTGTATCGGAGATGATGATGTTGGAGCATTGCTTCTGGCTGGACGAGAACTTCTGTTGATGGTTGATGTCGAATGAATGGATCGAAACCACATTGTTGTTAAGTCTCTGATCACCTTTGGTGATGATCGACACAGCACATAGAAAGTCATTTCTCCTAAAATCTAGGATATAAAACAACGCAAAATTTACAAGATTTTAGGAGAAATGACTTTCTATATGCTGTGTTGATCATCACCAAAGGTGATCAGAGACTTGACAACAATGTGGTTTCGATCCATTCATTCGACATCAACCATCAACAGAAGTTCTCGTCTAGCCAGAAGCAATGCTCCAACGTCATCATCTCCGATACAACTTCGTTCATTCAGCGAACAGAAGGATCGGCCTGAATTCGGCGAAAAGCTCTCGATGTCTTGGCTTGCTTATTCTATTCCACCCTTCCTTGTTCTGTGCGTGAGCTGCTACCATTTGCTGCATAAGCCGGAACATGGATTGGGGATATTGAAACGTCCTTGGTGCTACCAGAAAGGAGTGTTTAATCGAAAAATCCTATTGGATTAGGACATATGGAGCATTAGTAGCCACTGAAAGGGATAGTTCAGATCGGGGAGTAGCTTCTTTGCCACACTAGAGAAAGAGAAATGAATTTGATGGAAAAGGAAGTAGTTAGTTACAAATTAGTAATGGAAGGCTTCGTTGCAGTTCAGCTGGTTAGAAATCCTCATATTTTACTCAGTTTTCTCAGCCGACGACCATTGCCTGTCAAGTCCTGATTTTTCAGAGTCGGAATTTAAGCCTATAAAGTCTTGAGGTGAAGTTTATCAATGGAGACACTAATGAAATCTTAACACATCTAAGAAGTGGTTTAGTGCTTCAGTAGAAGTTTGGATTTTCTTTTTAGGTGTAATTTAATTTTATTAAATTTCTCAGAAAATTTGAAGTTTATAGGAATGATATTTTAATTTTATTGACTTGTTACTATGGGAACTAGTAGAATGCTTCATGTTATATTCCAAGGAGAAGTTTAGTAAACATTTATTAAATATTTTTGAGATTCCACCCCCCCCCCCCCCAAATCTGTTAATTTTTCTAATAGATGATTAATTTATAATATTGTATAATGCGTTAAATAAATTCATAGAGGCCGCACATAACGGCACATGAATTTTCTCGCCATTTGTCCTTTCGGCGAGTTTTTATTGTTTGTTTTAGCTTTTGCGGGTTCCACATTTCTTCCAACATTGGTTGAGTTAAGAAAAAGTTTCAAGTTAATTATCCCAACGTTGATTGTTATAAAATATTTTCTTTTTAAAATCTAATAGTTAAAATTGATTTGAAGTAGCCTAAGTTAAATAATTGTGTTTTTATTTAGAAGTTATTTTGGCTTAATGTGTAATTTTTATGAATCGTGGAGTCAAGAACTATGATTCAGCAAATCGTTATTAATGTTTAGATATTAACTTGATGTAGGACTCATTTACTACTTCTTTCATTTATTTTCCCCTCTTAATGGTTCAGCTGCACTGTTCTGCGTTAAGAAAGACTTGATTCAATCAAAAATAAGTAGCAGGACATTGACAAGTGATAGTTTGATCAAATCTAGTTCTGAAAATATGGATAATTAGGACTATTTTGAAATGGAACTGAAACACCATTGGTTGTTTTAAGAAAAATGTAAAGCATTATTATAATACAAAGAACACAAGAACACAATTTAACATGCAGGTAATTTATTAATGAATGAAAACTAACGACTGCACATAAATAAACAAAATCACGCCTTTGAGTTTATCAACAGAGGGAATTGGAACGGCCATTTTGTCCTTATTGGAACTCATCAGCCAGATCCACCCTCCCTGGTGAATAACCCAGAAAGGCATGGAGCAGAAATGGAAGTCCCCCTCGCTCCCAACGGTGACTCCCGAACAAAAAAAACAACAATTCAAAGTTAGTGTGCACCAGAAAAACCTTTAGCCTAATGTGCACTTTCGCATTAATTTTTAATTGTTGTTTTTTTTTTTTTTTTTTTTTTTTTGGGAGTCAGTGTTGAGAGCGAGGGTGACTTCCATTTCTGTTCCAAGGTTTGTCATCAAGGGAAAGTGGATTGGGCTGATGAGTCCCAATAAGGATGAAACAGATGTTCCCGATTCCCTCTACTGACAAACTCAAAGGCATGTGATTTTGTTTATTTATGTACAGTCGTTGGTTTTTGTTTATTAATATAAAGACCAGTTTATATTTTTTAAGATAATTACAATTTCTCATTTCGAAATGGAACTGCAACCCTAATTGCTAAAAAGCACAATGTAAAGCAAGTGTTTTAATTTTAAATATAAATTTAATATGAATTTCTACATAATTGTATGAAGGATGTAACCTCATTTTGGATTTGTAGAAGTAAATTTTGGTTGAGCTTACTTTTAATTTGTCTTCTATTGTTAAGCTTAGGGTTTTTCCTTCTCCTTTTACCTAAGAAATTTTAAAATGTATTCAGAAGTTGAAAAGGATTAAAAAAAATAAATAAAAAGGAAGGCTACACTCAGCTTAGTTGATTCATAGATCCCAAATTTGTTATATTTACTACTATTTTGTTGACTCAGTCAATGTTTACCTGAAACCGTAAGTGGCCTTGGCTGGAAGTTGCATTTATCACAAACTCCAAGCCATGGGGAGTCCAACCAGATGTCTCATGGGCCTTTGACTCCTGGCTGGACTTGGAGAGCATTACATAAACACACAGACAGAGAATCCTTCTTAAGGAATCACCACAAATGGAAATAAAGATTACGAAACAAATATGAGGAGTCGCGAAACTCTACCTCCTACTCAATACTACTTCTTTTATTTATTTATGTATTTTTTTAATGCAATGCCCTTGCTTTTGTCTATTTTGCCTTCAGTTGAATCAAGAAGCTTTTGTTACAGACTAATTCACCGATTTACTTTTGCCTTCACTACATTACCAAGTCCAAATTATTAACATCTTCCTTACACTTTTTTTCTTCTTTTTCTCAAAAAAAAAAAAAAAAAAGAATTTAAATCCGAAATACTGTCTTTTAAGTGGCTCTCTCTCAAATTTAAGAGCTGTGCTCTTGTCGGTGGAGTAATTTCCAACCTTCTCTATCTTCAGCTAATTTCTTTACTTCTTGATACGACATGACATTCACTTTTTCTTTCACTTGTTGCATGTAAGATCTCCTTGGTCTTTCTCTCCCTCTCCTTCCATCAATCTTTCTTTCTATAATTATTTTAATAAGGTCATCGTGTTGCATCAAATGTCCCAACAATTTCCCTCTTCTATTTTCTATTGTCTTCTATTTGTCTAATAAGCACCATTTTTCTTTTACCATATTAAGCACTTCTTCATTTGATTTCTTTTCCGTCCAACTAACTCTTTCATTCTTCGCCAGCACCACATTTCAAATGCCTCTAGTCGCTCTCTGTCTCTTTGTGTCATGGTCCACATTTCGCACCCATAAAGAGCAATACTCCAGACATAAACCTTAATTAGTTTTTTCTGTTTATTGCGTGATATTCTCGATTTGAATAAATATTTTTTGTTGTTAAAAGCTTGCTTTGCCATTGCTATCCTCGAAACTATATCAAATCTGCATCTGGAATCATTTGTGATTACACTGCCTAAATATTTAAATGATGTTACTTGTTCAATGTAGGTGTTATTTAATGTAACTGGACTATTGACTATTCTTTTTGAAACTATTAATGACTTTGTTTTTTTAGTGTTGATTTTAAGGCCAAATTCAGTTAAAATCCTATCCATTTGTTGAAGTAATACTTGAAGTTCTTTTTTTATTTTCTGCTACAGCTGCTATGTCGTCTGCAACTCATATGAATTTAATTTTTTCTCTGCTAATTTTTAACCCTCCATTATCGGATTCATTCAATATAAGGATTGCGATTCAATAAATATATTAAAAATAAGCGGCGAAAGTGGACAATCTTGTCTTATCCTTGCTTTTCCTGATTTTCATTTTTAAGTAGCATTTGAAGAAAAAAAATTACTTTAAACAAAAAGTGATTTTTTTTTTCTTATTCATTGAACAATATGTGTAGCACTCATATCTCTGACTGCACAACTGTTGACAAAGCATTCATGGTTCCATTTTTTTAGTAATTGTGTTTTGTTGACTCAGCCTGTTTCCATATTTCATTGAGCTCTTCGGGATGGATGAAATGGAAAATGATGATGGGCGATACAACAGGCAGTTTAAAAAACTTCAAAATAACAATCTAAAGGCAGAAGCTGAGCTTTTTTTGGAGATAAGACAGATGTAAGAAAGATTAATTATTTTTGAAATGTTTGTGTGTTTTATAAACATCCTTAAATTCTTCAGTCTTAGTCATTTTAGTAATGTTCTTCTCCATTATTGGTGCAGTAGTTAAGGCTGGTGGCATGAGACAAAGAGGTAACAACTGAGAGATTACACATTTCTTCTTTGCAAAGATGACATCAATAAAATTACAAATGCAAACTTTTTAATAATCAGACATGACATAGAACATATACAACCTATGCAATGAGTAGGGCAAGGATATTTCTGATATGTTATATTTGTTTAACTTACCCTTATTTCAGTATAAAGTTACTTTCAATATATTTTCGCTTCTCTGATTAAAATTATATGATTTTTAATGTGTGTATATTTGCATATTTTCACCTTTTTTAGGATTTGGTAATATTTTGAGCGTATGATGTCCTTTTACTATTCATTTTGTTTCTTTCAAGACAAACTTTCAGCAAAGGTTTATGAGAATTCATCATTCCTTTGTGAAAAACAATGGAAAATGAATTTTCAAATAATATAAAATTTCATTATATATATAAGAAACCTGAATGAATGAACATTTCTAATTTACGAATAATTTCATAATACTGTAATTTTACTATTTGAATCAGATTAATTTGGAATGTTATTGAATTGCAAGGTAATTTGATGAACAAATAATTTACCAAAGATTATTTAAAACTTTTTTTTTTTAATATTGCATTTTAACTTAAATAAATAGTTATAAATAAATCAAAAATATTTTGCTTATAAGTAATGAAAACTTAGTTTCCAAATTCCATAACAATTATGTAAGAAAAAATAAATAACCTCCATTAAAGCAAAAACAAGATTAAAAAATAAATTTGTAAAATTAAAAATTGTTGGTTGGCTTTATTAATTTTTCACTTATTTTGAGTGACTGAAACTATGAATCACATGTGTGATCAAATCGCTAATCAAACTGAGCGTGAAAAGATATTAACTGCAATCAATCAGTAGTTGGCTTACAATCCATATACAGTAGAGTCCCGAAAACTCGGTCTTATGTGGACCGAAGGGTGGTCGAGTTTGTGAAACTACCGTGTTATCGAGAAAGGTGTTAAAAAAAGAATAAGTACGATTTTTTTTCGTCATAAAATACTTTTATTTGTTGCTTGAGAATACAACAGTTTACAAAGAATGCTATAACTCAAATTTAAACTGTCTAAATAAACTTAAGAAAATACCTAATACATGAACTGTATGTAAATGTAACTTGTAACGGGTCTGCACATGGGGGTTTTTCCGCCCTGCCAGGGGGTGGCCGAGTTATCCGGACTGCCGGGTTATCGAGTGCCGAGTTTTCGGGACTCTACTGTAATATACTATTGCTTTTGCGAACTTTGTTCACAGAACAAGTGTTCAATCTCGCTATCGTACTTGATGCCGGGCATAAGTGACTTGAAGATTTCATTAACTGTCACCTCAGCTAAGATCCAAAAGCTATGCCTTCACAAAATACTAAGTTAAGAAATTTGTAAGGAGGAATAGCAATATTTTAATACAGATGGCAAGATATTATTTTGTAGTGTTCTAAGTAATAGTTGCTGCTGAGAAGCAGTTTAATGTGCAACAATACTGCAGTATCTCAAAACATAAGGGCAGTTTGGATCAAAATTCTTTATCATGGGAGCCAGCAGCAACAACCGTTCTAGAACAAATCAATATCGCCCATTCCAAGCAAAATATCGTAATTTTCCAAGAATATGTACGAGATGACCACGATGTCTGCTGATATTCCTTTTCATAAACTCAGTACAAGCATTTAAAGAAGTTACTAGGGAGGCACACAATCAGCATATCCTGAGTGAAATAGCACTACGGAAAAACTGCACAACTGCTTATTACCATGATGTTTTAAATAACATTAGATCTTGCATTGCCAACAACAAAGTATGGATTTCCATTGAAATCACTAATGTTCAATGGAGGTGCGTAGTTAATATTGTTGCTGGAATTTTAAGAGAAGACAGATCTGATGAAATTTTTTCCTTTCTTGTGAAGTGTTGGAGAAAGTTAACCACTCATCCGTTGCTGTATTCTTCAATAATGCTATGAACGTCCTATGACCAGCTGGGATGAAGAAAGAAAATGTTCTTCTGCTAGTAAAAGATGCAGCTCCATATAGGGTGAAGGCTGCCAAAAGTCTGAAGATGCTGTATCCAAAAATGATGCGCCTAACTTGCATTGCACATGCATTGTATAGGAATAGCTGAAGAAAGGCATGGGAACTATCCTGTGATGAATAATCTCATTTCTAATGTGAAGAAAGTATTCACCCAAGCCCCACTGTGACTGAAGAAATTCAAATAAATCACTCCTTCAATGCCTCTGCCTCCAGAACCTGTTCTCACATATTTGGGGAACCTGATTCCAAGCAGCAGTTTATCACAACTACAGTGAAACCGAGAAAGTTGTTAGTAGTTTCAGTGATGAGGAAGCTTCTTCATCAAAGTTACTAAGTCACCGTTTTTAAGGAACCCTTTTGATGGGAACCTCACTGATATCAAGTCCAACTTCAGCAACAACAATCACTCAACTCGAAAAAATGCGTAGAATTCTGTCAAGGTCTTGAACTTGTGAAAAATGTTGATAATGAATTAAATGTAGCCTAAGACATGGTAGGTGACAATGTATTAGCAAATGTATAAAATGTTCTCTGTCGAAATGAAGGATATTTCACAGTCTTCAAGATAGTGGTAAGCAGACAGGAAAACAACCCAGAACTTAGCAGCAATGATTTCACATTTTTCAAATACAGTCAAACCCCGATTATCCACGAGTGCCGCAAAAAAATTTTTTAATTAGAAACCTCAAAAAAAAAAAAAAAAAAATAATCCAACCCAACAATAAGGAAAGTACAATAGGCCCTACAGTGCAAAGGTGGAAATTTACTGACAGGTTTATTGTGCAACGTAATCCTATAGGCCTTCTCGGAATTTGTGGTTGAGTGGCAAGCTCTTGCTCTGCAGAAAGGTTTCTGCTGTACTGTACATATTTTAAAAGTTTTGCATATTATGTTTTTTGTATAATAAAACGTAGTTTTTATGCCGAAATATTTTTTTTCTTGTTTACACCTCATTTTTAGTCTTTTTTTCGGGTTATTCGCGATTTTCATTATCCGCGAAGCTCTTGCCACCCAATCCCGCAGATAATCGGAGCTCTACTGTATGTCCAAATTACTTCCTGTGATGTGGAATGGACTTCCCCATTATAAAACCATACTAAGTGACAATTGGAGATCAATTTTTGTTTGAAAACTTCAAAATATGTAATTCTGAGAACAATGACAATAGAACTTGTATTCATTACTAATATCTTATTTTTCTGTAGCCAATCAGCATGAAAACAATTGAACAGTTAGTAAAAAGTGATTTGATCTTATTCATTTGAACTTCTGTGTTGAATGTTCCTCAAGTACTCAATACAATTAAGCCTTAAATAAAAATAAAGTGCTATAAACGAAGCCAAGTTTATGTTTAGGTTGCATCTTGATGTTTGAGATTTAATAAGTAAGAGTTTTTATAAATAATGCTTGATGATTTTTTTTACTTAATGTTGGAGATTGTAGGTCATTTTTTGAAATTTTTTATGTCATATTTGTAATTTTAAAGGCCATTAATATTGCATATAAGCAAGGTTTTTAATAGTCTTGCATATCTGCATGATTTTTAGGTCTTACACATCCTTGCCCTAGTAATGAATTTGCAAAATGGAAGTAACTACAAAAGTGATGACAAATGTTCAGAAGTTATAACTGATAAATATGTATAAGTTTTTCAATCTTACGATACTTACGTTTTGTCCTATCTGGTAACTTAATTGAAGGTGTTGTTGTTTCTTCTTGAATACCCAAAATGTCAGGGGGCTCCATAGGATTTCGTAAATATACTCTATAAAAGAAAAAGATTTAATTTTAAAGATCAAATTTTCTTCTTTTAAAAAAAATTAAATTAAAACCTTATAAAGTAATGTTATAAAAATTAATTAAATTTTGCTAATGTGCTTCATGTTGCTGTCCACTAGATACAGTAACACTTATTTATAAAGTGTTGACTCTGTTTAGGCACTTGACGCTGTAATCTTGGGTTGCTACCATCACTATAAATGTTAAATTTTCAATAAAAGAGCTACAAAATTTACTTGTCAATTAACTTTTTATTTACTTAAATGAGTTAAAAATTAAAGTATCCCATTACAGGTCTTTGTTAACTTTCAGGTTGTAGGAGGTAAGACCTAAGTTGAGATCAGGTGGTCAGCCCAACACCTTCCTGCCTTTAGCCCCCAGGAAAGGAACCAGGTACCCATTGATAATTAGAGAACTGGGTGAATCTTAAGACTCGTCTGGTGGAGAATTCAGTGAGAGAAAATCTCTGTTGGAGATTGAATCCAGCTCCTCAAGGTCCAGGCAAGTGTTTTGGCTATCAAGCTCAAACTTAACTGAGTACCACTATTTAATTATGTAAATAAAAAAAACAAAGAAATAAAAAAAAAGAAAAGCACCATAAAAATAATCAAATATAATGAAAAAACTATCCCAACAAACTGAAGGAGATAAGTATTGTTTAATTTAAGATATTTATTATGGTTTTTAGTCTTCTGATCAAGATCAGCAGACTAATATTCCCGTTTGAGGATAAGTATCATTAAAATATCATTAAACTATAATTTAGCACAACAATCACAACAACTGCATCTTTTATATTTGCAACAATCACATTTATAGTGATTGTTGTAGAGCTGCATTATAAATATGATTGTCAAAAGGCGCAATTGTTGCGTTTATTGGAAATAAACGCAAGGAAATTAAAGCAATATCAACGATCAGAAGATGTTGTGAAGCATTGTGATTGGTTTACTAATTGCTTTCCCTACCTTGTTTAATAATAAATTGTAGTTCTGCCTTAAACATACAGGGAAAGCTCCTAACAGAATCACAGAACATCCTGCCATCTAGTGACCACGTTTAGAATTCTTTCCATTCAATAGTTCGTTTTGCAGTCAAAAGAGGGCAGTAGTGCAATTAACTCAGTGAAATATAGGAGACAGAAATTAGAAAATAATGTACAAAAATAATGAAACATAAATTATAATCCGATTGTGCTAGAAAGAAACTAATTATTCATTATTTCACCATTAATTAATTCATTTAATTGAAAATTTCAATTTTGTCATAAATAAAAGGCAGGAGATGGTAAAGAGCACACCGTTGTTTACCTTGCTATCTCGTGACAACATTTGGAACTCCCTATTATTATTTTTTATGGTGTTTGTGTTTGTTCTTCATTGTCTGTCTTTCTATCACAAAAACAGTCTACCATTATAATAGAAAATACTACATTTCAGATTTTGTATTAAAAAAGTTAAAAAAAAGAATGTGAATCTCCAGATTACTTGAGAAATTTTATGATTTCCCCATGGTTTGAGATCTACTAGTAAGAAACTACATAGAGCATTAAACTAAACTGGCAAAATATAGAAACAAGCAATAAAAACATCATCAATTAATCTAGAAAAATAGAGAAAAAATACTATTCAGAATCTGCACTTGTGAGATCCTTCTCTTTAATGATAAAAATAATACAGTATTTAATAAAATATTATCTCTGAACATATTTTCTTCCTTTATTATAAAAAAATATTTATATTAAAATTAATTTTTTAGTAAGTGTTTTCTACACCAATAAATATGCAGCATTACATTATGTTGAAGAGTAAGTAATTTATTAAAAATAATTGTTTTTCAATAATTATATACAGATATGTCTTATTGCAATTTAATATTCCTACTTGATAAGAAATTCTAGGTGGAAATTTGAAATAGTGTTAAATGAAAGAAATAAGGTTTTCCAAGTTCAAATAACTTTTTCTTTTAAAAAAAAAAATCTTATTTTAAATTTATCTTAAAGAACATTCAGCAACAGCAGAAGCTCAAGAAACAAATTATGAAATTGTAATTGAAATGAAACAGTTTTCAATTTGCTTTTTCTTTGATAATCATATGTCCCACAACTGAGAAATAAAGTTTAAAAAGAGAGAGCTGAATTGGATAGCAGAGAAAAACCATATTTTAAATATTACTATCTAAAGTACTCTTTGAAATAGAATCTTATTCATTCTCAATTTGAAAGTAGCTAAAGTTCTTACTCATCAATATAGGCTGGGCTTCCCCAGTTCTTTCCAGACGGGCTCCCATGACCTGTATGAATAAAACTGTTGCGTAATGGTTTACTTATGTCGTCCCCTGTACGTCTTTTGAGTGTGTCCATTATAAAGCGAGGAAACTGTCCTAGTTCAAGAGTTCGTTGATTTTGGCCTTTCCACCAGTAGTTTTCAGATCTAAAAAAAAAAGACAAAGAATTAATAAAAACCAAAATCTGCCATTTACAGAAATCATCCATTTCTCAGTAACACAAACAGGAATTGGTTGTTGCAAATTACTTGCCTGCCTTCAATTACAGCAATTTCATCTCCAATTTCAACAGATAATTTATCTGCCTCCTCAAATTTCTGCATGGACTTCATTGTTTTAGGCTTGGCCTACAAAAACAAATAAAACAATTAGCAATATATACAACATTAGCATGCATATAACTGACATGCTATTTACAAATACCCCCAAATAAAGGATATGATTCAAGATGCAAAAAAAAATATCATTTAAATTAGATTTACTACTTTATCTTAAACTAAATAAAAGATTATGAAAAATACAAATACACTTTAAGAGCAGAAAAAAATGCTGCACAGTTCAAAACTGGTCCATGATTGCTCTAAGGTAGAGGGATAAAAAAAGTGGCAAATACAGTGAACTTTTTCAATGAGTTAAACTTAAGGTTTTTATTATTACAATGTTACCTCCTTTAACGGACACCTCGAAATAGTGGACATTATTGCAGGTCCCAGTCCCTTAAAGTAGGACATTCCATGTTATCCACTCCGAATAGCGAACAGTTATTTTAACTGTAACTTTTTTTTATTTTTTTTTTATTAATATTTCGACAAACACATCATGGTTGTATTTACATCAGTGCCCAATGATTCAATGCATGAATCTGAGTCCCTTTTTTTCACTGCAGTTTCTTTGTAAATGTCAATCCCTTGTAAAGCTATCCTATAAACGTGTTCATTAAATTTAGTGTGAATTAAAATGGCCTCAAAAAGGAAGAGATTGGCACTGAAAGAAAAAATTGATGTTCTTGAAGTTGCTGAAAAAGAAAAGCTGAGTGTGCGTTGTCTTGCTGAACGTTTTAAAGTTGGAAAAACTCAGATAAGTGAACTTTCGAAGGACAAAGATGAGATTAGAAAAATCTGGATAGTGAATTCAAATGAAAATTCAAAGAATTTGAGGTTTCGTAAAACTGAAACAAGAAAAACGACAAAGTGGTCATAGAATGGTTCCGCTCTGCTCGTGCAAAGAACATTCTTATAAGTGGTGTTTTGCTTCAAGAAAAAGCCAGAGAATTCAGTCAAACTTTAGGATTCGACACATTTAAGGCATCAAATGGATAGCTAGAAATTAATTTTCTATATACTGCAATTAATTTTGTCATTATTTTAAGTAATACAAACGGATTAGCACTCATTTAAAAAGAAATATAGTAAATAATTTGCAATTGTTCATATTCTCTCATATCGCAATGGTAATTGTAGAAATTTAATTAAGATTGTATGTAATTTTTCATTAAATGGCATGCTATAAGCTAAAAAAATGAAAAAAAAAAAAAAAAAAAAAGATAAGTTCTCCCCAATAGCGGACACCTCCCAATAACGGACGAAACTTCCGGTCCCGTGACTGTCCGTTATTCGGAGGTAACACTGTACTTGCTACATAGTCATGCCTTCCTTACAAATATTCAGTTAACAAAGTTTTGCTAGAACAAAGATTTTATTTCACTTTGCTTTTGGATCGTAATGAAGAAAATTTTGCAAGAATTGTGAACATAGGACAATTGCTTTACTTATGAGCTTGCATTTGAAATGGCAGTAATTATCTGCTCAGTCAAATGTGAATCTGAAATAAAGGAAGCATTCAACTTCCTTAAATCAATTTCCTACATTTTTTGAGATAAAAGTCCCATTTCATAGTAAAGATGTTTTCTTATTCCTAGGGATGATACTTTGACATTTTCATCAGTTTTCTGTTTGTTTTTCTTTTTATGACTATTTTACTTAAGGCATGAAAACACCCAAAGAACTTTCTGCTTATCTTGTTTAGATATATTCTTGTTTAAATTAGTAAATATTTATTTTAAATTTTTAAAGGTATAATAAAAGGTTGCAGATCCTGGATACAAACAATATGAACCTTGGCTGCATTCATCAGGATCTCAATGCCTATTTCTTTTCAATAGCACTGAATTAGGAAAAAGACACTTTATTCATGTTTTATTCACATTATAAACGAAGTCAACAACAATTTAGGATATATTCCTAAGATCTGGATTTTGTTAAGTACTTAATGAAATAAGGCATAAGTTCTTCATTAATACCAAACACCTAACAGATTTAAAAAGACAGATTCATAAGTAGGTTTATAGGTGTAGGTTTTATTAGTGATACTGTTCCTATCACTAATAAAATTGTAAATTGAAAAATTATAACTCTTGTTAACATTCCAGAAACAACTTTTTATTGTATTTTTTTGTTTGTTATTAAATTCAAATTACTAAAGAATTGTAAACATGATCTCCCTTATGAATTCCTCTGCACCCACCCTAAAAAAAAGATAAACTGGAAAGACAGAATTTCCATAATAAAAACAACATAAAGCAGTGTCTAGCCTTCTAGACTGCCATTGTTGATCTTACCCAAGACCAATAGAAATGCATATTAAAAAATGTACATATTTACCTCACAAAGAAAGTCTTTTAAAGCGAGAAATGTAGGTCTGTCCGATGGCTTATGGGCCCAACACTGCTGCATTAACTGATAAACATCTGGTGGACAAGCCTGAGGTCGAGGTAGTCTGTCTCCTTCTTGGTCAATCTTCTGTAGGATCTAAAATTTGTAAATTTTGGCTATTTAGTAAATTGAAAGCACTGGAAAAAGTTAAAACAAATGTAATTGTTAAACTTCTTCAAAATTTATTTTAAAAATGTTTGATTTTCAGAAGAAATTACATTCTTTCTACAAGAACTAACAGAAAAAACAATTCTTCATAAGACAAAAAAAAACAGTTAAGAAAGCTTTCCAGGAAAAGAATTTAATGCATAAAATACAAAGCTGAACTACATGCTAGTGTTGTTCTTTCATTAACAAATTTTAACTTCGAACAAACACATTATTTTCACAAGAAATGAGAGAGATAATTACACTTGAGAATACAGCTAGGGTACAAGCCAAACTTTGAAAATAACATTATCAAAGATGGATTGACAATAAGGGCCACTGGAGCCAATGGGCCAGATATATTTGGATCTGTCTGGCTGATCAATATTTAAATAGAATTTTCTTTGATACAAGAGCTATAGAGCTGAATATTCTTGAGCCAATGGAAAAAAAAATATTCCAGTCTACTCCTAGAAGCAATGCATCAGAAACATCAGCTTTGAAAGGTTACAGAAGTGGAGAAAAGGGGAGGAGTATGTTTGACTTGTATTGACTATTTCCACAAGGTGCAAGTTCTCTCAATGAATTGAGAACAATTTACACACTTTTATGTAGGGAGATACACTGCGCATACAAACATCAAAAATAGTGAAGGTTATCGCAATACAGCTTGGGTAAATGTATATTTTAGTGCAACATATCTGAAAGGAGTAACGAATAAACACAAGCACATGATAAAAGAAAATATACAAATGAGAGTAATTTAATGATAAGTATGCTAAATTTTACCTAATACTTAGGAAAACTTAAATGGATTCCTAAGTGACCCAGGGGTTTTTATCATATGGTGTCAACAGATTTAAATATCAATAACAAAACAAAGAAACACCGACACTATAATTGTACTGATATTTAATAAATCAAAGTTGAGATAACTGAAAGTACAAAAGAAAAATCCCTGTGAAAGGGACAATTTATTCAGTTTTAAGTCAGCAAGATATGGTAGGCCTAGACTGTGACTGTGCGCAATCTAGCTCTAGCACTTCTGTATTTCTTGTACTTGAGATTGTCCTCCACAATACCATTGGCTGTAGAAATATAATGATGCCGTTTCACTGCCTGCGTTGCCCCCTTTTTTTTTGTCGAGTTAAGCACAAGAAATAGAGAAAATCTATTTGCATTCCTCCTCTGGTATTGGGGTCTTTGGAGATTCAAGATTGAAGTGCTCACAACTTAGGAGTCCTGTAGGGTTTGCTTGACACAACTCTGGCTTTGACAAACAGAAATGTTAACTTCGGGCATCTCGAGAAATAAATAAATGGATGTGCGTACTTTATCACAAGCACAAAAAAGTAAATGAATCATTGCTGAGAAATATCCGTAAAGCAGACTACAACACTTCCAGGTAGAGGCTGAGTCAATGCAGCATGGAATATTTACTTCACAATTGGCATTGAATGTCTCAGGGCAGTGCCTACATGGATTTTCAGAGAGCAGCAATATCCTGCTGCTTTTCATGTTTAACCATCTGTCCACTTTCTATCCATTATTTCCTTGATTTAAGTAATATTATCCCCTTCAAGGGATGACATCATGAGAAGAAGTAGCAGATCAAGAGACAAGTGATGCTGAATTGCCAGGACATATATTTGGGGATGCTCTACCAAGCAGTAATAGTGGGGAAAGAATAGGGAATGGCTAAGATACAAAGTGCTTGGAAATGGAAGATGGAGGTATGATAAAATTAGAATCAAGAGGATGAAATGGGAATAGAGAAAGAAAGTAATGAAAATGGATACTGCCTGGATAAGTGAGGCCGGAGGAGAGTTAGAAACATCTGGATGGCATCAGTGGAGAAAAACAAAAGAAGTGTGGATAAATGGAAGGGACAGCTAAAATGGGAGTTTAGAAATACACAAATAATGTTATATTAGTTGAAAAATGGAAGATAGATGTAGAGAGACTTGAATTGTTTGCCAAAAGCAAGACTGAATTCTACTAAATTTCAGAAATGTTCTTCACTAAACACAGTGATATAATACCATAATCCTATTTTAACATTAATCATCATTTTACCTGTGTGCCATTATATCCAATCCATGGTTCCTCTCCAAAGGTAAACATTTCCCACAGAGTTACTCCAAACATCCAGCTATCACTGGCATGAGAAAAGTGTCTTGACTTCAGGCTTTCTGGTGCACACCTAAAACCAAAGAAAATAATGGAATTAGTTATCTTAAAGTGTATGTATATATGAATGCATCAGTGACATAACTAGAATGAGGAAGATGAGATGTGTCCTTGGTGTTAAATTTCAGAAAGGGTAACATTTAAGGTTTTGAAAAATGTTAAAAAATTCATCAGTCAACTTAGAATAAATAACATAAATCATCTTCTTCAAAAATATATTGTAAAATATATTTATTTAAACAAATTTTTGGAAATATTTCTTTTTTCTGGTTTCAAGTTATACCAAACAATATATTAAATATCGAGATGTCAACTCAGAAGTTCCTGGTGTAGCTTCATAATAAATTTCGTTATTAATCAAACTTACATAAATTCATAATGATACAAGCTACTTCAACTGACATCAATATTTCATCTTTATTCTACATTCCAAAGACTTCTTCAGGATTACTACAAACTATCTTTTAGGAGGGAGAACATCGCTCCCTTACCTAACACCATTGAAATAAAAACAAGACAAGAACGCTGAAAAACGTGAAAAACTTAAACAAATACAACAATATGAAAACGTGATATTAACCACGTTCACTCATTAGTTCTAATTACAAAGCCAAATTGTTTATTGTCTTTTTTCTGCTTTAATATCTATTTAGAAATTTTCCAAATTGTCCTTCTTAATTTTTAATTGTCTTTTTTCTTCTTTAATATGTATTTAGAAATCTTCAAAATTAAAGTTTTAACCTTCTTAATTTTAATCACTTTTCGTAACTTGCTCTTATTTATTTCATACCTCCCGTTGTATTTGTTTAAGTTTTTCACGTTTTTCAGCGTTCTTGTCTTGTTTTTATTTCAATGGTGTTAGGTAAGGGAGCGATGTTCTCCCTCCTAAAAGATAGTTTGTATTAATCCTGAAGAAGTCTTTGGAATGTAGAATAAAGACGAAATATTGATGTCAGTTGAAGTAGCTTGTATCATTATGAATTTATGTAAGTTTGATATTTAAAGTTTTAGAAAATTTTTTGTTATTAATCTTTTCAAAAAAAAAAAAATACTTTTTTAGTGTGAAGTTCCAAATCTTTTCCTGAATTCCTATAATAATTTTTTTATAAATACATTTTGAAATTTTTGCAATTTTTAAAATAAATGACATCCACAAAATAAGACATAAGTAGATAATTACAGCTAAAAATATATTAGCAACAATATACTTTTGTTTTTTTTTAATAAAAGAAAACTATTTTATTATTTCGTAACTGGCTACTTGTAATAGCCAGTTTGAGAATCAATTAAAAAATTCAACCAGAATTTTAAAGGATAGTTTTCAAAGGTGCCTTCAATCTACTTATGCCTCTGATATACATTAGAAGCACTCACAGGTTGAGAGAGAAGCAGTCACAGTGGAGAGAAAATTATCTCAGAATCCAAGATCAGGTGATTACAGGTTTGCTAGTATAATTGAATGAAACATATGCATGCTAAGGAACCAGACCATATTACGTATACCTTGTTTTAAAGCTGCTGCCCTTGTCAAAGTAACACAAATGAGGCATTGTTTTATGAAGTCTTTCATTTAATTATTTGGATCCATTGAAATGGATCACACAGGAAGGTAGAGGATGTAGCAAGTGATAACAATCTTTAAAGATTTAGGAAGGTCCCTTAAAGACCTGCTATTGGCAAATCTTGAAGGATAAAAAAAACCTGAAGAACTCTACCACTCCAATAAATTAAATGCATTAATCCATTTTTTTTAATATATTATATGCTTACTGAAGAAGCATTTTGACCTTTCTGTACTATCTGATAAGTTATAGAATAACTATTAAATCTGTAATCTTCCATTTATAAAAATTTAATAAAAAATGGAAATGAATAAAACGCACTTGTTGGATCCCATGTGGCCAATGCTCCTCTGGCTACGTGGGACAAACATCCCGACCCCTATCAACACGCATCAAAGAACACAAACAGGCCTTCACAAACACAGATCCCGCACGCTCATACACTGTTACCCACTTTAAAAAGACAGGACACACCCCCAACTTCTCAGCTGCTAAACCCCTTTCCCACCACAATAGACTATCCCACAGTCTCCTTGCTGAATCTTTCTATATTATTCAGCTTAAAGCTTACAACCCAATAACCGGCGGGCAAAACGCCCGTCACCATTGCTAAACTTTCTTAATCCTCTTACTTCCCTCATCATGTCATCCTAAATATTGTCCTTATGTCCTATATGTTTGTGCCGTCCCTGATGAAGGAATACGCACAGTATTCCGAAACTGTCAGATTAATTCCATGTACAACTTTATATTCAACTTTTTATAAGTAAGTGCGTTTTATTCATTTCCATTTTTTATTTCATTCCACGCACGTTAAGCCTATTTATTATTATAAAAATTTAAATGAATATGTAAAAATATGTCAAATATCATATCAAATACATAATATTTTAGTGGATTTAATGCAAAACAGGCACAAAGAAAGCAGCTGAAATTGGTAAAAAATAAAAGAAGTAAATCACTTCTTTCTAAATGTAAAAACTTTCAGAATTATCATTTAAAAAACATGAAACATTATGTAATTCTGAAACATGAGACAATTTTTTTCTTTATCTAATTGAAGAAGAAAAAGATTCAGAGTGAATAGAAAAATGTGCTTAAATGCTGCTGCAACACTGTATGAATTGTTCTCAGAGAGAAAGCACAACCACTGGATCCTCTTGTCAACTCAGTACATGAAAAACCGTGGGGATAATTAATAGAAGTGCATTACACACTGAAGGAAAGAAGGATGCTTTTGCTTACAACTATAAAGGAAGGTTAGTGTATGAACAAACTTCTTCCAATAAACACATGCGTTTACATAAACTACTGGAATGGGTGCAGTGATTATGTTGCAACATTTCTGCAGTGCTTTACCTAAACCAGTAGTTCCCCAAATATTTTGGCCTCATGCCCCATCCCCTTTCGATATTGTAGAAACCTCTTACCTTCCCATCTTCATCTGCTTGCTAAAAAAATGAATACAATTAAAATTGCCTTAAGACTTGAAGACACTTTTCTACTTTGAAATTACAAACAATTCAATACAAATTGTGTTTGCCTATGTATTAATCACAGTCTTGCTGCAAGATGTCATTACTATCCCCCTTTTTTTTTATTGTATATTTTTCATGACTTGTTTGTCGCCCTCAAGCAGTATTCTTAGCTTAAAATCTTTAATATTTTGTATTGTCCCTCGTCCCTTGTTTTTGTTCTGTAAATACTTGCTTATTGTAAGAGAAATCATTATTTGTATTCATAAATCCAATTATTTTATATTTTAATTTTCATGTAACTCTTGATTTTCTAAAGTTTAAATTTTCATCTATTATGTTCCCATGAGAATTTTATTTATTCTTATTCTCATAAACTAGTGTTTTGCTATTTCCCACAACAGTAAACATATCAATCATTGTCTTACGTCACTAATTAGAACCATGCCCGCATATTTTATGATTGGATATTTTCTGTTAATTTGTGATGTCACGGCAACTATATAATATAGGAACCCTGTGAAGAGTTTTTCATTACTTAATGATACTTAAGAAAACTTATGTTGTGTACTGATTAGAGAAGAATGAAGTGAGAAACAAGAAGAATTAGCGGTGGCCATAGGTCACAGCAGGACACAGGTTAAAGAAGGTGACTGAAGAAGAACAGTGGTGGACGTTCTTGATATCAGCGCAGTATTCGTCATGCCGATAAGTTAGTAATGTTTACAATTTTTAAAAATATATTGCACCAATAAAATTTGGGTCATCGGAAAGAAAGGGAGGGGAAAAAAAATGTGAAAGTGGGGAGGGGGGTTATTTCCAATGTTTCGGGTAACAACATAGATTATTTAAGTGTGTCAAATTGATCTAATGAAATACTTTATTTTTGTTTTAAAAACAATCATTTTTGAATTATATGCAAACATGTACTAATTTTAATCAGCTGAGAAAATCACAACAATTTACCTGTATACCTTTAATTTATCCATTAGAATTAGGAAATGGCTCCATTATTAAAATATTGTCTTTGTAATATTCAAGTGTGTATGTGTGTGTTTGTTTGTTTGTTTGTGAATTTTTGTTACATAAAGGAAAGATATCAGTGCAAGAACATTTTCGAATAGTCAGCAGTAATATAAAAGTTAATTTATCTTTGTGTGTATTTTCTATTTATTTAGATAGTTAAAGATTTAATTTCATCATTACTAGTGCATAGTTTCTTTTTACGTTCAGGCATTATTCAAGGGGCCCAGCGTGCATGGAGTGTATTTCATTCCTCTGTTAGGGTAGGCATCAGGAGGATGTGTAGTATTGAAGTTGTTGCACAGTCCACGGTTTATAATATCAGATTCCTAGTGTTTTCTTTTATTTCCATTTTTTATATATATATATATATATTGTTCACAATTAATTATTCTTTCGTGTCAAAACTGGTAGTGGTTTCCCTGCCAGTGTTTTTTTTTTTTTTCTCTTCTTTTGTTGATATTGGTCGAGAGTAGAACTCATGACATTACTTAATACAAAAGCAGAAGAAGTAATTTTGAAATGAAATATATAAAAAAAGACTCATTCAAAACTCTTTGATGTGAATGTTTAATATTACTTTTTAGCTAATAATTTCCTTCTTTCTAATAATGAAATATCTTTATGCCTTCAATTGGAAACAATAACCTAAGCTAGAGGTTCATTTAAGTTACAATTGCTACGGACAAAAAAATAACTAATTGTTTCAGTGAAAAACTGATAAACTGATAAAAAAAAAAAATTTTTTTTTTTTAGTTTTGTAAAATTTAAGAAGTTATTCACAACCATAATTTCATTACATTTTACTTAAGGGTACAGTAAATTAATAACTAATGTTATTGTGTAATTTCTACTTTTGTATGAAGAAACTTAATAATAATAACAATAAAAACAGAATTTGACGAATTCAGTAATAAATCATTTGTCAATTAATTCAATTGGTGTTTCGTCAATTTTGATGAAAAAGACAATGGAGGGATGTACTTTTTGCAATGGAGACTTAATGGGGTCATTTTATCACTATAGGTCCTAGAGGAGGTTAGCATTTTAGCCAGCTATGTCTCAGTGCAAAGTCACAATCAATATTAGTTACTCTTATTTTAGACAAGATGCTAGGTGCAGTACAGTCTCGCTTATATCTGTTCTCATCTACAAACTTATTTATTTCAATAAAAATTATTCAAATTGTGCTTAATTATCGTTATTTGAATTTGAGAGCAGAACCTGGAAAAAAAGATTATCATTGAATTGCTTAGCAGAAATTTTCACTTCAATAATTAAGAAAGCAATGTTTTCTAAACAATGTCTTACCAAGGAAACGGCACCTTTTTCCTTTCAGTCATTATGTAACAATCTTCTTGGTTGGGCAGAGCTCTCATTAGCCCAAAATCGCCAATTTTTATCTTTAAAAAGAAAAAGAAATAATGATAAATAACAATTTTTAAAAATTACAAAGAATCATCCATTATCATAAAGAAAAAAATACACGAAACGCATTTCCAATTACCTTCTCTACTGATGCCAAGAGAACGTTCCTAGCAGCTAAATCTCTGTGGATAAACCTCTTTGATTCCAAATATGCCATACCAGTTGCAATCTGAACAGCATAATCACAAAGGAGAAGAATAGACATATGGCCACATTGTTTGTGTAAATAATCAATTAGTGATCCTAATGGAGCAAGTTCTGTGACCTGTATAAGAAGGTATGAAAATTAATATATATATATATATATATATATACACTACAACAAAGATCTTCAATAATATAAATTAAAGTTTTTTTAATTTAGATAAAGTGTTCGCGCAACTGAGCCAAACATCAAGGGTATAGTCTGCTGATGATTCCTAATAAGTATGAAACAGCTGTTCAGAATTCCCGTTGATGTTGGCTCAATGTGCGAAGGCATTTATTATTTTTTTTGTCCGTTGGCGAATTTCTCTCTCTATTTATGAATAATTACGGATATTAAACTTGCTTTCAATATAATCATCAATTATTAAAAAAAAAAGAAAAGAAAAAAAAAAAAAATCAGCACCGAGATGATTTCAAAATTAAAATCTTTTTAGTCTTCACTAGACTACGAAATAACACTACTTTTGATTTTACTTACATTATAATTTGAGTGTAAAAGAAAGACTTGACATCGTTAAACATTGTTTGAATATCGCTGCTTAAATAAAAGCAATATTACAAAACCAAACAAAATATTTTTTAAAAGGCTTCCTTAAGCATTTTTAATATTTCTTTGTGTGTTTAAATATTTGTGTTAAGGTATAACAAGGAATAAAAATGCACACAAATAAAAATCACTAAGCTGCCTTTGGAATTTTCACATAAAAAAAATGGAATGGAAAAAGTTACTATTCACATATGTTAAAAATCATTTATCCAAATTTGATGAGACTATGCTAGTTTCAGATATTCTGTAATATATTGTTTTAATCATGAATTGAACATGTCATTAATATTAATTACTGTACATTAATGTTATTAATGGAGTTATAGTTACATAATCATCTTTATATGCTATTAAACATTGATTATATCGATGGAAAAATGTTTTGTGTATTTTTAAAGTATTCTAAAAATCGTTTCGGATAAACCAGATTTTCAGATACACACGATTTGGGTCAACAAATTTTTAGTGTTTATAATGTTTACTTTTAGTACTGTAAAGTTAAAATCAAATTTCCTGAAAATGAAAATAACAACACTAAACAGTTAAACAACACTTTAAATATATATACATACATTTGGATATTGGCACCATAATTAATAGCATTTCTAAATACAGCATAAAAGTATACTAAAGGAAGGAAACAAATAAAAAAAAAAATTTTGAATGTTTTCCGAATCTACTGGATTTTAATTTTAAGAAATTTGCTTCATTAAACTTAGGATAATTTTCATACAATTGCTTTTTCTTTTTCTGAGTTATCATTATTATATTAATCACAATAAAATTTTATTACCATCATCATTGGAGCAGACAGAACAACTCCATAGAGTCGTACAAGGTTAGGATGATCCAGCTGGTGCATGGAATTGACTTCTTTCACAAAATCTTCAAAAGCACCTGGCTGAGACAAGGCATCTTGTTTTAATACTTTTACTGCCACTGGGATCTGAAAAACCATAGGGAAATAAAATGTTACTTAATATGTCAAATATGAAATTTTAAACTACCGTATATGCTCTAATAGATTCCCCTGGCGTTTATTTGCAAAACTAGCATCGGCTCCCGGCAAGTAATAGAGACCGGCTGCTATTAGAGGCCGGCCATTATTAACAAAAAACTTTTGTACGCAATATTTTTACACATAAATACCAGCTAATATTACAAACAGCTACTTTATTTTTTTAAAGTAACAGTTTATTTGACTGTTAAAGATAAATGGCAATGTCTTTCTGTACCTTTCGCTGCTATTCGTCGTCCGAATCCCCAATGACGAGTGGCAGCCTCACCGGAAGTTTATTTCGCGTATTCCACCCCATTGAATCTTAAAGGCAATGTCAAATGACCGTTTCGGCGGCATTTTGTAAGGCAATGTACTGTAAGGTATTATGCACGACTATAAAGATACGGACGCTTACACTAGTACCGGTAGGCAAATATCAAAGACCCGGCTACTATTAGAGACCGGCTACTATTTGGCCGTGTCCCCTTTGCAGGCTGGCACTTATTAGAGACCGGCGACAATAAGAGCCTCGGCGTTTATTGGAGCATATACGGTAACTTTCTTTTCTCCCTAATAGCCGAATTTCGAGATTTTCTCCTTTAATTTGCTTTTGAGGTAGCAATAATAATAACATTAATTAGGAAATAACAAAAATGGCATAAAAGCAGAACTTTCACACACAGACCTATTACAGTTAATTCAAAATTAACAGTTCGGTTTCACTTATTAAAAAAGCAGATATATATATCACATATTAATTTATAAAATCCAAAACTTACTACATTTTAAATGTAGTTCTCTGGAAATTCCATCAGCTGTCAAACAATGAGAGACATAGTAGAAAAGGGGAACAAGCCCCGTCTCAATGGATTTTGATTTTTTGTTACCATCAAATAGATTTTGTCATCTGATCTGGTATTTCACAAATGTTCAACACAGTGGCATGTTGTTATTTCTTAGTAGAAGCATTTTAAAAATATCTGACATTGGATGTGAAAAAATACCTAGAGGAAAACAGGACACTGCTACATTTGTCTGTTAATTATTACATTCGTTTGTGCTGATTTTTTTACACTGTTTCAAGATGAAGGTAATGCATAGTGAAATGAATTGTTTAGAGGAGCTAGAAAAGGTAAATGCAAGATTTAAAAAAAAAAAAAAAGTTCTTATAATAATAATAGTAACAAAAGAATAGGTTGTGAAACAGAAGAAAACATATATTTTAGGTTTTTCAAAGGCTGAGAAGCCTTGGCTGATGAGCCTAATAAGCTCGAAACAGCTATACCAAGACCTCAGCTTTACTCAAAAGGCATTCTATTATCAGCAGGAAAAATACATTCATCAAAATAGTACTGTCTTTGCTTCAAATAAGTTCCTGTAAATTTTCTATATTTTTACAACAAAAGAAGAAATAGTGGCAGAGTTCTATTAACTGGAAAGTTATAATGAGCAAAATGCATAACCCAGATGTCGCAAAAAAATGTATACACACTTTGGATAGCTACTGACACAAGGTCAATTAAGATACATCCAAGATTGATAACTTAAAGAGGACAGATGTAGGAATTATTTTGAACTCTCACATGGTTCAAACTGATAGCTGTTCGGGGACCGATACTGATGACAATGCAGTCAGTTCCATAGAGTTGCACACAGCATTAAGCAGTTCATTTGGGGTTTTGGAGAATTCTCTTTCATTGGCTGCTTTCATTCTATCAATTGTTGCAAGTTTTCAATGAAAAACATTATCTTTCATGTATCCCCATAAGAAAAAAATCATATGGCATCAGATCATGAACAGGGGGGGGGGATTCAATGCTACCTCTTTGCCCAATCCATCTGTTCAGCAGGTTTTCATGAAGACAGGCTCTAACATCAGAATGGTAGTGGGGAAATTTTGTTGAAAATAAAATTTCTCCTCATCCCCAAACACCTTAAATATGGGAGATGGATTCCTGCAATAATTTCAAATAAACAGCACCAGTTACAGCATTGTCAAAAAGGAATGGTTCAATTAAGCCCAACGATGACAAGACACACCCCACTGTAACCCCTGCTAAGCTCACATGACGTGTCTCAGTTGTCCAGTAGCTGCTTATGGACATCGTCATCAGTTCCTTCTGCTGCAAACTTATTTCTAATGTGAGAAATGGTGGGCCGCATTGGTGGATCCATGTGAACTCTCTTCTAAAAACGTCTCTGCACTTCTGCTACATTCTCACACTTCCAGTAACACTTTAAGATAAATTTCCTTTTCTAAAAGCTTAATGTAGTTTCAACCAATATTTATAATTGGTTGCATCTTAAAAAAAAGAAATACTTACAGTTCAGCTTATGAAACAAGGGCTTTTGATGACGTAATTTCCTTATAGATTGATATTTCCAGGACATAACAGCGCCATCTATTGCTGAAATCCGTAACTTAATCTTATAAACATTACAAAAACATTCTGGTTATTCTAACTGTTTGTATTTTCTACAGTTAGAATACATTTTTATGTTATTGTTATTAAAAACGTTCCACAACTATTCCCCTTGCTTGGCTATGCAAAGCTTGGTCCTTTCTTGGTCACGCTTATGCGATCCCAAAACGACGCCATCTTGGACTGACTGCTTGGAGATCAAGTTGATGAAGTCATGACTGGTTACATTTATTCCAGGAAGAATTGCTATGGCAAACCCTTCTTTTTTGAATACAACTATAAGTGATTTGTGGCCTGTAAAAGTGTGTATACATTTTTCTGCAACGTGTTGTATTTGTTTGGACTTGTAAAATTATACAAGTGTAAGAGTTAAAAAAAAAAGGAAGTTCCAACACTTGGCTAAAGAAAAGTTTCATTCAGATACTTTTTTGTGATAGCAGTATTACTGAAACTGGAATTTGTAAAGACATTTTGTTATCAATCCATGGTATGGTGTTCAGAACTCGTGCAGTTTACAGGACCTGTGTTTGCTTCATTTATAATCCTTTAAATATTAATGAAAGTGGTGAGACACTAACTTGAAAGCATTATGAGGAGTTGGATATAAAAGATGAAGTAGGATTTAATATAGTTGAGCATCCCTAATCCGGAATCGACAGAGTATTTCAGAGAAGTTGAAGAAAAGTAAAAAATATTAACTTTCATAAAAGTTATTTTTTTATTTAACATAGAAAACTTTATTTAATTATCATTTTCAGAAGGAACATCGAAAGAGGAACATGGATCAGGAACTGGATCCTCCAGGAATGAGTTTGTTTTGCTGTCTACGCTATCATTTCAACAGAAAGGTCACAACAAAAAAGCAGCCAATGAATCATTTATGATTTAATCAATTTAAAATATATTAAAAAACGTCTACTAATATGACTTCTTCAGTCAAGATTTGATAATGGCGGCAATTTACTATCTTCTTTCACAATCATTTTAAATAATTATTTTTGGGCATCAACTTTTCACAGGAAATTACTTTTTTCTAAAACTTTGCTTTCCTGTTAAATTTTAATTTTGTAGCAAGTGTCCCTTTTCCACCAAGTCCCTCATGTGTCAAATGATGACAAATCTGAAGCTTGTCTGGAAGCAATGTTCAGCATTGCATACCAACTCACAATACAAAATTCCTGTAGAAAACTAATCGCTAGCTCTGGCAGACATTTGGAATAGTTTGTATAAATGACAAAAAAAAAATAAACAAGAAAACAGGATGTAAGCCTTTACCCTTTTCTTCCATCAGTGGGTGTAGTTATACCAACATTGTTCTCACAAAAAAATAGGTCAGCACAAGAGAGGCAATGCAGCAATAGGATATCTGCAGAATTGTTTAATGACTCCAATAAACAAAGACTCCCTGCAATTTAGGAAATACTCCTACAACATCCAAAGATATAATTTAAAACTGAAATGGAAACATTGGTCCCTTCTGAAAAAGAATGCTGCGCTATGTAGAAACTCATATTGTCCTCCAAATTAGAGTTGGCCGGCGGAAGTTTGAACTGCGCAGCCTTTCCGGTAGCTGATCAATTATGTTTTCCTGTCAAAATGGACGACGGCGCGGCGTCTGTTCTCACTGAGAAAGTATAGTTAACTTATAATAGACTAACGTTTAATTATCGGAGAAGTTGTAAATTAGAAAAATACTTGTTTATTTAGAGAATTTCATTTATAAATTGTGTCTCTCAGATTTTAGGTTTTGAAAGTATCCCTTCACAGAGGCAAGTATTTCTCTTGCTTGACGACGAAGAGTCCTTCCAGGCTATTTTTCTCCGCTGACATGTTGATAATGCAAAATAAAACTTCTCTCTAACATTTAGCATTATTTCAATACTAATTGCTAATAATAAATATTTTAATGATTTATAAATACAATTCTTTTGATAAGTAACCAGCGATTAGCAGAAGGGCAGATTCCTGTCAGAAGATCAGACGGAAGTGCCTGACCAGACTAATCGATGGTACATGCGCAGATCTCACAAAAACAGGGCAGCCAACTCTCATTTGGAGGACAATAGGTGATCGATTTTCGGGGGGTTTGCATTTTCATGTCATATTTCCTATGTCACATTTCTAGACATGCTTCCCAATTTCACTTTTGGCCAATTTCCCTTACCTCAGTAGGATCACCCATCGTCTTGTTTCAAACTTCCCACATAATCCATCATACAAAACATACAATCCAATCACTGATGGCAAAACACTGACATTGCTACTACTGTTCCCTTTCCACATCCATGTATTAGTTTTGGGTTTGTCCTATGTGCTTATCTCATTCTTTGAAGATAAACTACACAAGGTACTTCAAAACTCAGACTTGATTTCCTTCATTTCTTTGTCTTTATTTCATCAAAGTAAGTTAATGCTACTTGAAATATTAATGATAATAATTGCTCACTAATGTTAATGTGTGACTGTTAAAAGTGTTCTATCATTCCCTAATTAATCTCCTAAGATTTAAAAACAAATAGTAAGGCAATTTCTAACAGTAAGAACTAGATCCATTCATATATTAATTTTGAGTTTACCTGGTGTCCAGCAGGCATTGTCCATTCTCCTTTCCGTACGACTCCAAAAGATCCATCCCCAAGCTTCACTCCTAAGGCTAAATCTTTTTCATTTATAAGGCAAGTTAATGACTGTCGTGGAGAGGGAATGGTAGGTGGCACAGACGATTGCTTCTGGAATGTATTTTTCTCAGGCTTGATTGGCAACAACTGAAATAAAAGTTCAAATAGTTTTAATAATCAATGACAAATTTACATGCACATTCACTCTTTAAAAACTATTCATGCATCCTTTAAAGTTCTGTGTATCAGGATTAGCTTTTATTCTGATCTTACTATATCCGTATAGAGGAAATGATATATATATACTCTAACTTCAGCACCAATTTATGGTTTTTGTCACAATACACTAAGATTAACAGCCATACATCAAAAATGCTGACTGTTCTTGGATTTCACAAGTTACTGTTGATATATATGTTGCTATATTGTTCATGACACAATGAGTGCTGGTTCAATGTTCCCAAAATAAATCTTATTAAATCTTAATATAAACATTCATAAATGCTAACAAAAATATTTCATAAATGCTAACAGCCACATATAAAATATTCCACTAATCTCAATGAGGAATATCAAACAGCAATGTAGTATTCACCAGTGGAGTCAATGAGTGTGGAATATCCAGTAGCAGGCCAAGGAATCTCATAGTATACTGATATAGGTGGAAGTTAGTTAAAGCTGTCAATGATTTGTGTTCACACATTGTTCGGAGGTTTGAGAAATGTTATAAAATGATTTTTTTTTTTTAAATAAACAAAGATAAACAAGAAAATAGTGCAATTTGGTTTTGGTTTCTTATAAAAAAAGAAAGAAAGAAAGAAAGAAAGAATTCTTTTACAATAATGTCTGACTTTTCCTAACTAAAAAAAAGTACCATAAATCTTGGCAAACTGTAAGCTTTTATAAGGATGAGTGAAAAATCACAGTGCACATCGAAGTTAAAATTCATTGTATTTTTTCAGATAAATATCTGCACAATTTTATTGATTTTAATACGAAATAAACAAAGTGTTAAAACTGCTTGTATTTCTTTAAATCATCAAGAATTAGATTTAAACATCTGATTTCTAAAATATTTATACTGAAGTCTCAAACTTGTTGGGTTTTTTTTTTTTTCTTTTCCCTGTCAGAATAGCTAATATTGGAACCATTGCAGTACTGAAGTCATCTCAAATCTACAAGCATTAAAGTTTAACATTAATGAATGTAATAAACAGACCAATCATGTACCTTTTCGCTTCGTTGATAGAAGCCATTTTATGACTACAAAATTTTTTATTATTCTTTCACTTACTTCATTTTCAAACTATCTATAGTGTGGCCGGGAAGTTCCCGAACCCCTTTAATGATAGTCGTATGTGTAAAAAATATTTACACATAAAGTGTCCAATGCCTCTGTCTGTTCACCATCATGCTGTACACACAAGTTCATACATCACTTGATGATGCATTCATATTCCTACATGACATTTTCTGGAGCATATCCAGTGTGATGTTTCGAAATGTGTCTTCAACTGCACTGCGTATTTCTTCATTTGAAGCATAACGACGTTCAGACACATAGCCCTTGATGATTTCCCACAATGAGTTATCAGGCGTCGTGAGGTCAGGACTTCGTGGTGGACATTTCAATAGAGCTGGCGATGTCAAAGTACCGCCACCAATCCAGTGCTCTTGAAAATGTTCATGAAGAAACTCAAGCATAGTAAGAGCGAAGTGGCTAGGTACCCCGTCCTGCTGTAGCCGTATGTGTTCTGATACCAGTTTCTTCAAGCTGTAGGATTAACCTTGTCTGTAACATGTGTAAATAAGGTTGGCCATTAACATGACCATCAAAAAAATATGGTCCAAACAAATGAAGTGATAATAGGGGGTACGAAACTTCCCAGCCACACTGTATATTTTGTGTGTTATTGATCTCGCAGTTAATTATCAAGACCGAAGATTTTAAATTCCGAATGTTTTTTTATTAGTATCTTTTGGGTTGTTTAGAAATAATCTAGGATAAATGTTGTGAACTTTGTAAGTTTTGTTTTGCTATAATAGAAAGCAATAAAGAATAGTAAACAATTCATAATTTACGGACTTAATAATAGTTTAAATAATGATAATTTCTAAATTAATCCTCATCGAAGCAAAAAAAGTCAGTAAGTAAATCTAAAGACTGTATGGTTTGATTAATTGCTTCCCTATTTTATCCACATCATAAATACCTTGTTTAATAGCTGTTTACGCCATAATGTTGTTTTACGTTTTTTCAGGGCATCCAGCAATCGTCGAATTCCTGGTTTCCCCATCCCGATTTTCTCCAAGTCCTCAGGCTGGACATAATCAAAATGAGACAGTCTTGTGACCTAAAAAAAAAAAAAATAATAATTAAAACTGAACATAACGATATACTAGACTTGAGAATGCAGAATATTCTAAAAATAAGAAATATAAAGTTTATTAATGGATAACAACAGCTACATGGTTTCCTTACAATTAGGAAAAGTTATTTGCATCTCGACTATTTTTTTTAAGTTTTTTAACTTTTTTTCCCATATAACTATGAAACATTATTATAAAATTATATCAAAATAATAATAATATAATAACAATTTTGAGAAATGTTTATGTTTTTAGCGTAAGCGTGTAGTGTCTAGTAAATTCGTTTTAACAAGCCTGTGCTTGCACCTGCAATTTATTCCTTCTCAACCTCATATGTAACACAAACTGAAATTTTGTCACCAAGTCTCAAAGATTATCAAGTTCAGGTGAAAAGTTATTGGCTCTAAATAACTAAATAACGTCACTCAATATGTGGCTCAGTCTCTTGACACCATCATCAGGAGAAATTGAAAACTATTCTAATAAGTTCATGTCATGATTTTGTCGATATCAAAGTTTTTGGGACCTTCTAAAGCGAGACATTATAATTCCATATTTTTGAGGTGTACTCCTTCATTCCCTGAGGTTAATATCATTCACAAGACTCTTAAAGGTGAGTGTCTACATAATTTCAGTTGTGTTGATTCTTAAATCAAAAGCTTTTGTTCGTGTCACTGAATAAACTGCATCAATACAATAATTTTATGGATTTGCTGAGTATCTTAAAATACAGCATCTCAACTCTATAGTGATCCAGTAGATCTATCATTAATTTCCCGGAGCTTCGTAGCATTTTCTCAAACCAAAATCGATTGACTGTCAATTATGTCCACAAGGTCCAAAGCAAGGTGAAAAAGAAGACAATGAAGAGGAAGATATCAAAGAAGAGGAGGAGGAGATGAAGTAGCACCAGAGGAGAAAGAGGAATCGGCTTTACTGTCAATGAATGTGAGTCTGGCAGCAATCTAGTACAACCATATTGTTAAATTTATAAGATAGTAATAAAATTAGATATTAAAAAAAAAAATTGGGTTTTCATATTACACAAGCTATCTCTTTTATCAAGAAGAAATGAAGATACAATACTTCTAATGAAAATAATGAATAAATTCAACAATGAAGTTACATTCTCGATTATGCATCTATTTTTAGCAATCCACACCTGAAGACAGGAAAAACATACTTTTCCAATATTTTATTATCAAACTTACTCATTGTTTCAAGAGATGTGTATATTTGCTTGTTTGTTTTATTCCTTCTCCCGCACTTTTATAAAAAGTTATTCTTGGCCTTTATTAATATTTATTTACTGCTGATGTGATTTGATTTAATTCAAGAGGTCAATTCTCAAGCTCATGGTAGATTTGGCTGCAGTCCAAAGTTTAATTAGACTCAAAAACTGACCAGTTTGAGACTTAAGAAAGATTAAAATTCAAAGTACAGACAAGCTTCTCCTCTTTCACTTTAATCTGAACATAAGCATTTATTTTGATTAATTGGTTATTTTTCTACCAAAACTATATTTGGTATTTAAGTTTAGTTTTCTCAGAGTACCCCTGAGAATGTTTAGTTTTCTCAGAGTACTTCTATTTTAGGATGGATGGAGTGGCCTTTTCTAGACTCTTCTTTTTCCCAACAGGTTCAAGAACAGTTGGCTCCATCATTTCTTTGTCTGTACAGATGACAGAATCCAACTAACACTTGCCCTTTAAGATTTGTCTGGTGTCCTGTACAGTCAATTCAACTCTAAAAACAGAATGATGATGTTACTGGCATAATCTGGCTAGCAGATGATGATTACTACTGCAATTTCTGCTTCTTAATGAACTTGAAGCATACAGTTCCAAAACTACAAATAGCCCATTTGAAATAACCACATCTTACACCAATAAATATATTAGATAAAATACATTTATTAATAGAACACGGTAATTACATAAAAATAAACAAGTAGATCGATCCGAAATAGCTGAACACTGTCTGAAAAGAGGGCATTGTATGAATAATAAGATAAAAACACTATGGATAGAAAAAGACTCAAAAACTAGAAAAATTATGGAAAGTATAAGAAATACAAAGGAACAAAATTTGAATGGAAACGAAGGAGTAGAGGTTGATAATAATTTTGTAAAATTAGCAAGGGATTAAGTAAATTTGTGTTTTGATTGCCAAAAAAATGTAAAATTTGAAGAATTAGACTATTAATGCTTTTAAATTTTATTGGGTTGTTGATATCAATAATGTTTTTGACTCTGAGGATTGTTAAAATTTTTTTTAACAATATTTCATGTTATAAATATGGTTCATGCTCGTGTCAATAAATTGTTACAATCAGAAATTGTTTGGAAATAGGCTTGATAAAGGAAAGAAGATTTCTCTTTCTGAAAATTTGCTGTTTTTAAATATATTTAATAAATGTATTTTATCTAATATATTTATTGGTGTAAGAGGTGGTTATTTATAATAATATGACAACTAGAAGGAAGAGATCAAGAAGAAATATGGACTTAATACTTATAAGCCCATTTGAACTTCAGCTGAACAAAAGTAACCGAAGATGGTCAGAATCCTGGATTCTGAAACAGCCATTCTCAGGGTTTAAATAAATCAATAAATAAATAAATAAATCGTTGAAACAGTTACTGAAACATTTACTATGATATAAGTGCCTCCTTTAATTATAGTTCTATCAAGGAAATTTAGCTAATAATCAAATAAAAAATATGGGCATAAGACGACTTTCCAAATCTACTATATAAACTCGAAACTCTGAGTGAAGTTTTAAGTTTGAATTTGATTGAAAGAGATTAGGAAAGAATTTTAATAAACTGGTAATACATTTTAACAATGGAAAGCAAGCTGTAAAACAGCATTTTTATACATTCTCCATCTTCACTTAAAAAAATAAAATTAAAATACTTAAAAATAATGCTCTGAATAGCTTCAACTTTTGTTTTAACAGTGCTAACAATTTCTATCAATAACTAGCATAAAACAAATTTGTAATCTTATTACAAATGGAAAAAAAAAAAAGATAAAAAAGTGAAATCATTCTTATTAGAAATAACAAATAAACATTTACATGGAAAATCCATTATGTAAATTACGAATGATATTTACATAAAATTTCCATCAAGCTCTGCAAATGGACTTTTTTTTTTTTTTTTTTTGAAGGGCAATTACACAAGAAAATGCCTTTCCCAAAAACAAAATTTGGATTGAACAGTTCATTCTATTTTCTATATAAAGTGTAGGCAACTCCCTTTTTTTTACATGTGCTCAATCAAATAACCAGTATATAGAATACATACTGGCTGTGTCCATTAAAAATTCCACAATTTGCCTAAGCATCTGCTTCAAATCAGGAGCCTAACCTAAGTAAATAAATAAATATGATATCCTTTTCATCTTCTTTCTCACTGTCTACAAATAAATCATTAATCTTCTCCAGATCATTGACATCACAATGTTGCATCATTTTAATCAGGCAAGGCAATGAGGAGGGGCTTCGACTTTAGGGTCAACCCTTCATTCCAATTGGCTTGATTATTTATCAAAATTCAAAGGGAAAACAAAAAGTCATGCAGTAAAGTACAATTCATTCAATGAATTTCTTATCAACATTATCTTTATAGAAGACTACAAACATTTTCCTTTTTTTAGCACTTTAACAACAATCAATCTGTTACAAATTTTTAATTAACTTCAGGTTAAATTAAAAACTTTAATGGATTTTTAGGGGAATTTATTTTTTAAGCCCTCTGAGACCGAAGTTGATTATTTTTGTTTTTAACTAAATCTTAAATTAATCTATATGTATTCCTATTTAGAGACTTTGTGGCAATAAATCATTTTTAAAACGTTCCTCATTAAATACATATTCTCCTGCTATAGAAAGCTTTTTTTTTTTTTTCCTTTCTACGCTTGTCATTTGTGAGGTTCGTTAATGAAATGAGAGCTATCAATAATCTTAATGAATTCAGATCTCCATGAAACTCAGGAATTAGCATTCCCCAGTGTCTGGCAGCCCTCCAAAACACTTCCATCTGGGCACTGCATGATGTCATTCATCTCCAGCAATGGACGCACACTGGAGAGAAGCAGACTAAACGGGTAACTTGTTCTTCCCATCAGAAGAATGCACTTCAAACAATTATCAATGAAATTAGGAAAAGTTATTTGCAGTCAAATCACACAAGGGCATAATTATTAATTTTGTTATTAATCTATTTTAGTTATTTTTTTCCACACTGCAAAATATATATATATATATATATATATATATATATATATATATATAAGTGAGGGCTTAATGGCAAGTTAAATTTATTAATTTAAATTATTGTTAAGACATTACATTTTTAAATGCCTTAATAAGTAATAATAATAATTAAAAATAATCGTTAATTGAAAAGTGAAACTATTGCAGCCCAATCTCCACCTTTACACGTCTAAATTATTTCTTAACAAAACATTTCAAATGACTGAAGAAATCCATTGTTCTAATTAATCTAGAAATAATCCAAAAGATGAGTTATAAACGTAAGTAATTTAATTTTATATAATCCAGACATGTTTTGGATGTGATTTACATCCATTTTCAAATCCGGCGAACACAAATTTAAATCTCAAAAATAAAAATTAAATAACAAAACATTATAAAAAGTTTTTACTTAATACATTTTTTTTTGCTTCAGCTCAAATCTTTTTTTTTTTTTTTTTTTACTTCCCCTCCACTAAGTGCTGTGTCTTTTACTTGTTTCATTCACCATTTACGAAGTCATTATTATAGGTGGCCTTTTTTTTTCCCCCTCTTTTAATAGGACTGAAAAAAACAATAACGTGGTTTGTTTGTTTGTTTTTTTACTATTTTCATTCTTGATAGAGCTTTTACTTTTATTTTTTTCAGATTAGTTCTTCAAATCAGTCAGTCTGTGTCCCTTCCTAATAACTTTTGAAAGAATGGATGTATTGTAATGGTTCGATTGTTTATCGAACCATTTTTTGATTTTTTTTTTTTTATAATGATGGTGGTTGTAATATTATATTTCTTATTGTAAAGAGAGTGGGGCTGGTTATGAAAGAATAGGTTGTAATAGTGTTTTTCCTTTCTTTGCAATTGTAAAGAGAGTCGATTGAAATTTGATAAAATATTATATTTTGGGATTAATAGTTGTGTTTGATCGGAGTTCTTTGTCAAACCTGTAGGAAATTTCCATTCAGTAGTTCTTTGTCAAACCTGTGGAAAGTTTCCATTCCGTTCAAGAAATTGGGACATTTTTATTTTTTTTTTATTTTTTTTTTGCTTAGCTTGTAGACAAAAGGACAAAGAAAGTCCTTGTTCTAGTTGATCTTATTGCATGGATGGGGGTGGCGAATGTATATAAGGGACCGATAAACAGGTCAGAGACAGGGGTGTTGGAGTAGTTGTTGAGATTGTAAGTTGCGGGGAGATGCAGGGAGCCGATTCGGTGATCGGAGAGGACACCGCATTAGAGATGCTGTAGCAAAAAGACGTTATCCCTTGAAAGTGGCCTGGGACCGCCAGAAGAGTAAGATGCAGAAATTTCGGAGGTCAGAATTTGCGGAAAGAAGAATCGATTGAAATAGCGGAAATAGCGATATGAAGCTGAGAATAGCGTAAAGAAGCTGGACATAGCGATATGAAGCTGAAAATAGCGGTACGAAGCTGATAGTAGCAGTACGGAGCTGGGAATAGCGTAAGGAAGCTGGAAATAGCGGTACGAAGCTGGTAGTAGCGGTACGGAGCTGGGAATAGCCTAAGGAAGCTGGAAAGAGATGTAAGAAGCTGAAAATAGTGGTACGAAGCTGGGAATAGCGCAAAGAAGCTGGAAATAGCGGTAAGAAGCTGAGAAAAGCGGTACGAAGCTGGGAATAGCGGTACGTAGCTGGGAATAGCGGTACGAAGCTGGGAATAGCGGACCATAGATGGTTAGTCTGGAAAGGAAGTAGTTGAAAGAAGTAAGGGCCCGTAAGAGATATTGAACATCAAAGAATATTGAGTGTGTGAATCTTTAAGTTTAAAGAACTTTCAGTATTAATTATTATCTATTTTTATTATTTATTTTTTTTTCAGTCCACTCTCTAGTAAGGTGTTATATACAAAATTTCTTATATTGATTGTAAGCAACCATTATTCATATAGATATGATCCTTTTATCAGAATATTTTTTTTTGTGGGAAGTATAAAGCACAGTTTTGAAGTAGTTGAGAGTAGAAAAGGGTTATATGGTGGTCGGTTTGTTTTCTTTTTTTTTTTAAAGGCTCTATAAGCAATAGCTAATTGCCTAGGGCAAGTCGTTTGAACTGGTGGGAAGTATAAATAATTGTAAACTTTTGCCTTTGACAAGTTTTAATAAATTATATTTGTTTATATTTTAAATCCGATGGTTTTCCTAGTGTCTTTTTTTTTTTTTTTTTAAAAAAATTATTTTTTTATATTTCAGTACTTTTATGATCCTGCTTTATTATTTGGGTTATGCCTGACGGGAACCTCGGAATATATATTTACTTGGTCGTTTTATAGGCACAGTTCGACGACTGTACATTTTCCTTCGGAATTGAAGTTAAGTTAAGTTAGAAAGAGTTAGAAAGGTGATTAATTTAATTTGCGATAATTAATATTCATATTTCACTCACGAAGGAAAGAGTACATTACAGTATCTTCTTGAAACTTAAACTGTATATTCAAAGGCAACTATGATCTGATTTTTACATTTGAAATCTTTTCCAAATTGGGGGGGAAATCAGCTCAAGAAGGAAGCAAAAACTCCCTTGAAAAGCATTGGAATCTAAACAATGGATCTCTTTCCTACTGCTATTAATATTTCCATTGTCTTAAACAATAACTACTAAATAATTTTAGCCTATTCCTGTGCACATACTATTGGACACAATTGAAATTAATCCCATTTAGTGTAAATTTACTTTATCTTTGCAGAAAATGGAAAATTTGTTTATATTAAGTAGATATTATAATTTTAATAATATAAACGGAAACTTATCGTTTTTGTCATTTTCACAATATATATATATAATGGAAAGAAACATTTTAAGAAATAACTTAAGGAAAGTAGGCTTTAAGTTTTTTGTTTAAATAATGTAATGATATATATATATATCTATAAAAAGAAAAAGATATATCTATAGTCGTGCCGGCTTAGCCGAGAGGCCTAGACGGCGGTCTGTTGTGTGTAGCTAGTGTGCCGGCACCTGGGTTCGAATCCCAGTCATGGCATGGCTGTTTCTTTCTTCTTCTGTGTTTCGTTCATTTCTCCCTGGGACTTACTCTCTCAGGTGTATCCTCGATGGGAAGTCAAATCTCATCTCTGATTTCCTAGCCTTGTCCTGACGTTACATTTATATATTTATATTAAAGCGCTGTCATTTTTATTGATATTTTGATTTACATTACAAACCCTGCAAAAACTTTAAAGCTATCGATCCAGATACAATGAGGAATAGTTTTATTAATGTATCTTTCTTTTTGCTGAATGAAATTGTAAAAAAATATTTAATAAAAAAAAAAAGCTTTTTAAATTGTACAGAATTTGAAAAAGTGAGGAAATTGTCACAAAGTATCAGTATAGTTAAAAAACTAGCTTTAAAATTTATGGAATTTTTGAGATTTGACTGTTATAAAAATCAAACATGTTTTAGCTACCATTTTTTTTCAAAACTAAAGCCCCACCATAGTTGTAGAAGAAAATGTTGTAATTCGTAATATAACACCAAACTATAAGAAACATATACATTTTACACATAATGTTCCATGAGACAAATAAATGCATCTTTAGATTCAAAAATAAGTAATCGGGAATTTATTAGAAATTTAATAAATTGTTATGCTTCACTTCATAGACATGGAGTCCTCTGCTCTGGATATTAAGATAAATCAAATACTTAAAACGAGCAATTTTTGTAAATTTTATCTTAAGAGAGCAAAGGCCTAAGGATTTTGATGAAATGGAGTAAATCTACCATTTTCGGATGCTAGAAAGCGATTTAGCTAGGTTTTGACTTTGGGAAACTCATTTAGGGGATAAATGATTGACCAGGTTATTGTCTACAGTGTTCTTACTTTATTTTCATTTTATTTTATTCTTAATAAATTCTTGTTCTGTGTATTTTTACATGTAATAAAATAATATCTTTTCTTAATAATAATTTTTAAAACTTTTTCCTTTCAATGTTGCATATATTCACTGTGAAGTTTTCCATTTCCCTGAACGAGGGTTAAAATAATTGTGATTGTAGACAGTGTTCTTACTTTTTTCCATTTTATCTTATCAAGCAAAGCTTCTAAGTACTTAACATAAATACGTAATATCTTATTAACATGTAAACAGGAATTTAATAGATGCACAAACCTGAAGTTCATCTCGAATCTTGACAAAGAACTGCTCTAATTGCACCTCTTGGAGCAATTCATACAGCCATTGTATGCCATCCTCTTCAGCCATGCTTGGCATCATCGTACCAAAACTAGAAAGAAAAAAAGAAAAATACTTAAAACAACCATTCGGAATCCGTGTAAATTAGTTTGCAATGATGAAGAGGAAAATAATTTAAGAGCAAAATTTTTATTTTTATCACAGTTGGATAAAAATAACTGAAGTAGTATGACAATTGTAATAGAATATAAAAAAACTGATTTTTGAATGATCTTGTAAAGAAAATATTAATATGCAATCAGACAGACATTTACAAAATTTTGCAAAGAAAAGAAGTAACTGTAATCCTGCCATCATCTGACTAATTTTTCAGGATCTAACACTTGACCGGTACAAAATGATGAAGTCTATGAATCGATGAATGAATGAATGATTCTAGGTTCTTTTAATAAATTCATTAGATATGCATTAATAATAAGGAATGTTTGTCTATCAGTGTGCTGTAGTTCAATGTATCTCTTAAGTTGTTGACAGATATGAATTTTTTTTTTATTCTCTAAATAAAAGAACTATAAAAATTTTGAGTAAAATAAATTATATATGTATACCAGATAATGTAACATTAGTTTTATTATTAGACTAGTCAATATCCCATCCAAGAACAGTAGAATTTTAGGTGTCTTGCACCTAATATATGTTGAATTTTTTTTCAAAGTCTTTCACTATTTACTGAAATAAAACCATACTGCATTATTTCTCTGCACGTGATAAAAGCATTTTTGAAGTGTTTAAGAGTTGAACTGAAATTAACAGAACACTGTTCAGGCCTTATTTTTCAGATGATTATTTTTGTGGCTCGGTAATTGATGAATATTATGTGAAATGTATCAATATCGAGAGTCCGCTATCTGTTGGTAAGAAAATTAACTGCACACATTTTTAAAAAATCACCGTTTATCTATTTACAACGATGCCACCATGGTTGAGCTCACAAACAATGATGATGAAAACTATTTTATAACGTATATGTTTCTATACATAAATTACATTTAAGATGCTATTCTATTGCCGTGAAAGTTTATTCACAGCTACACTTATACAGTATATATATATATCAGGATCTTTTTTTTTTTTATGGATCGGTCTATTCCCTTCAGTTTTGACGCTACTTACGATATTATTATTATTATTATTGTTGTTATCATTATTATTATTATTATGGCAACCTAAAGAAGCCATCTCTTTTTTTTTGGGGGGGGGGGGGGGTAGCGCACAATATTAAGAGAAAGTGCATGTTTTTCAAAAAGTGTTGTGAGGATCTTTAAACTTTGGAAAGGTACATGAAAACATCAAAAAAAAAATAATTAGGAAACACTGATCTAGACTAAGGAATTACAAGTAACTATTCAGAAAGTGTGTAATTCTTATAGCAGTTTGCATAAATACAATACATTTTAATACGCATCAAAAATTAAAAAGGGGTGAGATTAATTTTTTTTTTTTTTTTTTAGAATGCAACTTAAATTAGTCTGTCTGTCTGAAGTAAATAAGCAAAACTATTTGTTTTAGTGTGCTGAAACTTCAAAAAAGTTTAGGTTCTTATTAGATTCCTATTAATTCTGACACATGCAGGACCAATAGATCAAGGACAAAAAAGAATCGTCATTGTTCAAAATACTTTCATTACAATTAACTATTCTACTTAACTAATTATCTTAGAGCGCTGAATTTCATAGTAGATTAATGTCAGTCAACATGAGTGATCTGTTGATTTAAGTATAAACTGATCCACGTATGAAGAAATACACACAAAAAAATTATATAAAAAAAAGATAATATAAACAAGGTCATTATATGAAATCCGTTGAAGTAGTGTTATTCCGATAATCAATAAATTAATTATCTGGGAAAACTGAAAGGCTGTAATAAGTAGCGTTCTTCCTGATACTGAAAATGACAATAATAACTTCATTTTCGCCAATAAAAATAAATTCCCAGAATTTAAAACGATCTGGGAAAAAAAAAAATTTATTTATTAATTTTTAAAAACGAGAGCGCTAGAATATGAATAAATCCCGTCTCATTAAGTGTATCTTTTATTTCATGAATCATTTGAATGATCTGTCTAACATCTGCTTTGATTTTATCAAAGACCAATTCCTGGAATTTCAATGTTTAATCTATCTTCTGTTAAAAAAAAATTTGCCATAATATAAAACAATTTTGTTAACAATCAGACAACTTATAAGTAATGATGATTTTTTTTTTTTATACTATTGATGTTTGTTTTCGTTTTCCAATTTACAACATCCATTTCACGAATTGGCTCACATATTATACTATTCACGGAAAAACCGTAATTAAGAACAATAAAACATTTTCAAAAGAAACCTACACGGTTGTGTTAATGATTTCCTACATTCTTTGAAGTGGGTTCGATAAATTAAAGTCAAAAATTAAAATTATCAGAAGGTTTCGACTGTTTGAGATGCTAAGAGTACATAAAGAAATTGTTAACTCATTTTGAATGAATGAATCAACAATGGGTCACTAGGAATGGCCACCCTACTCTCACGATTTAACTTCTTTGAACAGATCACCCACAATGGGGAAACAAGTAATACTGAAATTAATGAATTGTTGATATTTAAATTTCTCACGTTTTCAAAAGAATAATCCTCTGTCCTTAGCCCAACCTCCTTACTCTTAGCATCATTTAATTACAAAAATACAAAAAGTCATTTACATAAGTTTAAATATTTCCAAAATACAAAAAGTTTTTATACTTTAAAACTAACTAAAACCAATGTTTATCCATCTAAAGAATGGATGTTTAAAATAGTGTTACTCAAATGCAAGAATCACACAAGTAGATACACATTAAATGTAGATTAAGAGAAAAAAAGAAAATCAGTATAATAATAGGAGAAAGACGCTGGTGTGCTTTTTTTTCCCCCCATCCCCCCCCCCCCCCTTCACAAAAGAATTAAGCTGTCCTAAATAAAAAGGTAGGCCAAGTCATTCTTTCTGTGTATGTATGTTATCGATCTAATAACTTTTGAACTAGTGAACGTATCTTCTTCACCAATATTTAAAGGACAACAGACAATCTAATATCGATATCAAATTTCTCTGTTTGCATCTCTACGGTAAACTAAGGTAAAACAAACAAACAAAAAACCATACAGAAAATATCAGAATCAAAACAATTTACTCTGACGACAAACAATGAATTTCTTCAAGGGATAAAACAAGACAGTTTTAATGCGCACAAATACGAAAAAAAAAGGGATTGAGAAAAATGCGCAAATCATTCACCATTGTCAAACGGGAATCTGGGACAGCTGTTTCGTCCTTATTTTAGCACTCATCAGCCAGATTTAGCCATACTGACGATCAACTCCGAGGCGTGAATGGTTATTGGGGACATTTCCACTCCCGGGAGTGGGATCCCACACAAACAAACATAAGGAATGATAGGGAGCGGGAGCAAGTGGAAGTGATAAGGACGAAACAGCTGTCCCAAATTTCCGTTTGACGATCGCTTCACCCGTGAATGATACGTGCATTTTCAATAGTCTTTTTTTTTTTAATAAATTTCTTATCAACGTCTAACATTGCCTGATATTCATGTAACTTTGCAGCTTCCTTCGATTTATTTATTTATTTATTTATTTATTTATTTATTTATTAAATTAAACGAATCTACAAGAACTCAGAATTCAGCGAAATTTAATAATTTTTTCAGCAAATCTGTAGTTGTTTGAATTGATTTAACTGATTTATTGTAGCTACACTGTAATTTCTTGGAATTTTTTTAAACAAATAACTAACTAAATAAATAAATATTATGATTTTCATTGCACTGTTTTTCACTAAAATCGCGGGAAAAAAAGAAAAAAAAAACAAGCAACATCTAAAGGAAAGGAAGATGTAAGCATATATAGATATATGGATAAATCGGAAAAGGAAAACGGGTGAGAAGCGAATCAAAAGGGGTAAAGAAAATATCCCTGCTCTTTTCCTTTCAGTCTGACCCCTCTTCCTCCGATAAAGACGCAGGAAGTGTAAACACACAGAAGGTCATAGAAGCAATTAGTTCAGTTCAACAAAGTGCTAATCTTTCACGCCACGAGGCAATTAAAATATTGTTCAATTAACAACCAAAAACCACTCAAAGCAAAAAACATATATAAATTTAACGTTTCACCCACTTTCGAAACAAACTTTTAAAGGTTACAACAGTTTTTCCGACTTATTCTTGTTAGCACATAGCTTTTAATTTTCTGCCAATTTATACACTAATAAGCTATGTTTACATTTTAATGGTTCTGCTGTTATGCACTCGCTTAATCCCACAACAGTTTTCGCCCAAAAAACACATTAACCTATCTATTTGAGACATCACGAAACAGAGGAAAGATTATGTAAAAAAAAAATTTTATTTTTATTATTACAGTTCACTACATATTAAGGGGGCGTCCATTAATTACGTGAGCTGAAAATGGGAAGGGGGGTCACCAAATCTCATTTAAAGGGGGGGGGGTGTCAATGAAAATCTCACGTCAATTTTTTAATATATATATTCAGTGATCTGAATTTTGTTTTGGCATTTTTTAGGCAGTGATTTGTTCTTTGTATTGGCGTTTCAAATTTCATATCACTGTCCTGCTGTTTATGTTTAGTAATATAAGTTAATTTTATTCTTATATTCTATACGTTCTAAATTTTCCAAATTGCAAATGATTGATTGAAATCTTTGCTCTGCGAAACTCGAAAAGCTAACATTTGAGTTTTGCCTTTTCGACACTATTATATAATATATATATATATATATATACACATTATAACAAATTTTTCGATTTTTGAAATTTCACATGAGGTGGAGGGGGGGGGGGGCAACCACTTCTTACGAAATTTCATCAAGGGGGAAGGGGGGGTCCAAATTTGTTAAACATCACCCCACGCAATTAATGGACGCCCCCTAACTCTACGAGTCTTGAATTCTCGGTGCAATTGGATGGGACTTTGAGATAAGCACGCGCCTATAATGAAGTGCTCATGGACTTTCTAACGATTCGAAATTTGTGGGGTTACGGCTGTGAGGAAGGGAGATTATGGGACGGGAAATGACAGGTACTTTGTAGAAATACATTGTATTTCGTGACTTTATCAACAGACATTTATTCTCAGTTGTCTTATGAATGATTTCATTTTAGAGTTCCATTCCGGTAAATTAACGGACATAATTAGGTTTCAAAGGTTTTTCAGGAAATTTTGAAGATAAAATTAGGAAGTAAACGAAAAAAAAAAATACTAAAATATACATTTTTTTTTTTTTAATATTCTACTAAAAAAAAAATTAAAAAAAAAAAAAAAAAAAAAAACAACTGAAAATTTCATAACTACAGCCGTGTTACTATTGACAAATACCACTAGCCTCTAATTCTATAATACAGACCCACGATCCATCATAAGCAAAACTAGAATACAAGCAATTTTCTCGAAGAAGCATTTTAGAAGATTAGCTATTTCCCTGAATGCTAATATTTTCTCTACAAGATAAGTCTTTATATTTCAAAACGTTGTCAAAGACAAAGGGCTTTTCCAGTTTAGGACTTGGATAAAACTTCCCCTTTTTCTTGAAGTCTTGGGAAATCATTACTTTTTTTGTTTGCCTAGTGTTTCTTGCTGATAGCAAGAATCTTACTTGAAAACCGTGGTGCATGCCAAACACAATATTCGTCAGGTACATTAAAACAAAAACAAAAAAAGTAGCTGTGGATCTTCTATGGAGACCCAAATCATTTTATATTATCTTCATCGGATCTACTTTTTGCAGGAATATTACTTACAAAAATTAAATTCAATTTTTTGAGACAACCTGTATAACTGAAGATATATATAAAAGTGAATAACACTGTCATAAAAGAGAATACCGGTGAATTTAACTTATTTATCTTTAAAACATTATACCATTTTAAATCTTCTTCCTTCAATATTCTGGCGATATTTCGCGAAATTATATCATTTCGCTTTTTCAAGCCTTTTTTTTTTTTCAAAAATAACTTCGAGTCTATCTCAACATTATTGAGTTTCCTTTTCAATAAAGAAACTCATAGTGTATTAATAGTGTTATTGTGTATTAGTATTAACACTACTGAGTTTCCTTTTCAATAAAGTAACTTAATACTAATACACTGAGTTAGTTTATTGAAAAGGAAACTCAATAATGTTGATAGACTCGAAGTTATTTTTGGAAAAAAAAGGCTTGAAAAAGCGAAACGATGTAGTTTCGCGAAATAGTCAGAATATTACCGGAATATTGAAGGAAGAAGATTTAAAATGATGAAATTGTTATATTATATAAATAGAATGTCATAAGTTATTTATCTTTGTTTTCGTACTGGTCAATTATAAAATAACAAGAATAATAATTATTATAAGAACTTCATCATCATCATCAGACACTTAGAAAAAAATATCAATTTTTTTTCAATCAAAGAAAAAGAAAAAAAAATACTATTTAAGGCCTAATTTTTCTTATGCTCGCTGCTTGTGCTGATTTATTTCTTTGAAATGTCCTTGCAATGTCTGCCCACCCTTCCTTAAGCATCATTGATCAATTGACGGCAGGCGTTGAGTAACACCAGGTCCTTCACCCACTTCACAAGGAGAAAGATAAAGATCTATTTACGGATAGTAATGAACTCAAAAGAAATAATATTAGCACTGTTAATCAATTATTAAGCAACTCAAGCCCTTTATGTGAAGAATGCGCTTTTTAAATTCGTTGGTGTTTTTTGTTGTTAAACTTGAATCACGTACAATCAGATAACGAGATAAAATCTGTCTGGACAACAAAGAGACGCGAAAGAAACTGAAAGCGACCACAGCAAGACTTTGTCTGTATTTTACCTAACTTCAAGGAATTCCGGTACTTTGAGATACAGTAGAACCTCATTATAACGGACATCGCTTATAACGGACAGTTTAAAAAAAATATATAATAATAATAAAGGATGCATATGTTTATCTGACGAGTTTTACATTTCCAAGCAAGCGATTAAACATCGATCATTTAATGAAAAAATTTTTTTAACGTGCCCGATGATTCAAAGAATTGAGTAAGCAAAGGAAGGCACAACGCTACAAGGAAGGATTCGCAACTTTGTAGCGTTGTTCCTTCGTTTGCTTTCTCAATTCTATCGATCATTTAATTTCGTTATTGTCTGAAATTCCCCAAATTGCCGCACACACTCATCAGTTTTTATTCAGTAACCTTTGAGTCATGTCGTTAAGTACTTTTTATAGCTAACTATTGTCCTTTCATTGATGTACACCCTGATGCATTACACCGATATAGAATTATTTGCTATAAACCGGACTTTCATTAAAACGGACAACCTTCAGTCCCAATTAGACCGCTATAATGAGGTTCTACTGTATTCTGCAGTTGAGGTTCTAATCTAGAACTGACTTAATTAAATCAAAATGTAATAAGTTCACCATTAGCTTCAACTACTTAGAAGATTTCAAAGGTGAACTTCGTTGTACTACTGAGCATCACAAAATAATCCTTTACTAAATCAGTTATTTTAATGTCATTAACAATAATGAGTTGTGAGATAAATGTAAATACAGTAGAACCTCATTATAACGGACACCGCTTATAACAGACAGTTTTAAAAAAAAATTGCAGCCTACAATTAAGGTGAGCGAAGTCAAAGACCATTTAAATTTTGTTATTCAATATGTTGAACAATCGGCAAATGAAAATGTGTTTGCATATTATGAACACTTACGTCAGTTATTAACTGAAGAAATAAGCAGCAAACAAACCCAGCAGAAAATAAATTATTTTTTGAAACCAATGAATGTAAGCAATCAACATGAACCAGGACCTTCTTGTTCTAAAAATTAATGCAGTGTATACGTACACATCTTTTTCAATTCAACCTACTATGTTGAAGGCTGTTTTTTATTTGATACATAATAAACACGTTTTATAGCTAACTATTGTACTTTCATTGATGTACACCCTGCTGCATTACACCCCTATAAGAATTATTGTTATAAACCGGACTTTCATTAAAACGGACAACCTTCAGCCCCTATTAGTCCGTTATACTGAGATTCTACTGTATAACATTTATAATATCTTATCTGAATTAGTACAGTAATAGATTAAAAAATGTCAAAAAAAAATCAAGAAAAATGAATGAACAATTATGTAATATTAATTCAAATGTAATATACTAGCTTAAAGTACCCGGCGTTGCCCGGGGAGGGGGTGGTGAGTCCTGGTTCTCCCCAACCTATCACATCAAACTTTCCCCAACTGCTACAGAACATATAGTTCTCATTGTCGCCACCAGTTGCATTTGTGGCGCTATTTCAGAGATTTCATCTCTTCATCCCCCCCCTCCCCCTTGGGAGTGGTTAACCTGATTCCAAGATAGCCTGTTTCTTCCGCAGGGTAACAGAGAGTATCTATGCAAAATTTGGTTCCGATCAATCAAACGTTGTAAAATTGTATAGAGAACATATAGACTTTGACTTTTATATATATGTACAGATTACAAATGTTGCTTTACAGCCAATTCACAATACAAAGTTACTAATAATAGCACAATTTTTCGTTAGTGATTATTTTCTGATGCTAATTTGCAAACAGAGTAAAGCACTGTAACAATAAGATTTATAAGTAATTTAACTTTTAATCGTTACGTATCTCCTTACGTACAATAAGCTAACAAAAAACTACATCTGTATTTTTTTCTTTTTCTATTTTATCAGTAGTTCGGCTTTTGTTCACTGTTTATCCTATTGAAGACTAAATATTGAAATTGAATATATCTGTGGAGTCAGGCTTATTTATCAAGCCCATAATGTTTGAATCCTTAGCAAAATGCCTTCAAAATATGACAAGTTTTGAAAGAACTGAAAACAGACGAACGGAACTGATAGAGGGACCTTTTCTTCCTTTTATCGAATTTGGCCAACTAGGGACCACGTAACTAGCTCAACCTGACAACGTCAGGGCGAGGCTAGTGAAATTCAAGAAAGGGGGGACGAGAATTATATCCCGTCCAGGATAACCCTGAGATAGTAAGTCCCAGGTGGGAAACGGACGAAACACAGAAGAAGAAAGAAACAGCCATGCCACCACCGGGATTCGAACCCAGGTACTGGCGCATCGGCCACAACGGCAGCCCGCCGGCTAAACCGCACGGCCACGCCAGTACGGCCAGAGGGACCTTTATTTATTTTATTTATTTTTTTTTTCCCCAATTTCGATGAAATTTGGAAGTGAAATGTGACTGTTCTCTCTAATATAAGCAAGTTTCAAGAATGGATAACGTGTATACGGGCGAAGAAACAAACATAGCGTTGACATAGGCTCTTCATGAACTTGGAAATGAGAAATGCGTCTAACAACGAAATGCGATCAAATGTAACTTTTATTTAACGGCAGAAATGATAAGTAAATAATATGAACAGTCACGAGACTGCAGCGGGAAGGATTGTCGGCGCCGACCAACAAAATCACACACACACTAGAAAAACATTTTGTTTGCAGTTTTTAAAAATGGTTGTGAAAATATGTTAAGGTCAACACAAATACTATGATATAAGGGTTTGATTCAGAGACAAAGATCTTTTGTCGCTGGCATTATATATTTCTGTTGTGCTAGGTTAGATCAGGTATCCCGTTGAGGCCCATTGAGACGCTGGAGGTAAGGTCAGCGTGTACCCCCGGGAAAGAACCCGGTACCCATTCTATAGAGGGCTGGGTAGATCCTAGGACCCGTTTGGAGGAGAAAGGAGCACAACTACATCCACGGGCAATTGGGATGTTACAGCCAATCAAACAGTTAACGTGTAAATTTTGTTTGCAAATGTGTGCCCAGTCAAATCTGAACATGATAAGTTATACGCTAAATTACTTCAAAATTTGTGCATACAAATTTAAAATGCACTGTATGAAATAAATCTTCATGAAATAAATTTAAGTAATTTAGTATTCTTCTTACTTTACTACGAATTCCATAAATAAAATAACGAAATATTATTTACATTCACTGGAATTACAATTTTTGTAAATTATAGATAACGTAGACTGAGAAAAGACAGAATGAAAACGAAAAAATAAATGGGAAATAAGAATTCAGAACAGAGAAAGGAGGATTAGAGACTTTATTCGTTGTGAGCGTAAACGAAAGGAAAATGGCGGAGGGGATAAGGAAGGCTGCGAATGTGGGAGAAGTAAAGGAGGACACTGGAATGATAAAAGAGTAGAAAAGGAAAATGAATATCACGGACAGCAATGGAAATGAACCAGTGAAAATATTTTAGGTTTTTTTTTTGTTGTTGTTTTCTTTTATTCTAAATACAAAGAGGAAAAAGAAAAAAAACCCGCTGAAGAGCGCTTAAAAAAAAAAAAAAAACTATCATTCGTAATAATTTCATAATAATAAAAATATTGACCAAATCATTAAGAAATTCATGACTCATTTCTTTTTGTTCTGTCTTTCATTGTCCGTGACTTCAATATCTTTCTTCGTAATACAGTTGTGTTTTTTGTGCTTCACTCAGACCTTGAATGCTATCATAGTTACTGGTAACAATAAGTAACATAATGCATAATCTAATGTTCCATCTGCTCCATACTAAAATATCGCTTAAGATCCTGACTCAAGGAAATGCAGGCGACTGCAAACCTTTTATTTCTTCTATAGGATTTCTTTTTCCAATGCATCTAAAATTCTGAAAATTTAAATACGAACTTGTGAAGCATCTGGGATTTCTATTTTCTTGTTTTTAATTTTCAAAACATTCTGCAATTAATTAAATCAAAATTCAAAAAGAGTTAGTTTTTTCGGTGTTTTCGAGATGTTACTCGGTATTTTCAGCTTAAAAAAAACTTGACAAAAACCTGAAATGATAAAAAATTTGCAAAATAACGATTTGTAATTTAAAATTTTGTGCAAGTTAATTTTGAAAAATAAAAAATGAAAATTGTGTGAAATTAAATTATTTTTTTAAAAAATTATCTATTGTACTAATAATATATATTTTAAATACAAATCATTATTTTACGAATTTTTTATCATTTAACGTTTTTGTCAATTTTTTTTTTTAAGTTGAAAATAGCGAGTAATACCTCGAAAACACCAAAAAATTTTGACTGTTGTTGAATTTCAATTTAATTAATTGTAGAATATTTTGAAAATTAAAAGCAAGAAAATAAAAATCGCAGATATTTCACAAGGTCATATTTAAATTTTCAGAATTTTAGGTGCATTGGAAAAAGAAATATATAGAAGAAATAAAAGGTTTGTAGTCGCCTGCATTTGCTTGAGTCAGGATCTTAATCTAAAAACGAATGTCTTATTAAAATGTTTCAGATATCTGAAATATACTAAAAAAAGAGATTAAGGTTTTTTTTTGTTTGTTTTTTTAGCTTTTAAATATCAAATGTAACGAGAAAGTTACTGTGAGTCTGTATTTTTAAATGAAATTTATTTGCAATACTCAAGCCCAATGCCATAAAACTTTACGAATACCGACATTTTCATATTTATTCAATATGTAACTACAGTTAGCGTGTATTTAAAAAACAGTACTACCATAAGGAGAATATTACGATTTGCGCATCGGAAAACAGTCCTTAAATAAACATTTGTTTTATTTATCTGATTCCCAATACCATCAGATATATAAATAACTTAAAACATAATACATCTTATTTGAATTAACATCAAAAATGTCAAGAATAATTTACTGCGTTTTCGGATGTGTTCTACACTGTTCTGTGATATTAACTCAAATGTAAGATAATGTTACTTTTATATTCAATTCACAATGCAAAATTATTTATTGATATGATAATATATTTTTTTTTTAAACTACGTATAAATTTAGTTAAAGTATATTTTTACGAACGTGCAATGACAATTCGTCTCTGGCAATGCTAATACATTAGGATGCGAATATAACAAACAGGATACAGTGACAGATAATGATCAATAGTTCAAATGAGAACCAGAAAAACTATTTACTTCTTTCTCCTTCACAGGAAGGAAATTATTTCATTGCTATTGAGTAACCACGAAGCTAAGAGAAATAAAAATAAAGTAATCTTATCTCAGAAAAGAAATTAGCGATTACAATTTTTAGGAAAATTATATAATTTTTTTTTTTCCAGAAATGCATTAGAGGAGGAAATAATGACACTGATGATGACGTAAAGAGTCATTCAATGATGGTTTCTGCAATTCAAGGAAAAACAAAAGTAAATTCTTTGGATTATTAAGGCGTTTCTGAGTTACAAGGTTTTCTGTCTCCAGAGGTACGTTTTGTAACTGGATAAAGGGGGCGGATGACTACTAGTGGAATTTAAAAACGGGAGTACCTCGAAAAAAACGAAGTGGAAGTGGAAATTTATTTCATCACTGTTCCGTATTTGAGATATGGAAAGAGAAACATCTGTTCGCACCTCTCTCTCTCTCTCTCTCTCTCTGTATGATTATGGATACAACTCTTGTAAGCTCTACGAATGGAGAAAATTTGGAAGAACTTTCTTCCAAGGAGCTTGAGGGTGTTCGAGGGTATTCTCTTTCCCCACGGAAAATTTATCTTCAATTCCGAGCTGTTCCATTTATCATAGTAAAAAGGAATTAACATTTTTTGTCAATACTGTCTCTTGAAGATCTTCGTATTACAACCAACGTCTAACAACATAACAATCGCGGTTTGACAGAAGCACGAAACTGGAGGACCTTTTGTCTAAGTGGGGATTCTACTTGTGGCTTTACAACAGTGTTCTCAAACTGTGGGAGTGTGTATCTTTTGAATGGACCTGAGGACATGGTTTAAAGTTTTGGCCGAAAACTAAATTTTAAGTTTTCCTATCTATGATTTCGATCGTATTTTATTTATAGCTCATTTCAAAATAATTCTACAGTTTATAAAAATAATCAAGTGACATCCAGTGGCAATGTCTGTCCTCTCCGAAAGGCAAACAAATTTATGTTAAAAATACGCAAAGAAAAATTAAAAAAAAAAAAAATAGACTTGTGTTCCTTTTAGCGGCCCCTTTTGTACAGCTTGCCTGTAAAAAAAAGGGAACAGCTATTGGTGTTGTTTTGTGTTGGATGTCACACTCTGTAGTGGCCAAATGGTTAGATATATTAGAATGAAACCTTCACCATGTTGTGTTCAGCATCAAAAAGTAGGTGACCACGTCCAAAAACTCAGACCTGTAGGACCACTCCCTGACCCCCCCCCCCAGGAGTGGTTTAATAATGGGTTGCTACAATCCAAGAAACCTGCTATTGTTTTAATTTCCTTATTGTTATAAATGTGATTGTTGCGAATGCAAACGGCGCAATTGTTGCGCTTACTGTGATTGCCGAAAGAAATGTTTTATATATAAATGTCAAGAATGGAATGAGAGGACTGTAGATAATATTTGAACGGTGTCTCTTGAGACTAGAAGAAGTTGAAGAAAGATGTTCCTGAATGAATTTAAAACCTACTTTCAGAAAAGTGCCTTTTATTTACCTGAAGTCATGAAAACAAAGAAAAATTTTTTTTCGGATATTTCTAAATTCTGCCCAACACAAAGAATACCTTGAAAAACTCTATTTGCTGAAAACTGATTCAATCCATTAATTCACTGAAATCAAAGCCGGCGCAAATTAGATGACATTGTCCTAGCACTGTTAAACGAAAACAGAAATCCATATTTTTTTTTTTTTTATCATCTTCACGCACAGACGTATCACCACAGGGAAATTTCGTAAACAAAACGACAAATCGTTCATTATCCGTAAATATTCATATCAAGTTTCAAGAAGATCGTTCAAAGAAACAAAACAGAGAAACGGATATCCGAACATACTGTTTTTTTAAACTTAAACTTTTCTTTCAAAATTAAGTTCTTACAAAAAATAAATAATTAAAATAAGTCAAACACAAGAAGTCTGACTAAGTTATGAGATATCTTCTTTTTTCTTGAGGTGAAATCATTCCCCAACAACGGAATCTTTTTTTTTTAGGTCAATAATGTAAGATGAGCCAATGCAGTAAAAGTGATCTGCTTTCTTTCACTATGTACTTAGTTTTTAGTTAAAGCGTTATTAGGCTTAAACCGTTTTGTGGGTCAAGGATTGATAATCGTCGAAACGTTCGAACGCAACTCTGTCATCTCGTCTTCTTTTTGTCCCTTTAATGTCGTTTTCATTATCTACGCAAAAACAAATAATAAGATCTTCCCGACAAACGTCTCAGAGCACCCACCCATGTCGTTGGGGTTGCGTCATCCGAGGAACCAGTTTTGGAGGCTGGTTCTCATTAGGTTAGAGCGGCGTTGCCTAACTTCCTGCGGGGTAAATGGCAGAGGAGGGAGGGGGAAAAAAATAAATAAAGGAAGGCACTGTGTTCATTCATGGAACGCTTAACTCAAGTTTACAACTTCTGCTTTCCAATGAGTTTTATGAATGTAAAAAGAATACAATGAATTGGGATAACCACGGATACGATTTTCATGTTCAAACGGCAGAAGAAAAATAATTAACTACTAGAATACACATCGCGTGCTCCAAACACTACATTAGCGCTTTGGGTAAAGTTTGGGCAACTCGAAATTTTACTACGAACTTTCTACGTAGGCCTATATATGAAGATTGTGATGAAGAAAATATATTAAGGTATTTACTGTATTGTAGTTTTATCTATTCAGCAAATTGAGGACTTCATCTCAAAATTTGGGCAACGAATTTTCTCTCAAATTGCGGACAAGTCGACAGATCGAGAAAATCCAGAAAAAAAAAATTCAATGGAAGAAAAATATTTAGTAGGTTAGAAAAATATTTACGAAAAAAAAATATTAATTCAAGAGTTGATTTTATTTCCAAAATGTACATAGAGAAGAAATAATTAAATACAAAGATAATTAATTATGTTATTTTTCCCGTTCGTCCTCATAACAAGGTAGTAATGTACAGCGCTTAAATGTAAAATCGCTAAATTTAACTTTAGCTATTTTTTGATCCAACAAATTAGCATTAAGAAAAAAACTATATAAAAATATTCAAGTAGTTTTAATATTAAAAATGAAAAACGGAAAAACTATGAAAATGCACAATCGCTTGCTTTCACGCCATGAGTCATCATCAACGGGAATCTGGGATAGCTGTTTCGTCCTTATTAGGACTCATCAGCTGGATTTACCCTCGATGACGAGGCTCAGAACGCCTGAAAGCCTATGGATCCTTCTCCCGCTCTCGGAAGTGGGACCCCGTACAAGCAAACAACAATAGAGAAATCGCTGTGACCAGTATAGCGTAATTACCTTAGCCCGCTAAGTGCTGAGCACAAAAGGCATTTAATAAAAGGATAAACCAAACGCACAGAGGAAAAAATTAATAGGTAAGAAGGTTCAACGTGGGTTAAATGTAGCATGAAAATCGGATTGTTCATTTCCATCGTTTTGCATAATAATAATCTTACATAATAACGGAGAAATAATGAAACAAAACCCTCACATTCTCGAATTTTTATTTACAGGCGTTTATTACAATCCTTTTCTTTTAAAGGGTTATTGATTAGTGTTTTAAATAAAATAATATAAAATAAAATTTATATTATTTTTACAAGCTATGAGGCCATTTTGAAAATTTAAATTTGCACTTAATTAAACTTAAATTTATAAATAAACGTCTTTTTGAGAGAGAGAATTATTCTTGTACTGATTTCGTTGTGTTGAGTTTAAAAGCTTTTATGAAAACAATTGAGCATCTGTCACTTCTTGCGTCATTGTTACTCATTGGGTGAAACGAATTGAATTTAAGCTCCAGGAAAACGAAAAAGAGATTAGAACTGATTTATGATCTTATTGTTCATCAAAGAAAAAGAAAAAAAACAAGAGCTCAGTAAGAAAGTTCTTATTCGTCCACTGGAGAAAGAAGACTTAATACCTGTGAGGAAAGTATTACAAGGTTGTGGAGAAACGACCGGTGGCCAAAAGGAAAAATGCTATGTTTACTCCTGAGGGTTTACGTCGACCTGATTATTTAACAGAGGGAGAGGTTTGCACGCGATCAAAATATCCAAGGAAAATAGAAATGAGTAATCGGAAAATAAAAGTTCGTGTTTACGTAGTGAATCTTCTGGAAGATCTGTCTTCACGCGTAGTTTATTTTGGGCGGTAAAACAGTAAGCGAAACCATGACTGGTTTACGTGATCTTAATAAAAAAAAAATACATGTTTTGATGATGACTACTACAAAAGCAGAAAACGAAAATTGTTATTCAATAACGGATTGATAGCCTTGGTTCAGAAATGCTGTCATACTCTTTTAAATATTACGTAAATATGATAATGGAGAACGTAGGCTTCAGAACTGATGAATGTGCAATGAGTCTCAATTTATTGATTAGTAAAGTCGCAAGTAATGGAATCTTCAAGAAAAGTAAAAAAAATAACACTGCAATTTATGATAATATCAATAATAACTTACTCTTGTGCGTGCTTTATATTCGACTACAAGTAAGCTGAACAGGGAATGAAAAACTACAATAATAATAATAATAATAATAATAATAATAAATACTTAATCCAACATTTTCAATCATTAGCATCTTATGGGAAAAAAGTTAGTTTACTCTGCTGTTTTGCACTTGTTGATGCCTATCAGGTGGAACAAGTGAATCTGGCTTGGCTTTTTTTTTTTTTTATCTTTTAGTTTTGGGATGGTTCAGTTCATTTCGTACAATTGTGGTTTACTAATTTCATATGGAGGTCTGGGTATTTATTGGAATCCTATCACAAAGCCAGGGTAAAACAGCTATCGTATGAAGTCATTTTTGTTAACAAAATTTAATGATTAGAGAGAAAAACAAAAAAACGAAGCTTGTTGTAATTTTATCGCTTCTTTCAAGAGAAGCCCTGTACACTATATCGGATCTGAATATTCTAATAATCTCATGTTGTATGTAAGGTTAAAGTATTTGATTCCTTGCTACTTTCGATATTGTAGCTGTAGTCATAAAGTTATGGTGATTAATCAATACTAATTTAGTGTTAATATTCTGATATAAAACATGAGATATCAAACTCAATTGATGACAATCATTAAGCACTGAAAGCTCGTGCTTCCTAATTGTTAAGCGTGTTGCGATGGTGATAACTAAAGAATCAGTGAGATTGGCTGATGGATAATAAATGAAGAGTGCACATTACTGAAGTAACGTAATTTATCGTATATTGATTCATCAAGTTTAGTGCGTCATGACGCTAAGATAATCAGTGCCAATTCTTCCTGATTTTTGCATTAATCGTCAAGACAACGGAGATAGGCTTAAAAGATCATTCCAGATTTCCGACTGCAGACCAAGTTTAACGGATGATTTATAGAACTGAATGGATTTGGACCTGTACAAGAAACAAACACTGAATCCATGTAAATAAGGGAAGATTGGACGGGAATATCAAGAGGATGCTAAGAACCTGTCGTTATTGTATTCACTAAAGACAAAAGAAGAACTGTTCGAATACATGATTACCGAGGTAAGATATTCAAGCGGTAATCCCTTAAACAGTTTTCCAGATCTGTCTGTATCTAACACACTTCCTTTGTGCTTGGAAAATAATTTTAATTCCCAAGGAAAATACAATAATAAAAAATCTACAATGAAAAGTCTGCGACAGAAATTGAACCGAAATCAGACGTCTTATTCATTAAGTCACGGGGACTACATTCAAATTATTGCTGTTAAATATCTCTTGTCACACTCTGTGTGTGTGTGTGTGTGTGTGACGCAAAGAGAGAAGAGCCAGAGAAAAAAACAATAACTCATTAATTAGAGTACTAGATTAAAAGATTAAAGCCTACTAGATTAAAATTTATATTTCAATGTTAATTTTTTTTTTTTTTAGCCGAACAGTAGATGCAGAAGCTCGCCCTCAGCGACGAACTGAAGAGTCGTTAGAGACATTTCTCGACAAGAATGAAGAAATTAAAAATAATCTTTAAACACAGGAAAAAACTTCTACTTAAAATACTCTATCTCAACTAAATGCCATCACATTGTTCATTGACGGGACGCTGAAAATACACATTTACATTTACAGTCGGACCTCTATTTAACGAAGTCGCTAAATCCCGAAAAAAAGTTCGTTATATGGAAAATTCGTTAAATAGAGATTTACCTTTTATTATTCAATATTATTAAAAAAGTAATAATTTTAATGACATAAAGCATACATTACCACATGCGTACTTAAATTTTACTAATAAAGTCTATTAATTTTGTTTGAGTTATTTTTTTTTTTGAAAAAGTGTTTTCGCTCTTAATATGTCTCGCATCTTTGCAATGCACCAAAAACCTTTTCAGTATTTTCTTCAAATTGTAATCCACGTCGGATTGTTTCAAATAATTTTAGCATTTCATCATACGAAGGTTTTTTTGATTTCTGCATCATAATCATTTCCATTTGCATCATCTTCATCTTCATCGCAATTCATAGCTGTATTTGTTTTTATTTTTCACACTGTCCAAAATATCCGATTCAGTTAGTGTTTCCGAAGTCTCAACTTCAAAATCAAGTGAAAGATAATCATCAATCAGCACATCATCATTAATTTCTTCTTTTTCCCTCAGCTGTATCCACATTTCTTTCATTTCCTCTGAGGGAATATTAATAATAAAAACATTTCAGAAAAAAAAAAAAAATAGATACCACGAAAAAGTTCGTTAAATAGAAAATGCACTTCGCTATTTGGAGGTTATTTTACGAAGAAATTAGCAAAATGTTCTTGGTTCCAAAGAAAAGTTCGCAAAATAGAGAAATTCGCAAAATAGAGGTTCGTTAAATAGAGGTCCGACTGTATTAATTTTGTTAAAAGTTCCATCTGTTTTACGAAATTTAATTCTATCTTTCAAACAGTCTTCAATATGTGCCATTGTCATTAGTAGTGTTCCAATGTCCGATGACAACAAATAATTTCAGAAACATAAGATTAAGTTTCTGAATTAATCCCACAATCGTAAAAACAATACGGGAGTCCAATTTCCGAAATCTGAAAAAATCCTATCAATACAGTAAACTCCTAATTATCCGCGTACCTCTATTGTTTCATTTTTCTTTTTACTGTACAATTACGGAATTAAAAAAAAAATTAAATCTAGAATAAGGTAAACAATAAAAGAGGCTAACAAAGTAAGTGAAGACAATTATAGACAAACAATTTAAAGAACGACCTTGTGGGCGGAGCTTAGGCCAGCAGGATAACTAAATTACGGGAGAGCCTTTCCATAATAATAAAATTTAAAAATAAATAAATCATTTAAAAAAAATAATTGTTTCTAATGTATGTACTGTAACTATGTATTTTCCATTTTTAATGTAAGTAAAACATGTTAAAAGCATTTTTCGTCCTATTTCGGATTATCCGCGGAATTCGCTTATCCGTGATTGCCGCGTCACCCAATTCCGCGGATAATCGGGAGTTTACTGTATTATATTGACAGCGTACTGTAGATTTTAGTCTATAACACTTTTGACTCTTCGAACATACATCGCAGAGAGAAAACAATAAATCTACGTCGAAATACACTTGTCGACTCGTCTTTGATCAAAAACTATACATCCCAGAAAGCTGAAATTTTAGATCTGGATTTAAGTTGTAAAAGATTAGATTAATCTCTACAAATTAATAAATATTCAACCAACTGTTAAGTAATTAAAGAAAATTCCTTAATTCCTTAAATAAAAAAAATTACCAAAATACGTAATAAACACAACGTATAATCAAAAGTTATTTATTATAAATCCGAATTTCCTAACGGTAAGTAAATGTTCCCAATTTCATCTGAATTGTTGATTTTGATAGAAACTGGAGCCAATGAGGGCGAAAACTACATGAGTCTCTGAAATACGATAAATAAAAACAAAAACACACAAAAATGCTTCAATTCCTTCACTGTTAGGCCACTTATAGGCTTGTCATGTGGCGCGAAGGGAATGATAGAAATATGTCTCAAATTAAAAATGTACAACTTCGTGGTTAAAATGGGTAAATGAAAGAAAAATAAAGTCTCTTTTTTTTGGGGGGGGGGGGGGAATATTTATGATTACGAAATAATCACATTATTATTCCTACGATTGTCACTAAACAATAATATCTATTAAAGGAAATGCCTGTTTGGATTTTAAGCTGAGACCCTGAGACGGCCGTTTCGAGTTTGTTTTTTATGTTTTATTTCTTTATTTATGGACACATTCCTTTTGATATGAAAAGTTTAATGCCCAAGGATATTTGTTTCCATTGCTTATATTCTTTTTTGTTTTGTTTCTTCATTATAGAGGGTACCTTGTGTTTCCCATCTTTAATACTACCTATTTTCCAGTTTCCCTTGTTTTTAACTGACACGCGATCCAAATCTGGCGTAATCCAAGTGAGTAAGTCTTCTCATTACATCTACACAGTTAAAAAAAACTCCACTGGATTAAATTACAGTTTCAAAATGTGATTGGAAACAGATGGTCCCGCAATTAACACATTCCTTAAGATCTGTATCTGTATTTACTTGTCTTTTTTTTTTTTGAAAAGAGTACCGTTAGCTATCAACTCAAGGAAACGTCTTTAAAAAAAATAGATCAAAAGAATTTTAAAAAAAAATCAATGAAATTAATAAAATTTCGTATTTTAAAATTTTGCAGTGAAATGTAGATCGCATCTGCAGTTTCAGTGCTTAAGTACAGTACACCATCACTAATCCGGCATCATTGGGACCGATAGGATTAGTGATTTTGCCGGATCAAAGAGTGGTTTGGTTAGAATACCAAATTACCTTTAACTCAAGAGCTAACATTTCATCCTATCTTAAAAATAGCCCGTAAATCAGTACAAGTTGGTTAATAAAGAAACATTAAATGAAAATCTAATAACTTAATGAAGCAAAGGTAAAACAATGGTACAGGTAATTCTGTTGACTTCACAAGAAAGTTCATCACTGCCGCTTATGAAGTGAAGAGCTAAAATTTGCAACTAAGAATATTTACATGTCTTCATGCTAATAATGCAGCAATTGTTATGCAGCAAGTAGCGCCATAAAACAGCAGCGGCAGGTTGGTGCGGCGACACGGGAAATTTGTAATAACACTAGCCGAAATTAGTGCCGGAGTAGTGATCGTATACTGTATATAGGCAAAATGATAGTAATGCCTTTGCAAGGTAATTAAGTCACAAAATAAATTGAGTGCTTACAGTGGTAATGGCTGTAGATGTATCTAGAAATTTGGAATGGGAATCTTAGCAGTTCAACCAAAAAAGAATGACGTCGTTCCAATTAAAAAAAAAAGATCCAAAATGCTACATTTCTTCCGTTTTAGAATGCAATGGGGGGGGGGGTAACAAACCCTACCAACCGCTCCTGATCTCAGTACGCCAATGGAGGTGAGGTTGAGCTGTGTTTTCATTGTTTCTTCAAAGAGAAAGAGCATTCAATCAATGGCTGATGTAAGATGGACAGCATCTAACGCCGCATGCACGTTGCTGGCAAATTACAATAAACTAGATACAAGCTCAAATATCCAGTGATTGAACAGGCAGCGTTCCAGCATTCGAAAGTCCAAGCAGCGATCAAGCTCAGCTGATTTTTACCTTTATACGCTTTGATTCTTTTAACTCTTGGACAGCCTTAGTTGATGAAATCCAACAACGTCAAAACACGAAACAGAAGTCCAAGCATTCCTTAAAGAGTTGCAAAGCTTCTTTCTTTAGCAAACTGACAATGCTTTCTTAAAGGCAGTTCAAAATACTTCAAATTGAGATCGTAAACAATATCAATGTTTTAAGATTAATGAAGACATCAAATGAAGTGATTTATCTACTCCTAAAATTGCAACCTTCAAAGACAACCGATCTCTACGATGGAGGAAAACTGAAAAGATGCTTTCGAAATGGAAACTATGTTTGCCATATTCAATTTTCATTCGCCTTGTAAATTCATCAATGCTATGCAATATCTTTTCATATCCTCACTGCAAATGCAAAAAAACTGAATAAATTCTCCAAAGAGTGGAGGTTGAGAGATTTATTTGTTAAACAGCTCTAGGGTTTAACTAGCCTTCTGTAAATAATGGGATTGAGTTTATTAGGATTAAGAGAGACATAATCCGTTAAGTTCGTTACGTCGATCAAAATTCATCTATTTCCAACCAAGCATTTCTTCTGCTTCACTGTAAGTTTGAGTCCACTTTCAGCCACCAATACTTTTCACCTCAATGAACCTAAGGGAAATCCCCTAGCATTGCTTTGTCTACCATCTCCTTTCAAATTTACTTATATTCCAAAATACATCTAAACTTTATCAGGAAATGTTCAAAACTGTCACTAAAAGTTCAATATACGTATAAAAACTTTTAAATTTTACCAAAGTGTGCTGTCTTATGCTACATTTAATGAATTATCACCACACATTAAATAAAGTCGTTAAAGTCCAAGAATCATTGGGTCTATATCTTCCACCCTCAATAGATCTGTTTAAAAAACGGTTCCTTTAATTTCACTAAGTTATGATAAGAATAGTTATTAAAACTACATTATTATTGAACGAGATGGACTCACGGTCCTAGTAAGGAATTGATTTCTTACATGGTGTTATGATAATTAAATTAACGACAGTTTTTCTTGGAGCCTTGTTAACATCAAAAACTGACGAATGCATTTTGATCTTAAAGATTACAAGCCCGCTCATAACAAACGTTCAAATTTTAACAGAACAATGTTTTCGTTTTCCATACTCTATCTTCTTTTAATTCCAATTCTTTCTTTTCTCTTACATAACCTCTCCCTCAACTCAGAACTCGAATAAGAAAGCTAAGCAGTTTACAGCTCGACAACGAGAACGTACATTTAATTAAATATCGAAAGATTTTTTTTTTTTTATTTTCCCTACTTAATTTTAAGTATTTGAATTTGAGTTCTTCATTTAAGTAGCAAAAAAACTGTTAATGCTATGTAAATACTACTGTACATACCAATTTCTCGTATTTCGCACAGTTCTTAACGATATCCACCTAAAGGCCTTTATAAGAAAGAAGGTAATGGTGTAAGTAGTTTTCTTGTGTCTTACTCTAAATTCTCAATTGCCGCTCAGAAAATTACAAATAATTATAAAATAGAAATAAAGGCGAAAAATTTAGACTTGGAAGTGTTCCGAGAAAGATAGAGAGAAATCACATTCGTGATTAAAGAGTATTTGGAAACATTAGAAATTTATACAATATTCTCCACATTCTGAGATATGGCTTTGTTTACAGGTTTGCCTAGTTTTTTTATATGTTCTACTAGCTGTATCCGGCATGCGTTGCAATGCCACTCAAAGAAAGAAAGTGTTTGTGTTTTAATTCAGTTAATTGAAGTGCTTTTGGATACACAATATTTTTTGTTTTTCCGACACGAATAAATCAGAAGGTTTTCCGACGCGTGAGCAGGCCACGTACAGCTCTCCATGTGTTGTCCCTGTGCTTTGTTGATGGTTATTGCAAATGCGAGTCGCACCGGAAACTGAAAACGTTGAAACCGGAAATACACTCATTTGTTGCAACAACTCGCGAACCAGATACTGTAAAATGGTTCTACTAATTCAGAAACCTTCTTGGACGTGCCCACAACAACTCAAAGTTCCATCGCAATCTGATTAATGGTATAGGAACGCATACGGGACAAAGAAACAAAGAAACATTTATTTTAGTCTTCTGATAAGAATCAGAAGACTTATATTCCAGTTTTGTCTCTATGTGGACAAGTATCATTAAAATCTCATTAAATTATCATTAAGCACAACAATCGCAACAATTGCGTCTTTTGCATGCGCAACAATCACATTTACAATAATAAGGAAATTAAAGCAATATCAATTATATTGTCTTATACGTATCAGAAAACGTTGCGAAGCATTGTGATTGGTTTACTAATCGCTATCCCTACCTTGTTTATATATTATTAAGATATGAAACAACTGATGAGGGAAAGCATAGGTAAATGGTCACATCAAGTCATTTAAACTTCATAGAAGGTAAATCATTATTAAACTTAATACAAAATAACTTTACTAAAAATTAGTTAAACTTTATATTAAAAGGAAATAGCTAGCATTATTAACAGAGCCGCCATATTGGCAGCATAGTTTAATGTAGCAATAACTTCACTAAGAATCAGTTCATCGCGATATCGAAGGAAATGGCTGCGAATACATACACTAAAATGGAATACAGTTGATGTTGAAACTATATTCAAGTCAATTTCATGGGAAATTTGTAAGAAAATTAAGAACGTGTCGTAACAAAAGCAAATTTAAGAAAGTAAGGGTATTCACAAGATAAAACTCAATGATATAATGAGAAAACAAAAAACGAAGTCGTTTATAAAAAAAATAGGCTGATGGCAAATTCCAAATAAACAAAAACAAAAGGGAAAATAACAACAATGAGGTGCAATATGCAAATCCTCTTCTTGCCACATCGAGAATAACTGGTTCAGATTGAACTACAGTAGATTCCCGATTATCCGCGGCATTGGGTGGCAAGGGTACCGCAGAAAGTAAAAAAATCGCGGATAACCCGAAAAAAGTCTAAAAATGAGGTGTAAACACGAAAAAAAATATTTTAGCTTAAAAACTACGGTTTATTATATAAAAAAAACATAATATGCAAAACTTTTAAAATATGTACAGTACAGCAGAAACCTTCCTGCAGAGCAAGAGCCTGCCACTCATCCACAAATTCCGAGAAGGCCTATAGGATTACGATGCACAATAAACCTGTCAGTAATTTTCGACCTTCGCACTGCAGGGCCTATTACTTTCCCTGTTATTGGCTTGAATTAAAATTGGTTTTGTTGAGGTTCGTAATTAAAAAAAATTTTCGCGGCACTCGCGGATAATCGGGGCTCTACTGTACTTCTTAAGACTATTAATAATTATTTGGTTTTAATCTTCGCGTCCTAATAATCTTGTTCAATTTTAATTCTTTGGGGATTTCTATTAATGTTCATTAAACTGCAATAACTGTTCAGTCAGAAAGTGAAATAGGAACCATAACTGTACACTTCCTAACAATTGGTGTCCATAGGAGATCCGGGAACTACAAGCAGCTAAATCAGTGTTTCCCAACCTTTTTTTTGTGCTGTGCCCCACCTAAAGTATCTAAAGTATGCTATGCCCCACCAAATTAGGTATACCTTCAAAAAGAAAAAAAGAAAAAAAAAAACAACATTGCTCCATTTTCGAATTGCCCCCTCAACAATCAAATTGCGCCCCACGTTGGGAAACAGGGAGCTAAATGATTCTTCCACAGCAGCTGGAAACAGCCGACTTCTGTTATCGCGACAAAAGAACTCCCTAGAAAAAGTGGATGCTGACTGCTAGGTTAACGTGTTACTCAAAATGCTTGGCAGGGTTGGATTAACGTGAAAAAGCAGCAATTGCTATGCTGCGCCAAGAAAGAGAAAACAATAAAAAAACTAAAAAGATAAAAACATAAAAACTAAACTTCAGAAAACAAACTGAGCTTTGAAATACAATAGCTGAATATTGAGGCAGAGTAAATACAAGATGTGATAAGAACGACGCTACAGAAAATACAGGACAGAAAAAATACAGAATAAACTACAACTGTTCATGATTGACCAAAAAGGTTTTCTTTCGATCTTTTTTTAATTTTGTGGACGTTATAATGGAAACAAAAATCTACCAATCAGATGTTGATGCAACATAATTTTAATTCTGTTACCATTTTTGCTCAACCATGTCAAAGATTTTCTTTACAAAATTATGTGATCACTTTCATGCTAAGAATTCTATTTTCCATACAATTTTTAGAATCAGGCGTTTCGAAGATTAGAAGAGATTTGTAAATTTGGCAAACTCAAAAACTTCATTGACTCCATTAAGCAAACACAAATTATAAAACTGCCCTTTTAATTGATGTAGCGACATTAGAATACAAACGTGGAAAAGTCGATACTGTATCTCGAAAATAGAAAATAGTTGTCGCCGCCATTAACAAATTTTCGTAGACCCATCACTTGTAGAAACTGTTATCGACAGACAAGGAAAAGGTCAAGTATATATGGGATGTACTGAAATAAAATAAAAAAAATCTTCCAGAAGTCAGACATACGATTCTTGTAATGAATTTGCTAGTGACCAAGTTGATGGAGAAATTATCGAAGTAATTGTGTTCTTTCCCGAGAGAATTGATTCGAAGAGCCATCTCTATTCTAAATGGTACTTATTTTACCTTTTACAAAATAAACTAACTAAGATTAGAAACGTTTTAAGTGTACTCGATTTTTTTAAACGCATTAATGAAGCCAAACAGCTGATTAGTTTAAACATGCAATTAATTTATAAAATAAAAACAAGATATACAAAGGAATCGACTAGTTTCACCGCCGAGAGACGGTTTTTTCAAGAAAATGAAAAAACCGTCTCTCGGCGATAAAACTAGTCGATTCATTTGTATATCTTGTTTTTTTTTATATAAATTAATTGCACGTTTAAACTAATCAGATATATGGTTTCATTAGTTCGTTTAAACTAACTAACTAAATAAATAAATAAATAAACACTGATATATGAATTCATGTAAATACGATCAACATTCCTGTAACAAATATATAATATTATGTAACAAAAAGTTTTCAATAATTTTCTACTGAACAACGGGTATTTCTTTAGTAGGGACTCGTGCTTTCGATGACCGATGTATGTGTGTTTTTTTTTTCTATAAATTATTTTACATCATTTTCTCTTTTGTCTTCCAGGCCTTCAGTGTATGATAAACCAAGGGCTGCATTAATGTTTTTAAAGTTGTCAGCCTGTTATTCCAACCACATCTTCCGCTACACAAAACTGACATGATGCCAAAAATTTTCTGAAAGTTCTTTGCGCATGTTTAAGAGTTTTTATGTAATCAGATAAGGAAAATAAGGGGGGGGGGGCGTTAAAAAAGAAAATTCAAAAATCACGAGCACAGCATTAGCCGTTTTCAACGGATTCTTTGATTTCTGCTTATTACAACACATCAGCTAGAATTATTCAGTTACTGAAGTACAGTTGTACAATGCACTCATGCTCCAACAATCAAAATAGCACTGTAAAACTGTGAGTTTTAACAATAGTTATATGTATTTCTAGCACAAAAGGCATTTAAGTATTATAAAAAACAAAAAAAGCAGCAAGACTGTAGCCATGACAAATAATAGATTTAAGGTGCACAGGATAAAACATAAGAAAACAATAAAACTATACGTGTTATTTATTGCTGAGGAATTGAATTTTGTTCTTTTTAAACTTAGTATTTCAGTTTAGAGAAATAATCTGCTGAAAATCACGAGTTTGACAATTGGAAATTTGTTAATTTGTCCCACACAGCAATTTCAACAAAAATACAAGTTTGATGTAATGAAATAGTATCCTTTTTTTAACTTAATTCGTATATTGTGATTTACCAAAAGTAAAAAATAATGAGTTATCACGAACCACATTTTGACAGAGAAATTCGCAACTACTGAACTAAACAAGCCCTTAACTACTTCAAAAAAATCACAAATATCTAACTATTGAAGGGAAATTGAAGATTTCCAAATTATTTTCGTATTTATTTAATTTAATGTTACATGAGCATTACACATTAATATGGTCTAGAAGAGTAGAATTCATTTCCGGAATTCCGAGTTTTCAGTAAATAAATTTTAATTTTTTTTGATTTTTTAATGACGAAAGGCTTGCAAAATTACTTTTCTTAACTTCACAATCAATTACAAAACACTACAAAGTAATACATCCAAGGTATTAAAGGTAAAGAATTATCCAAGGTGACTCTGTCTGCAGAAAGTTTACTTTTCACACAATTAAAGTCTTAATTATCATAAATTTCCCAAAGCCTTCCTCTAACCGTAAACTACATAGACCAGAAACATGTCAGGGACCAAAGTATATTTTTGAGGATATTTCAATTAAATAATCAAAACAATACAAATTTTTCGAAGACGTTTTCTTAACTCCAATTAACAAACTGTCCTCCCTCGAATTTTCATTCCAAAACTTATTAAAACGGGCGCAGCGAGTTGGAAAGCGGACAAAACCGGAGCCCGGCGATCAACTGGATGCCAGCACACTCAAGGTCAAGCCGTCATACGACAATTATCAAACACTTACGGGCTTTTGTTGTTTTGTTTTTATTGCTTATACTAAAAGACAGCTGAATTTTCTACGTTGTTGAAAAACGATTGTTTCAGGGTCGTAAAAACTGATTTGAAAAATCAATGTAATAATTAAAAAGAAAAAATGAAAAAAAAAAAAAAAAGAAGAGAGAATCTATTGCTATCAAATAACAAATCGAGTCCAAGACGCCATAAAGCCGGGGAAAACATCTCGAGGTTGATGTGATTAACTCCAATCTACGTCATAACGAAATTATACGAGAATTGAAAAAAAAAACAACAACAACGAAGGGAGAAAAAAATTCAGAAATTCAATTTTTGATAATAGTTTAAAAACTTTTTTTTTTTTTAATTTTAAGTTTCAAAATTTATTTCAAATTAAAAGCAATTCAGTTATAAGAATATCTGAAGATTTTTGTGAGTGCAGTTTGTCTTAAAAAAACCGTAATCCTACATCCTCTGCGTAAAGATGTTTTTAAAGAATAATGCAGTTTCGTCGGAAACAAGTAAAAGATAATTTTAAGTTAGGTTAGTGAGCACAAGGTATCCTCAAGGTTGCTGTTCCGAGAGGCTACAGAAGGGATTTCCTTTGATGTTGGTAAATATAAAGTATTGATCGTTCGTCTTACCTGTAGGCCCGCAAAAGTTCGAACCACGACGGGATCGGGTAACTGAAATCGGGGGTCTCCCCCATTGCTGATGCCGAGGCACATGAACGGTAGTAATCCAGTGGGAGATGGGGGACGGACGCAGCCGAGCGTGCCGGGGATGGATCTGCTCGCTGAGGAAGGCAGGCGGACGGTGACGCGCTCGGTGGACAGCCTGAGCCAAGAGGAGGAGGAGTTGTGCGACTCTTCGAAATGGGTCAGCCAGGTGGATGGGGCCGGGGACCTTCACTTTTAACTGGCTGAGTTTTATTTAGGTCTCTGGGTAAGAGGTCCAACGCACAACCCAAGGTCAGAAGCGAAAGCGAAACAGGGAAAGCACCGTCGTCGACCTGGAAGTCACATACTTTTTCACTGAGACCGGTTACGTCGCCCACGTAACGTGATGACTAAACTTCTATGCAAATTAGAAACACACACAAAAAACAGTTTTTACAAAGGAAAAAAAAAAACCGCAGTCAGTTATAAATACTCGTGTGCAAAATTTGGAGTCAGATATTTTTTTTTCTCTCTTCCTTCTGTGGAACTACGAAGGACCCGTAGTGGCCAAAGCAGTACTGACATTGAAGATACGTATTGATGTGTCTCAGTAACCACCACCTTCCCAAACCACGAGACAACCTTCGATTCAATCAAGGTCGGGTTTTCATTGGAATTTAATTTATTCTCTCTATTTTTAACTCGGCAGCCTCAATGGCAGCTACAATGGCTCGTGGCTTTGAGAGAATATCATCATCATCCCAGATAAAACGTAATAAAAATATAAATCTCTTCATATAGAACTCGTAAATAACACTGCAAGTAGAAATATGTAATTAATCACATAAAAAGCAAACGCCTGTACAGTCAAACGCGAGCTGCCAAGCGGGAAGGTAGAGGCTACTTAGATCGCCAGTCTAAATGGACGAAGTGGTAATCGGAGAACCAATCCTACGATCCCCTGTTCTAAACCTGACAAAGAAAACCACTATCCGTAGTACAGTGCTAGTAAGAACATTAGACCTGTCGAATATGTAAAAAAAAAACAAAAAACACTACCATCGGGACTCGTACATGGCTCGTCCATGTGAGACAACTTATCACGTGATTGTAGGTACTCAATTCGTAATGTACCGCCATTACGGTGGAATTGTAAAGTAATTAATAATTTCGCTAACTGATTTCATAATTGAAACCTTTAATTATAAACTATCAAGCATCTTAGGACAGCAACGTTTCGTGATTGCTTTCACACACCTGAATTAATTCAATCACCGAAATTCTCTCACATTGTTGGATATGCTAATATTTTTCTATATTTTTTTGTTCTAAATTTCATTGTAACAAATATTGTTACAGAAAAGGCGTACGCATAATACATTCATAAAAAAAATTAAAAAAAAAGTTCCAAGCTTACATAAAAATCCTATTTTTTAAAATCGAAATGAGATAAGAGTAATTAAAAAGATGTAAAATTTGTTGGAGGAAAAAGAAAGTAGCCCGAATCATGTTACAGGGAAAATATGATTTCCTTGTAAATCCTGGAGGATTTCCAATAACTCCAGTATAAAGTTTAAGTCTAGGACTGACGTCAATACAACTACCCATATAAATCGCGGGGAATTTGCTCTGAGTGTCTGTATTCCAGAAACCTACGCTTAAAAATCCTCAGTTTGAGAAATATGGAGATTGAATAAATGTACTTGAAAAATAAATAAATAAAAGCTATTCAGTTGAAAGATTGGAAGGAATGAAAATAAATGGCTTTTCTCGGAGGCAATAGATTAACTGTAAAATCAGAGTTTTTTTTTTGTTTTTTTGTTTTTTTCAGAAATCAACTGGAAGATTGTATTAAAAACGTAATCGTATCGCAGGAATTTTAGTTTGGTAGAATATATTCGCTGTTCAGTCATCGCAACGGGCGGAGGGACAGACAGTCTTATTTCGATTTTTAACAGGATTTGAAATTGATTTTTCTTTTAATAACATAATCAAATTTGGTTCCTGACAACTACAGAATAGGAAATCTTAAAACAGTTCCAGATAATCATTTCCATACATCGCTTGCGAATAAATTGCGAATTGGATGTAAATTCATTGATTATCAATGTTGTTAATCGAGAATGACGAAATGACACCGAAATTATTCAGAAAGAAATATGCAGGTGGGGCTGAATCTTTGAGGCTTTTGCAGCGATATCTCCCACCCCCAACGAAGACGAAGAGTTGAGTTGAAGCACATTATTTTCAATGCAGCAGAAAATAATTAACTAAATTGTGCTTTATTTTAAATACCTTCACCTTTCGAGGTAATCATCTTTTGAAATTTTAATTTTTGTGCAGAGAATACAGAGGGCAAATACTGCAGTATGGATTCAAAGCATCTGCCTACAATGCGTGGTGAGGTTCTGGTGTAAAAGGAGAAACTACGGCACAAAAGGACTACGAAATAGAAGATATGTTATAAAGAAAACATTTCCACCAAATCAAAGACGCATGTTCTTGAGGAGAGATGGATATTATAATAAAAAAATTAAAAAAAAGAAACCAAGGGCTGCACAATGAATAAACAAGAACGGCCGTTTCGTCATGCTTGGGACTCATCAGCACGATCCGTCCTCCCCGATAACAAACCCAGAAAGACGTGAGCACAAGTGGAGGTCTTATAATAACTGACCCGAAAGGCGTTTTTGTGTATTCATTGGGCAGCCCTTGGTTTCTTGTTTCTAAATAATTTCTATCCACGTTAAATCTCTGTATTTGAATTAAAAAAAAAAATTATTATGATTTTTTCCTGTACTCATTTTATGGTAAGTAAGTCTTTTGTAGTCTGTACATATATACACTCCATAGATATACACTGTATCACTTACTTCCAATATTAAGTGAAGCAATACCATAAGGTTTCAATGGAAACTCAAGTGCTTACGCCGAAAGTTGAAACTCCCAGAATGAAACGTAGATTATAGATTTTCCTTTCCTGGCCGTTCGCTAACATTCAAATAGAAGAGAAGCGACCTCTTCTATTTGAATGTTAGCGAACGGCCAGGAAAGGAAAATCTACAATCTGTGCTGCATTCTGGGAGTTTCAACTTTCGGCGTGAGCACTTTAATTCCTTAAGTTTAACGTCAATTGCTCTAAGGTAAGAAGACAACGACGTTAACGGGTTCTTCAAATTCGCCACTTCCTTGTTAGTTTTTTTTCTTCGAAAAAATAGTCGGTGGTAAAAGGATCTGCGTAACATTTAAGATTCATATCTTTAACTCATTAATAAAGGAAGGTATCAAACTGAATGTAAGATGAATTAACTAATCAGATGATTTGGAACGATTTTTAACAAATTTTCTTTATACTATTCCATTGAGGAATCTAGGCTACTCCCGGTAACAATAAAATAAAAAAAATAATAATATAGATTACAAAACAATTGATTTTTACAGCCAAAAGAATGCTGTATCTATGGAAGCAGATAATCGCCATTCATTTGGAGTAATCAGATAAACTCGGAAGCCAACCTATCTGGACATTTTTGAGCTACTGAAAATAGTTTAATTAATCCTTCGTAGGCTTATAAAAAAAAAAAAAAAAAAACTTATAATGTTGAGAATATATTTATAATAAATTAATGTATGGGAAACTTATTATTTGTATTGACAAAAATAGCTTTTTCATCGTTCTAATTAACTTTAGAATGACATTACTATAAAACCTCAACACTCATTTCATACGATAGCGATAGCAATGCAAGTCCGGAACGCTCGATAGTGGCGCCACGGTAGTGGGATAGTCAAGAACTACTAGTTTGTGTGTTGGTGTTGTTTTGTTTTCGTTTTTTCACTTAAATAAATTCTAATTTTTTTTTTCATTTCTAAAAATAGCTCTGGAACTAAGCATACGAGTACTGCCTGAACTATTCCGTCATTTTAGGTGAACAACGCCCTTTTCGGTAAAGTTCGGTGACTTAACACATATATGTATCCTACCACTATTAAAGGGCTGATATCCTAGCATTCAAATATTTAACTTTTAATAGATTTTATTAAATACAAAACGATTTGGCTTAGGATGCGCTAGATTTAATAAGACTTAGATTTTGATTCCGATTTAAAGAAAAATATTTCCTTTACCAGAAACGTCATTGACTCACGAACGTAATATTTGTATTTGTCTAACCAGATACATTTATAAACTTTGAAAGAAATAGGAATCGTATTAGAAAGACTGTTATACCATCTCCCAATAGTTTCAAAAATTATCTTTCCCGTTAAAATGTTGAAATTTAAGAAAAATTTTTCAACAGCCCATATTTCGTGAAGAATTTGCAGCAATTCTGTGTAACGCTGCAAATAAAGTAGCCCACAATTCGAAGATTCTAGGACTGTTATACGTGGATCTGTAGCTCTTGATGTCTTTCATTGGCTTTTTTATCAATCAATTCAGAACTTATTTTCCACCAGTAATAGAACAGGAACATTTTTGGCGAGGAAGGAACTATGACGTCACTGAATACTTAGCTTGCAAAAATGGTCGCGAAACACTTTTATACAAACGTTTATTCTTTGCTAAAAAAGTAATTTCGCCATTGCTATACAAATAAAAAGAAATCCCTCAAAAACATTTGATAAACTCGTGTAAGAAAAGACTTTCAAGCCATCAACCACTAGGTACGTAGGACTCTTCGTGACCTAAACAAAACTGCAGGCCTCCCGATACATTTTGCGACATGCTTTACAAATAAAACTGCCCGTATCTGCAGCTAAAATCAGACAATACCTCAACAGAAGCCCAAAACTGTTACCAAACTGGTTGACTCCCTAGCAATGCAAACGTTCGCTCCTTTTACTGACTGTGGAAAGACTAACTTTCTAAATTACATAACAGGTAGCAGTATCCTCGTCAATGATGATTGAGCAGTTGCATCAACATGTGATTTCTTTCTATTATTATGTCAAAAAAATAATGAATAATGCTAATGAAAATTCAATGTTCCAGTGGTAGAAAATAATAATAGCATCAACATGATGGCATGGTCTGCAGAAATCTGAGATGGGCTAAGACTGTATAGCACAAAGAATACGTATAGGCCTACTTTTTTGCAGTGAATACTTATAATAAACAATGAAAACCTCTGGTTTTTATTTGATGCTTCCTTTATATCTGATAATAATATTTATACCTATTTGATAATATTGTAATAAAAACAATAGATTAGTACAAAACCGACAAGAAAAGCTTCACAGATTTCTAACTTTTTTATAAGTCACTGCAAGTGGGATAAGGTGTGCCTCAGAATTCGGAAAAACTCAAGTTTACAGTGTGGTTGATAAATTGGAATAGGGAAGAAGGAACAGGTCCTTGTGAATTGGGCACGAACAATAATTTCTTCTGGAGTTATGAGAGTTGCCTGCAATTCTGACTGCAAAGATATATCAGAAGGTGATTTAACAAATCTCAGAATGTCCTTGTCTCTATTTCTCTAACAAAGAGATTTACAGATTTACCAACAGAAATTATTGAAAAAAAAAAAGCAGGTTTCACGTGATCGACCCACAACTGCCACTGACTAAACTTCCTCAATGACAATGTAACGAAAACGCAATTGTTGAATAAGGAATTACTGTGCTGTGTTAAGTTAACCTGAAAGCAAAAACGCCTTTGAATCAAACCAATGATGGCTTGTCTTTGGAACAAACAAACAAACAAACAAAACTTCAGTGAGCGTAGAAATTCCTTTTCAAAGCATCTAGCAGATTCTCATTGACGCTTTTACAAGGGTGAACATAAAACAATGCTGCACTACGATGCTGAATATCTTGGCAACGGTTCCAGATAGACTTCTGTGACGTTTTTTTTTCTCTATCGGTGAAGTTACGCTAGAACGCAACATAATAAGCGACAATATTTTGTCGGATTTATATCGTTTCTAAACTATTTTACAGGGAAAAAGAATTGTTAACGGTGTAAAAATATTTAAGAGATTATTCAGTCACATAGACTGGGTTTACTATCAGTGAATGTACCGCAAAACTTTACCGGTTTCAAAGTACTGAGTAGCAAAACAGTGGTCCAACAACTCGGCTAATATTTCGGATTCGGATTCGATTCCCGGAACTGGCTGGTTCGTTTGTTTATTGATTTATTCTATCTTCTGAGTATGGGATAATACTGCACCCGTGAAAAGAAGCGAGAAAGACAAACAAATAAAGTTTAAGATTTCGATAGATGGAACAAGATGGTTAGACGGTACAAGAATGAGAAGATATCAGAAGACCTTCAGAAGATAGATTTCTAATGAGGCGAGATTTCAAACTCGAATATGTCAGGAAGAGGATCTAAAAACTGAAGTTTCCAAAAAGCATACTGGCATCGGCTTTGTTGAATTTCAGTAATTGGAATTTTGAATCAAACGGTTCGCCCATTGAAAATCACTCTAAAACTTACCTAGAGTTTATGTAAGCTTGTGAAGCACCAACTTTTTTTTTTTTAATTCCACAACTTAAAAAACAAAAGGTCCTATTTTATAATTAGATCTCCATTTACAGGACTACGAAAGCATTCAACCTAACAGACATTGCAATGATTGAAACCTGTATTCGAGAGAAGCTGAAAACAATATCAAAATGAGGGAATTTGGATTTAGCAATTGCTATGGAATGTATTTGCTAATGGCAACATTGCTTGGTAAGAACCTTAACTAGCCTTCGGGATTTACTATTCCATCACTAGTTCCCCAGGGTCCCATTCCAGAGATCTTCCTATCAGTTCCGACACTTCTGGACGGCAGACGATAAGTTCTTCAAGTTTAAATAAAGCCAAGCAATAAACTGTTTATAGTTCGTCTATTTGGGAGCAGAAGTACGCAGGAGTTACGTTAATATAAACAGAAAAAAGCCCCCAAAACATCGCACTCAATAATCTAAAAATAATCGGTTTATTGTGTTCGATGGTAATGAGTCAGCCAAGATGGCGCATGCGCAGACGAAACGGGCATTCACTGCCGAGAAACGCAGTTACTACTGGAAAAAAAGAAAAACACTTCCTGTCTTCCAATGAATTTAGTTGTTGTTCCTTTGCCAATTCCGTACCAGAATGGATAAAAGATAACTGATGAAGAGCTGTCATCCTCACATCCGCTCAAGCAACGCACGAGGATTAGGACTTCTTTTATAAGCGTGAAAGTCCTCTTATGGAAATCACGGAAGTGAAATAGTTTTGTTAAATTAATAAATAAATAAAAATCAGCGTATAACTTCAAAGATTTTTTTAAATTATGGATTTAATCTTAAGAAAAAAACAGATTAATAATAGATAGCCTAAACCAGTGTTTCACATTTGATGGGATGTCCAATGGGTACAGAAATCCTGCAATGGCTTATCATTTCAATGGTACCGGTGGAACCATCATATCCTTATCTCGGGCTCCGTCTGACTCAAAACCAATAATGAATTTAAATTGCCTAAAAGTACTGTTAAAATTTCAGCTTTCTCGGTTAAATAGTTGTTTCGTTATCGTGATTGTATAATACTTATTTAAAGTGCTACAAAAAATGATGAGGACACTTCATCGGTTAGGTTTGATGCGATTCAGTAACAGAAATGCGATTCGTATCTTACTTCTGGGATGATCTAATAGATCAGTTATTAATTCTGTTTGCTTAAAAATGGAATCTTAATACTGATCTTATACGATTTGAAATCTTTTATCCTTTCTGCACCTTTTTCTTTTTGAATGAATGCCTTTTTTTTTTTTTTTTTTAATTCCATTAATTGGTATGTTATGTAGTGGGTGGCAGAGAAGCCAAGCACTGCGACCGGAGGTCTATTGTACTATCCCACAGAAATATGGAAAGAAGGAGAGAAAGACTGAGAAAGGGGAAACGGGAGAACCCCGAGAAAACCTGCTCAGCGCGGATCGTCCACCATCACGAAACCCACATGAGAACCCATTAATTGGTAACAGAGTCGAAGGCTGTCGTATCGATTCAATACTGAAACAAGAAGTTCGAAAGAACTTAAAGCCTACTTTGCCTCCAACGTAACATCTGCTCAATACAAACAGTACAAATTTTGTATTTTGTGGACAAAGAAATTAAGTAAAACCGTACTACTTACTTAAGCTGTCGAAGGAGTGGGAGTAGAACTAATTAATGCATTACCTAAAAGATTAATGCTTTAATGAAAAATTGACAGAATTACTATAAAATTCTATTGTTTGATAAGAAGTTCGTGACAGGAGTGTTTTAATGCTGATTTCTCACAAAGGACACGCTGTGGAATATAAATCAGGCCGTTTCAATTCCTTTAATAAGTATTTTTAGGAAGGTCCGTCTAGCTCTTCTGGGATGGAGGAGGCTCAAAAAAGAGTGATCCAATGATATTAGGAAAGCAAGCAGTCTCAAACAGCAGCACTTGCCTGGGACTCGGCTCTGCGTCTTTGCTTATTAATTACAATCGCGATTTCGTCCTTTGTCTACTGCCAGTGTCCGAACGAAGTCACGCTTCTCTTAGTGTGTAGACGAGCAAAGATATCAAAGAAAAAAGTCTAATTCATGTAGGTTCTTAGATAATGTTGCCGACCCTTCTCTCATAAAGCGTTGATAATTTACTTGGCTGTGGTTCTTTTCGATGTTCATTTGTTCCGGTCGTGCCTAACAGTGTAGTGAACCAAAAATGCCAAAGTAAAAAACTGTTATTTTCATTTGTAGAGTTTTTTCTTTTTTTCATTTCTCTGATGTGTGTTCCTTTGTGAAGAAGAAGAAAGTGAAATTAACCTGAAATGGAATATTTAACAATCGACCCAAGATGATAAAAGGACTCAAATTTGTAAGAAAATATAAACGATCCGATGGTCTATGATCAAGAAACCCCCAAAACTGTTCATACTACGAAACACTGGCGGATTAAGGAGGAGAGATTAAACAAAAATATGTTTCGGTGAAACATATTCTTCTCTTCACCATCCTCAGTTGATTTTTTTATTTTATTATTATTTCTTTATTTCTACGAACAGCTTCTCATTCATACCGTAAAACGGGGCTACTTTGACATTCGGGGTAACTTTGACAGTTTTGGGGCTACTTTAACAGAGCACCAAAATGTAGTTTAAACGTGTGCGCAGTGAGCCCACGTGACCTTCGGGGGGGGGGGGGGGGGGGGGGAGTAATTAGCATTGCGATCGCCTGGTTTGACACGCACCTGGTTTAACAGCGGCTGGTTTGACATGCACCTCTTCGAGGTTTGGTTCTTCAAAATATTGCTACCGCACATCCAGGAACACAGAGTAGGAAATGAAAAAGCTGTTGTCATTGGTGACAATTTGGTTTCTCATTTTTCACCTGAAGTCATCAAGACTGCAGTAGAAAACAACATTTATTTTACGACTCTGACACCAAACTCAAGTCACATGATGCAACCTCTGGACGTGGATGTCTATGGTCCTTTAAAGAAGCAATGGAGAAAAGTTCTGGACAATTGGAGAAAAGAATCAAGAAGACGGGGTGCCATTCCAAAACCACAGTTTCCCATGCTGCTGAAGAGATTGATGAATAGCTCCCAATATAATGAAAAATTTACAGAGCTCCTTCAGAACTACGGGTCTTTACCCTTTCGATCCTGAAGCTGTCTTGAATAAGCTTCCAGCAGATCGCTCACAAGAAACTGGCTCGACCAATCCTGCCTATGAATGTATGGTGTGCGAGGAGAACACAGACTAATTCTTTTTAATTTTTTTCTGTTGTTGCTCAAATTTGTTGTTCTAGTTTATTACAATGTTGCTCAAGTTAATTTTTATCTCAATGATAATAAATATAAGATTGATTAAGTGTCTATAATAGTATCCTCGGTACAGATATTTTTAAGTAAAATCTTTCCTTAATAAAGATGAAAATTTGATTGTAAAAAATCGTTGTTTTTCTTTTAATTCCACGTATAATGCATAAAATATTAAATTTTTTTATCAAAAAGATGTCAAAGTAACCCTTATGCTTTGGATCTTTGATATAAGTTACATTTCAATGCCCTGTCAAAGAAGCCCCACACTCGAGGTTACTTTGACATTTTTTTAACAGGAAATATAAAATTGTGGGGGGGGCGAGGGGGGTTAAATTTCTTATACATCTGATAGCCAAAGGACACATTGTTCTATTGCAGCATAAAAAAGTTGAAATTTAGTATGTGCAAAAAAAGATACCTATAAAAAACCTCCAAAACCTGTTCAAAGTATTACGTTTTACGGTATGTTCTGAATTTCTTTTCATCAGTCAATAATTTCTTTTTCATTTTTTCTCCCCGATCATGTGACTATTCCAAAGTTGGTATGCCAACAATACCATATTTTATCTTTCTGTTATACCGTCTGTTTATTCGAATAATCCTTCCCCTCGATTCAAAGGATTAAGATTTTTGGATTTTCTCTCCGTCTACTTTTAGGGAAGCTCTAAATGTGACTTTTAAGCTTTCTTTTGAAATCTTTTATCCTTTGAAATCTTTTATCCGTTTTGATCCTTATTGTGTGTGATGCCGGTACGCACCGAAGTGCGAGCTTCGTATCCGAAGCATCCGTGTTCCAGGGAGCGCTAGTGTTCCCAAGATGGCGAACCCCTAGCAGACTCCCGAGAATTTCAAGGGAAAGATACTGGGGTGGTTTCCCGTGGCCTTCCCCAGGACGCCATTAAGGAATGACGTCAGACCGAAGAGAAAGTGAAGAAGAGGCTGGACAACGCAGGAAAGGAAATTGAAACAGCCATGCCACTGCCGGGATTCGAATCCAGGTACTGGCGCACTGGCCGCCACGGCAGATTGCACGGCCACGCCAGCACGGCTTTGATCCTTATTAATGTCTAACAGATGGATGTTGAAGATCTTGTTTGCGCGAGAATTACGAAAAACACGAGATCTCGCCATTAGCCTTTTCAGCAGGTCTCAAGGAATTTAGTATTTTTAATGTCTGTCACTAGGAATATGCTACATAATGAATTTATTGTTTGTTTATTGACTGTTTTCAATTGCTAAAACTATATTAAAAAGTAGTAAAAGTCTCATGCATTTCCCCGTATTATAATTCATTTAAATATTTCAATATTTTGTGAGAAGACGTGGATAGAGACTATTCTCGCGTAAATTACGTGAAATCACGAAAATACGGGATCGTCAACATCCATCTGTTAGACATTAGTTCACTGAATTTCAGTCCTTACGGTTGCAGATCAAGGTAATCTGCATTCTAACCTTCGTTTGGCTCATTACAAGTAGCGATCGTCTAACCGGGTAGAATTTGGTTTTTGCCCATCCTCTGACGCGGTTTGGTTTATTTTAAGGACTTATAAAATCGCGCTTTTCGCAGTAATGGGAAAATAACATTTCCCTGAGTTTCAAGTTGCCAATGATTGAAAAAACCCAAGGCCTAAATTAACTAGAGCAATTAATTACTTAAACAGGGTGGCCACTCTCCAGACATTTTAATATTCCCTGACTTTTCCAGGTTTTCGAGGTGAATTGAAAAAAAAAATCCAGATGCGGGGCTGGACACGAATTGTACACGATATTGTAGAAACTCTTTTCAATGATTGCCTTTAGATTTAGATAACTCAATTGCACGTTTTTCTCTTTTACTAAATGTTTTCTTTTTATTAATTTCCTGTAATAAGTTTACTCCATTAATAGAATAAATTTTACTTTTTATAATTTATGATATAGAAACACCATCATATTTGTTTATTGCACACTCTTGCAAACCGTTTAGTATCATTAACAATTTAAAATTTTAATTTCTAGATTTTATTAAAATTTTGATTTCTTTAATAAAAGTACTTGAGTTTTTACAACAGATGTAAATTATCATTAAATTAAAGAGAAAATCAAATTACACAGTTTTAACCACTTTGTATTATATTCACATGCATATAATAATTTTTTGAAATGTAAACAATTTTGATAACAAATAAGATGTAGTGTGAGTCAAATATCCACACACACACAAATGGGAAAAATAATCTTAGTGAATATGTTTTAATAATAGTTGCTTGATAGATATATTGAGTTAAAATACAAAATATTAGAATAAATAAAGGATATGATTCCCGTGTGAGGTTTCTAGTCCTCCATCGGGCGCCTCCCCAGGTGGCGGATAGGGGAAAGCCTCCCAGATATGGGTGGTACCGGGGAAATGAAATACCCGGGGCGGACCAAAACTTGAAAGCAGCGTCTGATTCATAGTGAACGGCTGCAAACATCGGCTGTCTCCATGTTAGGAGCGGATGAACTATCACTCTGGGACTTACAATCGCAGTTTTAACCTCGGAATGGATACTAATCCTTCCCCCAACACAATTCTCAAATAACGCATGATGAAAATTTCTCTAGATAGAACTACTCCAGGAGGTACCTTAAACAGGGAATCCTTCGTCGCAAAGGGCGGCGCAATCGGGCCATCGGATTCTGGAGAGCCCGAAACAACATGCAACAAACCAAAGCCACAGGAAACACCAACTTTGAAGTTCAAAACAAAAAAAATATGCTTCTTTGGAACAGTGAATATAAACTCACTGTTAAAAACAGGAAAACTAAAGCAACTAATCAAAGTACTAGATGAATATGAGATCCGAATCCTAGCCCTCCAAGAAACGAGATTCACAGACGAAATTATAATGGAATCCGAAGGATATAGGATCTTCAAGGGTAAAAAAGGCCTAAACCCAATGGGAAAGGGTATACCACACCTAGGAAACGGATTCGTCGTGAGCAGGAAGATAATCAATTCTATAACGGACTTCTACTCACCAAATGAAAGACTCGCAATCATGACACTACGATGTGCAAATAAGACATATACCCTAATAAACTGTCACGCTCCCATTAACGAAGACAACAAAAGAAACCCAGAAAAGGTTGAGAAGTACTGGGAGTCCCTGGAACATGAACTCTCAAAGATCCCCAGAAAAAATATTAAGATCCTACTAGGCGACTTCAACGCACAGATTGGAAATGAAAAAAAATACAAAAAGACAGTAGGAGAATACCCCGCACACAAAAGAACCAACAAAAATGGAGAGAGACTAATAGAATTGTGCAGGGGTTTCAACCTTAAATTAATGTCAACAAATTTTAGACACCTACCCAGAAAACAAAAAACATGGAAATCACCAAACCACAGCTTGGGAGAATTCCAGATTGATCACGTCGCCATCTCTTTTAATAACCAGAAAGAAATTATGAATGTAAAAGTTCGAAAAGGTGCAAACATAGAAACGGACCATTACCTTACAACGCTAAAACTGAAATTTATCCCCCAAAAAAAGACACGAAACAAAAATTTTACAATACAGAGGATCAACAAAGAAACACTAAAGCTAAAGAAACAAGAATTCCAAGAAAAATTAGACATAAAATCGGATGAATGGGATGAAATCAAAACGAAAATAGTTAAGACATCAATGGAAATAGCCCCACTCACGAGACAAAAAAAACACAGGTGGTGGAATGAACAGTGCGAAGAGGCCCTTGAACAAAGGATTAAAACCTGGAAAAAATGGCACTCAACCAAAAACAACGAAGACTACATCATATTCAAAGAACAGAGAGCACGAACAGCAAAAACAATAAGAATAAACAAGAGGAATTTTGATAGGATCCAACTACAACAAATAGATGAAGACTTTAAAAAGAACAACACAAGAACATTCTATAAAGCCTTTAAGCAAAACATTCAGGGATATCAACCACCAAACCTATGTTTCAAAAACGAAGAAGGAAGGATAGCCCTGAATAACCAAGAAAACTGCAAAATACTTGCAAAATACTTCGAAAAACTACTGAACTGTGAAAAACCGAAAACAAAATTCCCTAAACAAAATCCGAAATGTAAATTTGAAAACTCCAAGCCACCGAACCTAGCAGAAATCCAACAGATTATTAGAGAACTAAAAAATGATAAAGCTCCAGGAGAGGACTCAATTATAGCAGAAATGTGGAAAAGCGTAGATATCAAAACAGTCAAAAGCCTACATAAAATAATACAAAATATCTGGGAAACGGAGGAAATACCGGAAGATTGGAAAACAGCCATGATCCACCCTATACACAAAAAAGGAGATAAAACTGATGCCAACAATTATAGGGGAATCTCACTCCTTTCGGTTACATACAAAATCCTTTCCAAAGCTTTACAAAACAGATTGGAGGCCCAACTGGATCCACAATTAGGTGACTACCAGGGAGGAGGATTCAGGAAGGGAAGATCATGTGCAGAACAGATATTAAATTTGAAACTCATAATAAGGTACAGGAGACTGAGATCCAAGGACATTCATGTGACATTCGTGGACTTCAAAAAGGCATACGATTCTATAGACAGAGACACACTTTTCAATATATTGGAGGAATTCGGAGCTGATGACAAATCAATTGCGATTACCAAAAAAACTCTAACAAACACGAAGTAAAAAGTAAAATTTTTGGGAGAGATTTCAGAACCATTTGAGGTGAAAACAGGAGTAAGACAGGGAGATGGGCTTTCCCCATTGCTCTTCAACTGTGTGCTGGAGAAAGTAATGAGAGAGTGGAGGAAAAGAATGGAAGAGGAAGGAATCAAGAAAATAAAAATAGGAAGAAAGAAAGATAACTTGGAAATTGACTGCCTGGCTTTTGCAGACGATCTTGCAATACTAGCGGAAAACATTGAAGATGCAAGAAGACAAATAAATATACTGAAAGAGATGGCAGAAAAGGCTGGACTACAAATATCTTATGAAAAGACGGAATACATGACCAATAGAAAAGATGCACCAGGACAGATCACAACAAAGTATGGGAAAATCAAGAGGGTTAATAAATTCAAATACCTGGGAGAAATAATTCAACCAAACGCCCTTGACAAAGAAGCGGTCCTAGCAAGAGCAAGAAAAATGGAACTGTCATTCCATTTGACAAAAAATATATATAACAAGAAGTCCATATCTATAAACGCTAAAATTAGGCACTACAATACAGTCATTAAGCCAGAAGGCCTCTACGCCTCAGAATGCCTTGCACTAAACACAGCCAGACAATTAGACGAGGTAGAAAAAAAGGAAAGAAAGATCTTACGGAAAATCCTGGGACCAAAATATGAAGATGGAAAATAGAAACTGAGAAACAACAAAGAAATCTACGCAAAAACAGAAAAAATAACTGACACAATGAGGAAAAGAAGAGTGGCTTTCTACGGACACATTAAAAGAATGAGTGAAGGTAGACTGACGAAGAGATTATTCACCTTCTTCGACAGAAACCCCAAGACTCAGATGACATGGATCAAGGTCAGAAAAGACATGGAAGAAATGAAAATAGATGGAGAAGAGGTGGAGAGAAGAGAAGAATTCAGAAAAAAGATCAGGGGATTCAAGGGTTTTCAAGAAAAGGCAAAGAAGAAGACGGGAGCAAAATGGACGGAAGAAAGAAGGAAACAACATAGTGAAAGAATGAAAGAATACTGGAAGAGAAGAAAGAAAGTAGAAAAATAATCTTTCACGTGGTGAGTTATTTCACGTGGTCCATAGTCGGCGAAATTCGAAGAAAGAAGAAGAAAGGATATGATTGTAAAATATACGATAATTGGAAAATGTACTACAAAACAGAAATTTTTTAAAATATATATGATGTACAGGATATATAGATAGGACCTCTACCCCTGAGAGTACAATCACATTTTTAAGAACTTGATTTCTTCCTCAATAAGATCGGCTTCCTTTTGAGCATTGGTAATTAATTTTTGCTTTTTGCATTGCAGTTCTTTGAGTTTTAATTTTCTTTTGCTCATCTCCGGAGGACAAAATGCACCACATAACCCACAACCCATTTTTAAGGCAGGAGAGGTGAGAAAATTCCAGAAATTTTCGTAAATTTCCCTGACTTTTCCAGGTTTTCCCTGGCAGTTTTCAAATTCCCTGACAATTCCAGGTTCTCCAGGTTTCCAGGTTGAGTGGCCACCCTGTTAAATGCTTCCTACTGGTAAACAAACACGACAGTTTTTTTGTTTGTTTGGGTTTTTTTTTCCCTTTCTCACTATAACAATATAAAGTATAAGTTAATATTTCACCATTAGAATTATAACAACCAGGAATATAATTTTTTTTTTTTAGTGTTTTCTTTGCTGAAAATTAACTGAACCCACCAAAAAAACTTTATAGTTGTCTGAAGCCAATTAATTTCCATAAAATCAAAGCACGTTCAAATTTAAAATGATCTATAAAGTGTCTTGTGATGCACTATAACAGCTCGACAACTTTCTTATCAGAGGGAGTAGCTGTTAACTTACTGATGTTTTTCTGAGGAATTTTAATCATCTTCACACCCTAATTTCCCCAAAGGGATTAACAAGCTGAAATCTTCAAATTCAAAAGCCAGACTGTATCGTATCCGCTTGTCATGTTTCAAATAGATTCCTTCACATAGTGATTCACTAGCTCAAAGTTATGAAGGAACATATACACATATAAAAAATGTTACTAAAAAACAAAAAAAGTAAAATAATAATAAAAACCTTAAAAACGAAAATTCCTTTCGATCTTTCGTTAAAAGTAATCAGAAATGTCATTTACATTTCAAAATGGCGCAGCTTAGCCACTGCTGCTTTTGCGCCATTAAAACACCAACAAACAACAACTACATTTCAAAAGTGAATTGTTTTGTTTCAGTTCGTTGTTCTATTGTTTCCATTGCAATGAACGCAATTACATTCAAACAATCGCATTTTCCTCTTTCTTTCTTTCTTGAATTGTCTTCAACTTAAGCAAAACAAGGAAATACAGTAATCAATCGACGATAACAGCGACACCTTCAGTCAAATGCTTATCAACGCTTCTTATTGACATTAAAACGCGCTTTCATTTATCAATCTTCCGTTGCTGATAGATTACATGGGATTTGTTTACTTCTATTAAATCCTAGATCCTAAAAAAATAAAGCAATCGGAAAAGATATCAGACATATGCAGATATCAATTTCACATAGGATACAGGACTTTAACGGGATATTTTATATTACAAATAAATATTACGCGAAACCCTAATGAGTAAATATTTTTTTTTTTTTTTCCCCAATTTATCTTTATATTTTCACACATCTTATTAAAATATCTACATAGGAAAATAAAAGGCTATTTACAAATATACACTTTAATTAAAGTAGATATACCAGTTTCCCCACATATTTATATAATATTAATAAAAACACAATTGTTGTGTAAATTTTTTGTTCAGCCTACACACGGTTTAAAAAATTATTTACAATGAAAAATTAATATATCTAAACTGTTTTAAGTGAGTCACCGATGATAGCTTGCTAGCAAGCAGAAACTAGTTTGAACTTATTTAATTTCTAATTTTCTTAAATTTTTAAATTTTTTGACGCCTTTTTTAACTTTTTTAAAACTTAACTTTTTTAAAAAAGTTTAGATGTATTAATTTTTCATTGTAAATAATTCTTTAAACCGTGTGTAGGCTGAACAAAGACTTATTTAACAAATTTCACACACGTAAAAATTCTATTATGTAAATTTGTTTACTACGATTGTAATTTTGTTAAAATTTATATTTTCAGGATGTCAGCAAATTTTTCAATATTTATTGTAGTTTAAGATAACAATTTGCCTACGATATGAAGTAATATTGTTTGAGTAGTATGAAATTTACGTTATCAACATTACCATTGACATATCATTGTTTAATTCGAAATCATGTGTTACCGTAAATGCTACGAAAATTTGTATCTGTGAGATTAGGAAATAATGAAATAGATAAAGATATCTTTTCTAAGAATATTGATGTTCAGATTTTTCTTTTAAAATTTTATAATACATAGATTCAAAAAAGAAAAATGTAAATCTATTTGAGAACGGAAACGATCCGTGAAAATTATAATAATAAATAAAAACATATTAGTGACTAATTTCTAACTGAAGTATCTATAATAAAAGAAAAGAATAAATCTCTGTAGTATATATTTAACCTAATTATAAGTTACATACCATTTGTTGCAATAGGCGTGTATACAAATACAAATTTGAAGACAATACAATTGCACTTTGAACAGAAAAAATAAGTAATTAAATCTGTTACTTATAAAAATTTCAAAATATATTTTGAAATTGCAAAACTGTGAGATTGCAGAGTGAGTGATGGTAGTAAGTCCATAATTATGTAGTATATCTATATATTTAAATCAATACATAAAATAACACTGTGAATTCGTACTTTGAGCATTATTTTTTAATATACTAATATTACGAAAAAAAAAATCAAGCATTACGCAATTCTAATTTAAGAAAATATAGATAGAGGTAAATAAAGAAATAAAACTCTAGATGAATGTATTAATACAATGTTACTATTTCAGATTGTAGGGATAATAAATATTACATGTACCGGTAATCATAATTTGAGTAAATATTTCTCAAATGGATTATTAGTAAAAGTACTGTTACTAAATAATGAAAGGTTCCACTCGCAAGTAGCACTACAGTGTAACTGCTTCAGTTATAATCATCAGTTAAGGTTATCCATCTCGTAAAAGCTCTAAGGTCCAAGGGAACACTAGTAATTAAACCTAAATAACACTTGTAAAAAAGCGAATATCCAAACAATTCATTAACTGAAGTGCTGCAACGAAGCCCTTAGTTAAACAAGCCCAAGTTCTCAAATTTGCTGATCTTATTTCACGCACTTATTAAATTTCTTTAAAGAAGTGCGGCGACCTAATGAAAGGGCTCTTCGAAGCAGTGAATTTTAATTGTGATTTTTAATCTTTAGCGCTATCACTTGTCTTGATACGTTTGATGAATGTGACAACGGACAAGCTTAGTAGAAAAGCATCGAAATAAAAAAAAATGGCGTAAACAAAAAAAAAAAAAAACATGCTCACTGCCAGAGAAATGAAAAGTAAAACTTATATTTTTAGTTCTTAGTTACATGTCCTTCTTTTATTAAATCGACCCACTTGTATCTTGTCAGTATTTCTATAATTCAGTATCAACAAACACACTCGAAAAAGGATCACAAGTGAAAATGCACCGCTTCTTTCCCACTGTACTTCACTGAAACTTAACCAATTCTTTGACCTTTATTCCCTCAAACAATTTTATGGACTCGAATTAGTGGAATTCTACGAAAATGATGGTTATTTACGAAGAAGTGGTAATGTTTATTCCACAGGTCAGTTTCCCAGGCTTAGGCTTCACCTATATCATTACTAGAAACCACATTCAAAGAAAGTGGGAAACCAACTGTATCTTCTGTTCTTATAAACGTTCGAGTCTAGATCACTTCAGATCATCTGAAGTGGAAACGTTGTTGTGATGTTTCGTTCCTCCGCTAGGGGAAGTCACTGCTTTCACTTCGCCCTCCCCCTTTCCGCCTTTTTTTTTTTCAAGTTCCTTCTGCCAATATCAGTTTATTTAATCGACTTCCACGAAATTCATATATTTTTAATAATTAAAAAGCCTTAATTCCATTAATAAATCATTAATTAAAAAAAAAAATCATTAAGAGCCGCTATTTTGTATTGAGATTGTGTATCAACAAAAAGTTGATCTATTCTTTGTAGCTTGACGCAAAATTGCGTCTTCCCTAACTATCGCAAGCAATCTTGATCAGTAAACATTTGATTATATTAGATTCAGAAAATTAAAGATATTCTACAATCAAATAGTATACACAAAACGTCAAAAATGACGAATATAAATCGAGTGGCTTTACAATGCACTTTTGACATCGGAACAGCAAACAGCGTTAATCGGAACAATATTAACAGCAAAAGATTAAATTGAGGCAGTCTTATCAATTTTCTTATCCACAATATTAATTTGATAAAAAGAAATAAACAAAGAAGCTGGGATCGATTATTTTCCCTTCAATGGGAAAGAACAAGCTCTCTGTTTCAACAATGTGGCATCTTAAGATAACACTCGAATGTAGGCACTTACACTATCAAATTACACTTGTAGTTCCTACGATTAAGAAATAAGTTTGCTACAAAATACTGAAATGCATGAGATTTCAGCGAAGATCACTTCAAATAACTCTGTAGTTAGCTCATTTAAGAAAACTGAGATTTCAGTCTATCATCATAAGACTGAATCTAACATATGAGTTCGAAAGTTTAAAATGAGCTACACAATTCGTGGGATTTTAAACAGTCACCTTGAATTAATACACCTAATAACTCCCTTGAATTAATAATAACTCTCTAATAACTCCCTTGAACTACTCCGTCAAGAACATGTTAACAATTTTCTTTCTATTAAGTCACCATAATAGTGATTAGTGAGATTTAACTTGAGATGATCGAATAGAAACAAGGCCTGCATCAATATCACTTTAGCCACCTACCAATGATCCATAGAAATCTGATATAGTGTGTAGTCGCCTATTATCTTTTAGTGTTTATTTCAAAGCAGATCCAAATGGGATCATCTCATTTCTTATGGAAGCCCTGCATTTAGATTTGCATTCCGCGAACTCTTAGCGGCGAGATCAATCTATAGGTCAAAGCCATGAGAAGGGATAAGCGTGCAGAGGTTTAACACTGTAATTTAAAGAAGAAAGTAATTTAAAACCGATTTACTTGGGAAGTAACTTGAAAACTACTGAACTGTCAGATTAGAAATAGTCTTTCCTGCTCTTCTGTATCCAAACATAAAAAACAAAAAAAATCCGAAATTACGACACGATGCTATACTGCGATTACGGACCATGTCGACTGCTGTGCTGACTGCTTTGTGAACATTTTCTGTATTATCACGGTAGCTTTGCTCTTACTAATCTTACTGCAGCCTATGTCGTGCTTGAGTTGTTTTACGAAGAACGGAGCAAACAGGGCAGGCGAACGACAAAGATTCACTGTTCGTCGCTTCGGAATCTTAAAACCACAGCCCACATTTCCGTAACTGGCTGTCGGACAGGGTTTTGAATTCGATGAATACTAACCTGTTCCCCATTGTGATCGCGAGGCGGGTGACCCTTAGCCCTAGCGGCGCTTTTCAGAAGATCCTTCCACGTCTGAATCGAACTATCCAAGCGTTCAGTCAGCTTCATGTTTGCTCTGTATTTATCAGTTTGTTTGATGTCTCCGATAACGCAAGTCTTCAAGAGCTGTGTGTCAAGATAACTTCCACTAATGTTTGTTTGGGATCGCCTGTAAATCACCAGTAGGCTGATCCAAACTCACCAGCTGAAACAACGTTCCATTTCTACATGTTTTTGTTTTCCGTTTATGATCCTAATGCATAACATATTTATGCTGATCAATAACTGAATGTCCCGAGAGAACTTGAAATGTTTACAAAAAGAACGCTGCAAGTACAGATAAGGGATACTCTCCTGTTCACGAAATTGCAAATCAAGTTTCAAAAAAACTCTTTCTGCGGATTCAAGGTATTATGGGAAAATCAAACGTGATGACAGCACAGTAGACATCAAACGGTATTCTATTTTTATTTTCAATTTTAATTTGTGAGGAAAACGTTTTTAAGCAAAGTTAAATTACCGTGGGAATCAAAGAGGAGCTTCCAAAAACAACGTAAACAAGAAAAATCACAATAAAAAATAAATTAAAAAAATTCTTGTGCCAGCATTTCACAGGCCTCAATGAATTTTCGTACTGCTTTAAAACAATAAAAAGCGCATACTGATAAACATCAATGACTGAGGCCTGCTGATGAGGTCTCCCAGTTGATGATCGCCAAAGAGCGTGAATAGCTGTTCTAGAATGTCCTTTGGTAAACACTTAATCTCACCCATTGATATTCACGAAACTAAATTACTTTTCTCATCTACAGGTATGAGCTTCAAGGAACTCATTTCACTGGTTCCAAAGTTACAAATACAAAAGAAACACAAAGAAACAGAAATGTCTGAACCAGTCGAGCTTCCTTTTTGCAAAATCGGATAAAACATTAGCAATCTACAATTGTCTGTATTTAGAAGTGAATCAGATAAGATAATAACAATATCACATCCACATCCATTCAAACGTCAGTTATTTACAACTACAAAATTTAAAACTAAAGAAGTTGAAGTGGACTTTGTTACATATTGTTTTCTCATCTGATTTATGGAATCGTTTGTTTCACTGATGGTGAAAGAAAGGTTCAGTTTTGAGTTCCAGAAAAATAAAGATTAAAAAAAAATAATAATAATAATAATCTACTTAATCACGACCTTTTTCAATCCTCCTGACAAATGTAAAGCTCAATCTATATAGCTTCAAGCAATTACAGAGGAAGACTAATTCCGGATAAAATCCGGATTAAAATTGAGATCTACAGGTATTCCTCACTTTACGACCTATCTGCTAAACGACCACTCGCACTTACGACCTTTGCCCCTGAAGATACAACTTCTATTTCATCGTCGTCATCTCCCTTACCTGGACCCTCTACAGCTCCAGATAAACAAATAAACAAATGATATGTACATATGCAAGTCTTTTTATGAATAAATTTGAAGTTTGTTGCAAAATTTTTCTAATTTTGTAATTTTACAACTTTCCTATATTCCCGCGCAAGCTCCTCGCTTATCGACCAATTCGCTTAACGACGTACTCGTCGGAACGAAACTCGGTCGTAAGGAGTACTTGTACAACTAAAAACGGATGGGTAAAAACGTGTTTCTGTTGATTAACTGAGTGGGCTAACGAATGATTTTCTTCCAGATTCGGAGACAGCTTCAGTTGACGTAGGTGAGGCAGTTGTCTCAGATGAGATTCCTTGTGAAGGGGAAACTGAAATTTAGAGGCAACGATGCAGAAATTTTTGAAATAGAAAATGAGGATTTTTTTTTTTTTTTCCTCCTTATAGTAGTTTGATTGAGTAAGGCGAAAAATCAACGAGATAAAAAAGTTTGGGAGCCCCTGTACGATGAATCCCAAAGAGAGAAGACATGACAGTTTATAGCTGAAAGTGGACCTATTCAGAATGAACATCTCGATGAAAAGGAGATAGTTGTTCTCGTAGAAGCGCCCTCTCTCGGCATCTGAATGCGTTTTCCTCTCTTTGCTGGAGCAGCTGATTAACAGGCAAGAACCGTTCTCCGGGCGACTCAATCGCACGATTATTTATTTTTTTTTTTTTATTTTTTTTTTTTTGTGGCAACTCAACTAATTTGGGACACAAACAAAATGCCGAGCAAAACAAAAAAAAACTCAAACAGCTATTTTTCAAAGTAAATGTCGGTGAATGTTAATGAGGAACTAGTTTTCCCCCTCACAATGCTTTGCTTGAGAGGATGAAGTTACACGACGATGAGCATGACTTGAGTTTGTGAGTGGCTCAAAAATGAAAAGGTAAAAACGCTTGAAAACAAGAAAAGAGAGATAAAGAAGAAAAAACCATCACAAAACGTACTGGTTGGTGTTTTTATTCTGGAACGTATATAAAAAAAAAAAAAATCTGCATTTTAAATAATACTTATTTTCCAGCTTCTAAAATTAAAAAAATATATATTTTTTCAAAGGTAAAATATGTATGACGGTGAACTACTTTCATAATTATTAATAAACGTGAAGACAAAAAAAATAAAAAAAAAAATAATGAATTTTCAATCGGTGTATTTAAGTCCGCTGATCGAGTGGTAATGCATTGGATTGTGAGGCTGGAGGAGTGGGGTTCAACTGCCGTGGTGTTGGGAATTTTCCCTCAGAATTACTCCCTCTTATTGGATCCTAGGGTTCACCCAGCCCTCAGTAAAATGAAGATCAAATTTCCAGAGGGTTAAAGGCGAGTGGGCGTATGGTTGACCACTGTACCTCAACAGAGACCCGTTGCTTAAGGAAAGCCGGAAGCTATCTGTATCTTCGTGACCACAAGAACCAAGTAGTGAATTAGGTTTAACTTAACAATTAGCTTTTGCAAGTTTAGTGACACAAATTAGAGCTGTTGTTAAAATTAGTAATATGTCAACTTTTTTTTTTTTTTTTTCAAAGATACTTTTAGTCAGGGCTTCAGAAATTCACTGACCCATTCGCCATTATTATTAGCGAGTTATTAGAGACAAGTGGCTACTTAATTCTCATCCTAGTTCTAAACGCTTTGGAAATATGTTTGTTTGTTTGCTTATTTATTTTTTTCGAATAATTCATATTTATTATTATTATTCAAATTATTATTCTTTATGCAGCAAATGTTCTGTTTAATTTTAATTTCTTTTTTTCATTTTAAAACACTCATATTGCGTATCAGGGTACTGCATAGTAGGCGGAGGACAATGCATTTGTTCCTACTTCAAAACTTGACATTATATAAATAATAATTTAATACGTTAATTTCTTCGTGTAATATTTTCACTCTAAATCTTCGTCTGCATTCCGACTGCAATTATCAAAATTTTAAGTAAATCCATTCTACGACAAAAGGTGTCGCTATAATCGATAGAAGTAATTTGTGAAGAGAGTCAATTTAGTTGTATTTCTGTCTTAACCAAGATTTGTTAGTCAAGAACTTACTTCCATCCGACCAAAAAATAAACCAAAGCTAACAAGAACACTTCACATTAGGTGTATTTTTTAATGCCGTAAGAATGAAAGGCTAAACTGCGCCAACACAAAGTAGAAAGCAACTCAGAGAAACGGAACAGATGAGGAAAAATTGATGAATACTCCTAAGGTATTCTGCAGCCTTCGGACATACAAGAATGAGCGTGAAAGAAACAACCATACCTTACTCATGATTCGAACACACAAACAATATCGTACATCGAGACGACAAGCTGATGACTAGATAGCTCGATCGCCATGGAAAACCACTCTTTGAAACGTGGTTTTAGCTATCCAAAAGCATTACACCATAGTATTATCACTGCTTAGGAAATGCTAATGATTGCACAGTCAATGACCCAACAGGAAAAGATGCTTCCGACGGAAATGAAATATCTAATATTTTTATAAGTACAGGAATGTCGTTCAAGAGAAGTTATTTATCTATATTTAAAAATAATACTAGTCTCTCACTCTCGGGAGAAATGAAAAGTAAACAACGTTGGAATTTTACCAATAGACCAACAATGCATCAGTACCTCCAGATTAAAAACAAGACTGCAGGAACGTTCACTAATAACATCGTTTTCAGCTAGAATTGTTATTTCCGCTTGGCGAGCATGTCACATGACCTACAATGCTGCGCAGCAATGCTGTTCAACACATCGAATCATCCAACAAGAATTGTAAATAAATGTAAACAATTTACAGGATCTGCGAAGCCTCTGCGGGCAATGGAAGTGGTATTGGTCCACGAAGCGATCGTTCTATTGGTCTTTTAAAAGTCAAAATTGTACTGTCGATTAAGGATCAGGCATATGACATTTAAAACTACCATATTTGCACGCGTTACTTTATGTATAGACTGTTTGTATAATATAATTCAGAAAAGAATAAAGAAACGCTTATATCTATCATAAATAACATTGTTTATTGAACAGCAGTAAGAAGAAAAAAAGTAATACGTCAATATTTAAATTGATTACTTGGAGGCGAGCCATTAAAAAATCATCTTACAATTTTCAGAGCTGGCCAGAGTCCCGCTCTTCCTGCTTCAGACGGAAAAATTGAACTTTTTTTTTTTTTTTATTTCTTAATCTATTTTTCTAAAAGCATTAAAGTTACTTTAACATGTGTTTAAAAAGTTTCATAAAATTAATAAAAAGGCCAACACAAGTTTAAAAAACACTAAAATATTTAAAAAAAACAGACGTTTCATCCCGTGCCACCGAACTTTTTCAATGGGAATTCCTACTAAAAAGTCTCGTGGCACGGGATGAAACGTCTGGATTTTTTAAAAATAGTGTTTTTAAAAATTGTGCATTGGCCTTTTTATTGATTTTACGAAAAAAAAAAATATATATTTTTCTAAAACAAGAGTAGAAAAATTTGAATAAAAAAAATAAAAAATGATTACAAATTTTAACAATGTAAATGAATTACGTTGGCAAAATCCGAAACTTTAAATAATTTTCAGTTTCGTAGTTCTAAAATATTACACAAAATTAGTATCCCACCATTCGGGAAACCCAACTCGTCAACATTGCTCCTTTTTCTAACCCTCACCCCCGTATCATAGTTACAGCATCCTAACAAAGACAGCTTCCCATTTCCGCCCGAAGACTGATGTCGAAATTCTGGTGGGAAACGGGAATGGGGAGAAGAACGTGGACAAATTAATGTAATTTTACTCACTGCATTGTTTAAAAAAAAATCCCCTAAGATATATTGAGTTAACCTTCTCACTGACGTATATTTTATTTCTTATTTTTTTATTATAAAAAAAAAAAGCAATGAATTGGTGATATATTAATTTGGAATATTCACCACATTGAAGATCTATTATCCTATCATCCTATCTTGTTAACTTGGAATATGCCGTATTGTTAGATCACTAGAGGCCAATGATATCTGAATAGATTTATTAAGGAAATTGCTTTTTAATAATTCAAGATTATTAAACCTAACCTAACAAAACCTAACTCTACATTTAATGCTATTAGATTAAATTCCTCAACAAACTGTTAGGCAAATTTTGACAATTACTGTTATACTTACAAATAAACATTTTTATAATTTAGTGAGAATTTATTTTCGTATAAGTTAAGACGTAAACAATCCAAATCAAAAACTGTAACCTAAAGCAGACTTTTCTTTTTTTTTTTTTTTTTACTTAGACATTTTGGATACTAGTTATTGATTAGTTATCCAAATTACAGATAATTTGATCCCTACGTGGCTAGTTTCGGGAGTTTAGATATGAATTAGTAGCTTACGTTTGTAATTGTCGTTCTGATTTACTCACGGATTACAATCTCAGGAAAACACATAAATGAAAACACATTATTAAGGAAATTTTACGTTTTGCTTTTTAATAATCCAAGATAAAAAAACTAACTGTACATTTAATGCTATTAAGATTAAATTTCTCAACAAACTATTAGGCAAACACAGTCGGAATCACTGTGGAACCTGCAAGGTTAAAATAAACAATAAAAAAACTCCCCCCAAAAAGAAATTGGTGAGAAAATTCCTGTGCCAACAATTCGCGGCCTCAATGAAATTTTTTAGCGCATAAAAAGACTAAAAAAGCGCATGTAAATACTAATAAATAACAATTGGTGAGATCATGTGTTTACAAAGTGACATCATTTTGAACACATTGTTTAATTTAGCTTTCTAGGCTCCACAGTGATTCCAACGATATTTTCTATTGGCCTATGTATCGAGACTTCGCTGCTTACTAGGGAATGCTCCAACCATATTAGCGTGAAACAGCTGTTCTAGGATATCACTTGGTCTCACCCATTGCGATTTTATTTTATTTATTTATTTATTTTCACCTATTTTTCAATTTGAAATATCAAGAGATATTATTTTAAGTATTAGGCATGTACTTATTTCAACACACACTTAAAAGTATGACAGCTTCAAAGATAAATCTGTATAAACCAAGTATTTAAAAGTATGGTTCATTTTAGTAATCAAAATATCAGTACATTAGTTAAATTCAACAGATACTGAAACTATCAATATATTTATTTATTTAAGTTTCGTTTCAATTTCATTTGTCACAATAAATAATAATTAAAAGAAACGAACTTTGGTCTCAAGGATTTCTAGGTAATGTATGTTTATTATAACAATAGTTGTTAAGCAAGTACTAATTGCGTAATAATTTTTTTAAGTATTTTTCTTTGGAACACAACATTGCAAAGCAGGTCCGTTTTGAAATGTGTGTTAACGAATGCGCCGTAAGAGGAAACGTCGTTTTGTTATGGTAATGCTAGGTTTCGGTGTGATTGTAGAGAGCAGCTTCCCATCCGGCAGCTACACAACAGAGCATTTGATCCTGGCCTAAAATTTCGAATGGAAGCCGCCTAAGTGCAGTGAAAATAAATACGCGAGTTTCATTGTCATGTGAAAATTAGCAAAAAAAAAAGGGAGAAAGAATAACAACAGCGCCGTAATATATTCGTGTTGTCCGGCGCCTGACCTATTTATAGCAAACATAAATAATGAATGAAAAGCAATAAATTTACCTCGTATAAATGGAAATAGCAATTATAATGGAATCCAAATAAAGAAACCCTACAAGTTGGATTAATAATCGTTTAATTAACAGCTAATAACTGAATTTCTTCATCACAAAATAAATGAATTTAATCCGTGTATTATTTTTGCTAAGTCAGCTTTTAAACTTGATACTTTATTACTGTAATAATAGAACTATATTCAATGGTTGCGCTATGTCAGAGCGTTGTTGTTAATCGAAATGAAAAGCACGTGCACCGACACGCTTCAAATTAAAAAGACCAAAAATACAATAATAAAAAAAGAAAAAGGTTTTATGGAGCAACCCAATATTTTAAGTAAATATTTACTTTTTTTTACCAGTGTTTCTGCTGTATTCAGCAGATCCATTGGCGCTCTACGATCTCGGAGATAGGGAATAGATACTGAGGTGGTTTCTCGTTGCCTTCCTCAGGAAGTCATTATGGAATGGCTTCAGAAACCCGAAGAGAAAGTGAAGAAGAGGCTGACAAATACAGGAAAGGAAATGAAACATCCACGCCGTTACTGGGATTCGAAAACAGGTTCTGATGCATCTGTCTTGTGGGAGGCTGCCGGCTAATTCACTAGCCTAAGCCGGAACGGTTATTTATTTTTATTAACTACAAAATTACAACCAAACAACGGAAAACGGTCATTTTACAAGTCAACCAAAAAAGAAAGAAAAAAAAAAAACAAAAAAACAATTATACAAACATTAACTTATTCTCTTCAACGGTCCAGGTGTTCGGCTTCCCTGCCACCCACACTCACCACATAACATATTCCCTTTTGCCAAAAGTTGTTGCCAAACAAAAAGTATATTTACAAGGGGAAAAAATTAAAATAAAAACTGAATAAAGAGAAACTTAATTTTGCAATTTTAAGCCCTTACATTTCAAACACCAAATAAGATTCACTGTACTCCACCGTACTCTAAAACGTTTACATTTTTTACAAGGCCTTAATTAAAAATAAGTCTTCTAATGGTTAGTGAATAGTGATGAAGCTCTCTTCTAAGGCACTCTAGCACTCACGACTCCTCGTGATAGAGAGAGAACTAGAAAATAAACAACCTGTGACAGATCTTAAATCACGTGAGTTTTTGATGAACATCCGAGTAATTGAGATTTTTAATGGGAATGCGTAACATGGCTCATTGTTCACAGAGGGGCACCCAAACTTCATGTCTTCACAGTAACAATTGGTTTTTGGATGATAAGAGGTATATTTAATCCGAAATATCTATTTGTATTCCGAAACGAAAGAAAACATCTTTAATATCCTATTTTGTCATTATCTAAGCAGCTAACAACTTAATACTTTCCATTCAATTATTTTTATTCGATGAACGAATAAATCAGCACTTGATTGAAAAAGGGTGAAATTGATTCACCATTAACAGTTAATGCAGCATTCTACAGTATTAGACTCCATCGTCGAAGGAAGCATGAACTTCTAAAAGCACTCGCTAGGAGGAAATTTGTGGAAAGTCTACGGAAAAAAAAAAAGAGACGCGAGCGGACGGACGGACGGACAGACAAAAGGATTCTTGTTATTCATCCAAAGCCGATTTTGTATACCAATTTCAAGAATACCGACCTAGGAAGAGTCAATCTGTTTCTACGTAAGTATGCAGGACAAATCTCGACAATATATTTTCGAGTCTATAATTTTCAGCTAGATTTGTTTATAGAAAGAAAACAAGGTAGGGATAGTGATTAGTAAACCAATCACAGTGCTTCGCAACGGCTTCTGAGTCACCTTTACTTTAGAATAGATTGCGCCGGAGTGGTCTAGAAAATGCTCGCGCGAGTCTGTTTGCGACCCCGTGCTATCTTACCCACCCCTATTTATATGGAATAATCGTCATTCTTAACTCAAACCTTGTTAATACATTCAATTCCTAATAATGATTTAAAAAAAAAAAAAAAACTTACGTTGAGAAACTGTGAAAAGATTTAAAACGGGAAGAAAAAAAATGAAGAAAAAAAATGTCCCTGAGGGAATTGAATCCACGACCTTTATTAGCACGACGCTCTAACCTGAGCTAACAGGCCATCTACAACTGAGCTAACAGAAGCCGTTGCGAAGCATTGTGGGATATATGTCCATAGACAGACAAAACCGGGGATATAAGGAGTCTTTCAGAAGCGTAAAAAAAGTCTTTCATTCCTGTAGATTTGAACAATATTTCCGGACAATCTTTTTTAACAGCTTCGTCAGTGTAAAGGAAGCTGAAGGGTGTTGTAATCAGAATCAGCAGTTGTCTTATATGGCAAAACCTGATCACTTATGTTCGTCTGGATACCATGACGTCAAATATAGTAATGGCGTCTCTGCAATGGCAAGATACTTTCAATACGCGAGAGAAGACAAACGTACAATAGATAAACGCACAATTTGGACCGTTTTTCAATATTTCAAGAGTAAACGTGATGAAATATGTATTACTGAAGCGCTGGATAGAACGCTTAGACAGTGAAAAAAATTGTCTGCGAAGGGTCATTTCGTGGAAAAATCGTTCATCACTCCCGGCATGAAACGGATTCATGTAAAGCCAGTGGTGGATTAGGATGACATTGACTTACATTGTTAGAACCACTGCCAGTGAAACTGAATTGTTAGAACCACTGTCAGTGAGAATGAATACCCAACGCTTCATATCATTCATACAAGCTTCAGTCAAAGATTGAATTCAACGGAAGCAAAATATCTTTCCAACGAATTCTTCACGTGGAGCTGGGAATGAAATCTGAAAGAATTAGGGAAATTCTAAATCGACATTATACAGCCAAGTCAACCTATTAAAAAATATATAAAATTATTTAAACAATTACAATAACATAAAAATATATTCGTAACTGTAGAAAATACAAAAACCAGAACGTTTTCTTTATGTTTATAAGATCAGTTTCCGAATTTTAGTGAAAGATGTCGCTGTTACGCCCTGGAAACATCAAGCCATTAGCAAACTATGTCATAAACAGTTTTTCTTTCATGAAATGGACTTTAGAGAGTTACTACATTTGTAAATGTCTGATGGTTAGAATCAAAATTGCAGATTTACGTGTGTTGAACATATCTTAATTTCCCAAATTAGCCAAATCACAGTATGCAGGTGTGTCGGCTAATTTGTGAAATTAAAAAAAAAAAAAAAAAGTCTGATGGTTAGAAGTTAGGGAAAACGAAGTGTGTCTATATATTAAAAATGTAGATTTACATTGTCTTAGTAATTATTTAAACCTTTCAGGAGTCTTAAGGCCTATTCATTTTTTTTTACAAAAGCCAGGGCTCTTACATTAATCATCTTTCTTTAAGCCAACAACAAGGGGCGACATATGATGCCTTTAACCGACGAAGCGTTGCCCAGGGTACGCCATAGGAGGCAGCATTAAGTGATACCCGCAGGAACGGACAGAAGAGGAAAGAAACATCCATGCCACGAGCGGGATTCGAACCCGGGTGCCGGTACATTGTCACTGTCTAGACCGCACGGCTTAAGGCCTATTCATGAAATGTCTGTGATTCCACATTACAACCATCAACTATATTTTATTTAATTTTTTTATTATTATTTTTTAGCCTTAACATTCACTAAATCTGTATTTCCAGTCTTGTTCTGCCATCTTCCGTAAGCAGAGATAAGCAATCAGATGCTACTGATAGTTTGTATTTTTTCCTTTACCTCTCACAGTAAGCAACTAAAACAAATTTTTTAGAACTCAAAAAGAACTTTATTGTATCAAAAGACAGATGACTGTTAGCCCAACCAATAACCCAGACATATTCTCCTGGGAAGAGTTACAGCTTATAATAATAACAATAAGTAAACATTGGTGGAGAATCTTATGGCGCGCCCAGTGGGTGAGTTAGACAATTTTATTTATTCATGGTATCCAAAGGCTCAGTAGGAGTTCATCAAATAATGAAATGTTTTAAAGAGAAAGGCAATCGATTTTTTTTTTTTTATTAGGAGGAACGCGAACTAAAAAAAAAAAGGCTATCGTGACTTCCTTCTTGTGTATTTCTCCACACAAATACCGTTTCTATGGAAACAAAATCGTTCAGGAACAGTCAATAAGTCTCTTGTGAAGTGAATTGATCAGAGGATTCCTCTGATGAGTGGGTGGATGGTTTTTTCACTCTCGTTTTATTCATTTTTACTCTGATAAATTATTAATTACTCATCGTTCGTACAAATGATTGCGGTAGATCTCTAGATCTACTGATGTTAAGTGACTTTATTAAAAATTTCTTTAAATAAAGAAAAAAAAAAAAAAGAAGGTTCGGGCGGGAAACGGGAGTTTTTCTAAATAACGGTAGGAGAACAAAAAAAAAAAATCCCATTAAAAGTTAATTTCTTTTTTTTTAAACAAAAGAACTTATTACTGCCTGAGCAGAACCTAAATCCAAATAATAATAATAATAAAAAAACCGTAAAACATTAAACTCTAAATCAATTTACATCTAATTTATGTTTTGGAATGTGTATCTATCTTGGTCCACAATCCATTAAACACTGAGAAAGCTATGATCAAGAAAATGTTTACACAATATTGGGAATTTTGTTAACAATGCTGCTCGAGTTTCGTTTCAAAGGCGATAGGAAGCTACAGAGAAGCCAATCGCCGGCACCCTTTTCATTACGAGGTTCTATATACTGTAAAAGTAGAGGAAAAGGGTCGGATGCTTTCACTTTTTTTTCCTTTCTCCCTCTAACAATATTTTTAAAAATTTAAAGTGTAGATCTACGTAGACCTAGAGGTGGCGGAAGATAAGGCTCCCGACGCTCCGTGACCAATTGGACTATGTGGTGGTCGGGTGGTCAGTCCGATGCCCGCCCGCCTGCCTGTCTGTCTGTCTGTCTGTAATCCCTGTGAAAGAAACCCGTTGCCCATTCAACAGAGGGCTGGGTACACCCTAGGAAGAGAATGTCTCGTGGAAAAATCCTCCGCTGAGGCCGGGGATCGAACCCGTCACCTCCAATTAGCAGCCAAGCGTCCTCACCCACCCGGCTAGCGGGCCCACCTAATACTACTTTCACCTCCAGAATATATCAGATGGGAGGGTATATGGTAGATGAAGTGGACATTTGTATTTATGAATGTCGCGTGAACTTGTAAGACAGCCCAAACGAAATGTTTGGATGAAAGAAATACAAGAGTGAGGTAACAATACCTTTGCTACGAAGAAACTTTAATGGGATTGTAAGACAGACAGCAAGACGAAAGGATCGTAGATAGACAACATTCAAAGGAATAATAAGAGACCAGGAAAACGAAAATAAAACTAAATGTTTGTTAAATTCGATTGGAAAAGAAAGCTTTCGATCCAAAGAAATGAAAAAAAAAAAAAATACCTCAAAAAGCCTAGCGGACTGAAAAGCACTGCTGATAATTAGTCAGAATGAAACGTCATATCTTCAACACAGCATTCTGAGGTCATTATAAATCTG
>JAFIDM010000002.1:41095591-41107571 GCA_023159025.1 Thereuonema tuberculata
ACGGCTAAAATAAAAGAAAACAATGTCACAAATACTCAAAAAGAAACTACTACATGATATGTCCGTAACTTCGCGGCTATTCACCGAGAATTTCCCCGTAACGCCACAAGGGTTCGCTGTAAGTTTAACAGAAGACAAACAATACTTCAAAAAATCGAGTTGAAATTTATCTAATAGGCTTGAGTTTGCTCTTCAACCTACATACGTAAAACCCAATTCTATGAAATCTATCTCCTTTACCACCTACCTCTTAAAGCGCATCCTTCGTCTGCAACCGAGCTAAAGGCCTTGATGTGCAATTCGTGCTTCCAAAACGTGAAGATCCGAGAAACCAAGATCCTGTTCCCGGGACAAGGAAGGAAAGAACAAAAAAAAAAAAGAAGAAGCCTTCCCTTGACGAGTTCATTCATTTATACATTAGCTACTGAAAAATCAATTACCCAGGCAACCTCCCAAATCAATACTGGCTGGGCAATGTATAATTTACATAAATTAACACGGCTTCGAGAAAGATCTTAATTTCATTTATTAACTCCCTTGTGTTTTCTACACATAACTTTATGGAGTACAATCGATCTGTACTCCATTCAAATTGGATGAAAGTACATCTACTGATATGTTGCTTCGAAAGCGTATCTACATCTGCCTATGCCAATACAGTAAACACCTGGAATGTTCTCTTTCTTATTTAACAGTTTAATTTCTAAGAAACGTGATCCTCTTACAGGTCTTTCTTCTCTGTGTATGTCTCTCTTCTAAAATCTTTTGAAGCGGCGAATCGATCTTCCTAAAACATGACATGCATATTTATTTTACTTACAAAGAATCATCTAACTTTTCCTGTGTTCCTCTTCATAATTTGCGCGTGCACATAATAAAAAAAAAAAAAAAATCGATTACTAAAGCCTTAGAATCGAAATTCTGTCGATGTTCAACAATGCATATTAATCCGTTTATTAATCCAATCATTTGCGCGTTATGGTTAAAAGTAATTGAATTTAGACAACTGATAAGTCTCTGCAAATTTAATTAAAACTGCCAGCAAATGGAAAGTTTGAAAATAATGTTTGCAATGCTATGATTAAACCAGCAGAGACGAAACAAAAAAAAAAAAAAAACAAAGTAGAAAAAACAAAATTTAGTAGAAAAAAAAAGTGAGTTTTAATTTAATGAAACTCAAAACTTCTTTTATTTCTTCACACATCTCCAATGCGATATTTCGAAAATCCTGATCGGATTTTCTTTTTCAAGCATTAAATAAAAATACATTAAGGGAAAAAGAATCAGCTTCCTTCTTTCCCAAAAAACAGAAAATAATATCATCAAACGATAATAGACAATTCTTTTTATAGATATGTGAGAAAGTTACAACGATATACCACAGAAAAACAAACAAACAAAAAAAATGCCCTTTTTTTTATTTATTTACTAGCAGCAAAGCCTTTCGGACGACAGGCATAAAAAAATCTGAAAAATCATTTTATCAACTATCAAATATAAAGTAAATGTAATCTAAATACTGTGCTAACTTATGAACGAAGCTTCTACGGCAAAAAATGGTTTTGAGTTTCGAAATCAGCGTAAACAACTGATTAAGTAGGCCAAATTTCATTAAAATCGGTGCAGTGATAACAAAATTATTTGGTTTTGAACGTATGTTTTCAGTTGTCTAGGTCAGTTTTCAAGGATAAAATTTCATTGAAACAACATGGAATGACAAAATGAACTAATATTTTCATCCAATTTGAGTACTTTTGATTCAATGGTACCATTGAGAACCTTGGATCTATCTTAATAGCTTAATTATATCGAGTTACAGATAGACAGACAGATGAAATTAGCAAATTATGTAAGTTGATTTTTTTTTTTCGTAATTAACATTAGAGTAAAACTCAGGCTCAGGTTTAAACTCTGAAAGAGATAGAAACGAGATGGCGTTTTATCAAACTACGCACCATCTTAACCTTATGGAGAAGTTTTGCGATGATAGCGTTTGCTTTGTTAACCGCGAACCGACAAACATACACAGCTTCTAAAACAAATTTAGATCATTTTGTCGCAAAATAATTCTTTAAAAAGCGCTTAAAATTAACTTAAGATATTTCAGTTTCTGTTGTTCACTGATTTAAACCCTGGGTTTAGAAGAAATCGTATTGTGAAGGTTTACCATGAATAACGGGTCATGACAGTTTATAAGGGAGACCAACTTATTTATAAGGGAGACCAATGTTCCAAGTGGTCTCTTGGAACATTGGTCTCCCTTATAAATAAGATCAGTGCTATGCTTTTCGTAGTCACAAAATCATTAGAAAATATGTAGAAAAGCTTCATCACAAGTGGCCTCATTCCCACCAGTAAAAATATTCTACCTTGTAACAAAAAATACCATTTTAGCAAAAAGCTGTACAAAATGAAACAAGTCTGCTGAAAAAAATGATGGCCTCAGTCTTTGGAAAATCAGAGGTTCGCAAAGTTAACTGACGTACACTAAAAATAAAAACATGTGCTGCCAAACAATAGAAAGACAACCGATACTGAGTTGGCTGAAGTGTCTAAATCGCCAAGGTGACTACGGTGAAAACTCTTCTCGTAGTCAATTTCCTCTAATAACCTAACATTACCAGTTTGCTCCATGTGTCATCTGACGAAGGGGTCCGAACCTGGACCCCAACAAGTAATGAACTTACTTATAACTTTAAGAAATATAAGTTGTTGTTTTTTTTAAGTGTGTTAGGTCCCAATTGTAAATAAACCTAACTTTACCTTTGATCTATGAGAATATAAAGTTTGTCCACCAAGACTTGAGACTTAGCCACGCCTATGTCACGTGATAGCCGACGAGTCGAAGAAGTCATTTGAGGGGTCAGTGTGATAGTTTTCCATTTTCAGGAGAAATGCACAGATTTTGTTTCTTGGTTATAACAGAGGAATTGATGATATAAAATACGACATTCTATATCTTTAATAGTAAATATTTTAAAAATTTTTCCTAATCTTGTTTTTTTTTCCCCAAATTTTTCTTTTACAACCCTCACCCCTATTGTGAAATGTTTTCTTCGTTTGAAGAGGCGTGGCTAAGTCTCAAGTCTTGGTGGACAAACTTAAAATGTTTTTCTTTTACTACTCGATGTCCGTATTTTGTAAACCGCGATGTAGTTGATGGATGAATTTCATTACGATGTGTAACGCACTTTGCTACAGCTATACTTATAATTCCAGCTGTAATAAGAACATACTCAATAACAATTTACTGTCTTATTTTTTGTCTTCCTTTTCGTTCTAATATAATTTCATCTCCATAATGATTGATTTATTTCTTTCTTCTTCTTTTTTTCCTTCAATAGATGAGAAGTTAGGCGATCCGAACACGCTAAAACGCTCATTTTCCACAGTAAGACCCTCCTGGAAGGAGTCCATTATTAACGCTTCTGCTTTTCACGATTGTTCGAGAAAACCAATCGACTTCACCGAATTTCATATCGAATTCTCAGCTCCGTTACGGAACTATTACTTTCAGCTCACTTCACTCGGCAAGGGAAAATCATTCAGTCACTCTGGGAAACGAAGCCAATATCGAGAATTGCTCTTCGAAACAGACGCAGTACTTTATGAAATTATTTTCAACGTACATTCAATTGGTAAAAAGTGCGTTCTAATATAAACGAACATAGAATTCAAAGTAAGATCTATTGGGGGGGAAAAAAACAAAACAAGCAAACAAAAACTTCAGTAAGTTTAAGATGTAGAATAAATAAACAAACAAACAAACAAACAAACAAATCGGGATTTTCATTGAAATAAAACTTACACACTTCTACTCAAAAATTAAAAAAAAATAATAATAAAAAATGCATCCACCATTTTGTTCCTCAAAATTAACCATTTCTTAATTTGTTTTGATTTTGCTTTTAACAAATTAACCATTTGTTTTAAGCAAAAGAAAGGGTTAACGTGCTGACAAATTTCACTGAAAATGTCTGTTAAGCCCAGCACAGAATAGACAAAACAATTGCCTTTCTGATTCATTTTACGGGGAGGATTAGGGAACAGCTGTTTCACTCTTCTACGGGATCATCAGCCCTAACCCGCCACCCTCGATAAAATGAATCAGAAAGGCGTAGCCTATGGTGAAGTCAACAGCCAGCCTGTCTGTGACCTCCCAAAGGCGAAAAGGCAATAAACAAAATTTCCAAAAAGCCGAGAGGCAGTATTGGAAATATTCCCTACAACTAGTAGGCGAATAGTTGGAAATTTTGTTTATTGCCTTTTCGCCTTTGGGAGGTCACAGCCAGGCTGGCTGTTGACTTCACCATAGGCTACGCCTTTCTGATTCATTTTATCGAGGGTGGCAGGTTAGGGCTGATGATCCCGTAGAAGGGTGAAACAGCTGTTCCCTAATCCACCCCGTAAAATGAAAAGGCAATTGTTTTGTTTATTCTGTGCTCAATAAACAAAAGGCAATATTCTGTTCTGGGCTTAACAGACATTTTCAGTAACCATTTGTTTTGTTCCTCAAAATCGTAAACGGATTGGAATAAAAAAATCGTAAACATTTAAGTAAAATTTGAGGAAGTTCAGGCTGCAACTGACTGATAATTCACAGAAATAATAACAATCACAATAAACTGCATGCGTTCACTTTTTATTGTTGTTTTCATTTATTAGCTACTAGCTGTAACCGGCATGCGTTGCAATGCCACTAAAAGAAAGTGTTTGTGTTTTAATTCTGTTTATTGAAGTGCTTTTCGATACACAATATTTTTAGTTTTTCCGTCTGGTGCATACACGAATAAATCAGAAGGTTTTCCGATGCGTAAAGCTGTCCATGTGTTGTCCCTGTGCTTTGTTGATGGTCATTGCAAATGCGAATCGCACCGGAAACTGCAAACGTTGAAACCGGAAATACTCTCATTTGTTGAACTGCCTCGCGCACCAGATATTGTAAAATGGTTCTACTAATTGAGAAACCTTCGCGGGCGTGCGCACAACAACTCACCAAAGTTTCATCGCAATCTGATGACTGGTATAGGAACGCATTCGGGACAAGCAAACAAAGAAACATTCATTTTTATATATTAAGAAGACGGGGATGAGGCTTCCGTGGTCCAGCCATCGTCGAAGGAAGTAGAAATTTGAGTCAATGTAGGAAAACCATTTTTCACTTGAAGTATGACCAAACAAATTCCCATAGAAAAGAAGCCGATTTCGCATTGTAATTCCAAATATGTATCTTTCCATAAGTCTTCAAGTGTTTCTTTCATCGACTGTAATTCCGTAGCAAAATGAAGGTGGTTTACGTAATCACCATTAATACTGATGCCTCCTTTTTTCTAATCATTTGGCTGGACACTTCTTGGAAGTATTCTTGTAAACAGTTTAGGAGAAATGGATACACCTTAAAATATCTAACGTGTGTGTCGCTTTAAAGCAGAAGTAAAAATTCAGGCCACCACACAAGTACGAATAAAATAATTTATACACATTAAAAATACAAGCACTTTCCAAGCGACCTGCACTTCCTTGTAAAGTAAAAACTTTTTTTTTAATTATGTATAAATTATTTTATCCGTAATTGTGTGGTGGCCTGAATTTTTACTTCTGCGTAGATGCTCCTTGTTAAACAACTTTTTCAATCTTTGTTTCCTCTTTTATTTTTATGTGAAATGAATTATTGCGGTAAAAATCTGATAAATATTTTGTAATAAACTCATTTTGTTTGGTGTCAATGTGATGATTTTTCAAAGCACTAAATACAAGCAAAGATGTTACCTCAATCAAAGTCTTTCGTGCAATGCATAATGCTACACCGTATTCACTCAATAACCGCTTAGTATATAATTGAAACAATCATTTCGAAATCCTTGCTCTCTTGACATCCAAACGTTTTCTGCAAATAATTATCAATAATTTCCATAAATAATTTATACAAATGTGATAAAAAAGACTGTAAGGAGAACAAATCTTAATACATTTTCTTTCTCCCATTTTTCGAACAGTAAAATCATCACTGCATTCTTTCCTTCGTAGGATTTAAACTATTGACAAAAAAATATTGCCGAACTATCTTCTACTTATATCAATTCAATGTTAGCAGACAGCATCTTCCGGTTTAATGATTATGTCTTCGACACCAGAGGGAGACAATGTTTTTTAGTGACCTCACTGTGTAATTTTATTTGCTGACGAACTCTACTCAATGGCGGATTGTCTTTTAAGGTGAGGAGGGGGGAGAAACTTGAAAAAGAAACCTGATAGACTGAGGTTTCGTAACGTAGTTTTATTCTTGGACTTTTAACATCTTAATTTTTAATTGTAAATAAGTGTCTGAATGGTTGGCCTTTTTACTATCTTCTACTTGTTTTACAGTAGATAAACTGCTATGATTCCATTATTTCCCGGTGCCTTTCTTACCGTTCTGTATTTAATAATATTGTACGTAGATATATCCAACATGGAGTAAAATTTGTACCTTAGTCGGGTGTTTAGCAAATTTGATTTGAAACTTGGAATTCAACATTTCAATCTGCCCAACATTGAACGTCTACGATTTACAGCCTCAAGATAATCAGTTACACAAATCACCAGGAGAGAGAAATACAGGGTCTTTCAGAAATAACAGAAGAGGAGGATTTCGTATGAGAATACAGTTAAATAAGAGGCACGGATGGTCAGAGGAATATTCAAGTTTTTTTACTATACCCTATAGATAGTCATTACTTTGGTCATTCGGCAGCAGTCCAACTGACAGTTGAGATGCTGCCATACTCGGTGCAATATGCCTGCATCAATGCTGTGTGACTTCTTCCTGTCGGGCTACGTCAAGGACACCATTTTTGTGCCAACTCTCCCTGCAAACATGCAATAGCTAAAGCGATGCATAACTCCTATTGTCCTCCAAATGAGAGATGGCCGCCCTGTTTTTGTGAGATCTGCGCATGTATGATCGATTAGTCTGGTCAGGCACTTCCGTCTGATTTTATGAAGGACGCCGGCATTACGGTAATCGCTTGTTACTTTGCAAAAGAGCATTGTATTTATAAATAATATATATTTATTTATTTATATAAATACTTATTAGGAGGACAATAGCCGTAGACAGCACTGATGCAGACATGTTGCACCTCGTGTAGCAGGTATTCTATTATCGGTTGTAAGTCTGCCGAGTGACTACAGGAGGACATATTGAACATCTGTAAGATAACAAAATACAACTTGAATACTTCCTCTGTCCATCCGTGCCTCTTATTTTACTGTATTCTGCACCATTCTCAAACGACATCCTTTTCAAATAGTATCTTATTTCTGAAAGACCGTGTATATGCAATAAAAAAATGAAGAAACGGAAGACAAGTTTGGAAGGAGGATCTTGAAAAATGTATGAATTATTTAAAAAAAAAAAAAATAGTTTAAAATATAAACGGGCTTTTTTTTCTAATTTAAATATAACTATTTAATTATATATCGAATTAAAAACTGTGAAAACTCCATGCAACTGGTAATAAATGAAACTGAAAACGAATATTTAGTGTTTTATTTGTATTAGTTGCTGTTATTCTTCATCTGTCGTCTGTTTATACTGCAAAAACCTATCAAGTAGTTATAATTTTATACATTAGTTTTTTTGCTGTGTTTTTTTGAGCCCAAGTTAACTAAGCAACTGATAAGTTTATTTTATGTCATTTAAAATCACGTATTTTCGAATTTTAAATAAACAGACGCGCAAATTAACGTTCTCCTAATTGTGTTGGTGGGGGTTTTCTACTTGTAATTCATTATTCTCTCACTTTTACTTGTACCGACTCGCAATAATCTTTTAAAAGCGTCATCTGGTGGCAGTTGTTAGTTTTATGGCTCTCATTAAAGTCTATGAGAACGACTACTTAAAAAAAAAAAAGTACTTCTCTATAAACGGTGCGCGACAACAGACTTGAATTTCACACTTAAACCTAACGTAATGCAAATCGATAAACATGATTTATTAATAAAGGTGCTTTTACAAGTGCTGAATTAGTAATGCAGCACTTTTAATTACAAGTATAAAACACGCAAATAACACTAAACTGTGATCTATTAACAGGAAGTTTAAAGTCATTCAAAAGGTTGAAGACCAAAAAAACTGTCAACAAACAGAATTCGTTTGTTTAGTTACTGTGCGATTTTGTTTTTTCCAGTGATTTTTTAATCTGGTATGCATGTTAATTTTGATTTGATTACTAACATTTTATTCCAACAAATTCTTACTAAGCTAAGCGATTTGCTAGCGTGAATTTGTTTTTACCCTCTTTTACTCTTTGATTCGATTTTTGATGTCTTTTGAAATGAGGGGTCATTGCCTTGTTCGTTTGTCCGTCTTGTGTATTGTCCCTCTTCACTGGGCTGGGTATGCTGGGCGGGATCGGACTGAAGAGGGTGCTGAAACCCTATACGGTGCCGTCTCCGATTCCCCCCCAAAAAAACAAAATAAGCTCAGTGATTTTTGTTTAGTTATTGTGCGATTTTGTTTTTTTCAGTGATGTTTTAATCTAATACGCACGTTAATTTTGATTTGAACAGAATTCGAATTTATAAATTATATAAATACAAAAAAAAAAAAAAAAAAAGCTTAAAGCTTATTTTCCTTCAAATTTCAGCTAAAAAGATTTAATGTTGACTGCTTTATGACAATGAGATATTAACAGTTATAGAATAGAAATTATTGTTTAGATTCTAAATATTTCTATGGGCATTCCTGACGCCCTCCACCGCTGATTTGGAAAAAATTTCAAATATAAAAGTCAGATCGTCCCTAGTCATCGATTAGGCATACCAAATTTCAGGAAGATCGATTTAACAGTCCAAAGTTTGTTAGGGGGAGATACACATGCGGATGGATTCATACAGACTGATATTGGCTAAAACTTATATGATCATGAATAATTCTGCAAAGCACAGGGAACTAGCCAATCCTTATGCACGATTATTTCTTAATTGACTTAAGAAAATAAGATAATTAATGTTTTTAGACAGTGTCAAAAGCAAAGCGGCCCCATAATATATACAATTTTATAAACAAAAGTAGAGTGAACCTAATCAGCGTTTACAATGAACCTAATGGACGCTTACAGCAAAGTTGGGAGGTCAAAAGTGGTCGCTTCCGATAAAGAGAAAAACGTCTCCCCCCCCCCCAAATATCGACCAATATATTGGTGGTGGTCACGTTTTTTCCAGATAAACAGTTCCTGAGATATGATAAAAGAAAAACGTATTGAAGCACAGACTTTGACTTCCCCCCACGTCCGGTCAGAGAGTGGTCCTAGAGGTCTGATGCTGAACACAATGGTGAAGGTTTCATTCTAATATCTCTAACGGTTTAGCCACTACAGAGTGTGACACCTAGCAAGCACAAAAGCAAGAGCGGTCCCCTACGTTTTACATGCAAGCTGTAACCTAGGTGCCGCTAAAAACGAATAACAATTTGAAAATATTTTACTAAATTAAAATTATTACACGACAACTTCGGAGAAGGTATATGAAAATCATTCACTTAAATAGTGTCTTTGACGAGCGATTCCGTAGGTACGCTTTAGCTAGAAAAGTAAGAACAATAAAGTTTACATCCCTTATTTATTACCGAATTTTCAGCTTTCCAGGATAATTAAGGATGTTGATAATTTTCCTGAAAATTCCCAGTAACACGCAGCAACCTTTAAAACTAGTTTTGACGCAGGGTTTTTACCTGATTGCTACTGAAATAAGTACGAATCTCCCATCCGATAGGCAACAATAAAAATTTCCGATTCCTGGGATAATAAAGCTTTATCGTGATCTTTTTATTTACATTTATTTACGTATATTAAAAGAAAAGGTGGAACGACGACGTAATATGAATTTGACTTACTGTAATAATATCGACAATAAAGACTGCATTTCAACGAAAATTCACTGAAAGGTTCCGTATTTGGATTGACACTATGCCATTGATTTCATTAACAAAAAGAAAATGTGTTAGTTGGAAGTCAATCAAACTGTAGCTGGATTAAAACAAATTTCAAAATTGAATATGAAGCAGTGCTGCCATCTGGTGAGGAACGAAAGCAACAATGGCACTCGAAAGTTATATCGAAGTCATCACAATGAAAAAATAATATAATGTGATGATAATAATTATTAATAATGTGATAATTAATAATGTGATGAAAATAAAAAGATAATTTATCTTTCCTTATCATTTAACCATCGGTTATTACCATAAATAGAAGTGAATTAACTAGAACAACTATGTGAATATATCAGAAAGGGAAATCTTACGACTTTGTTAAAATTCAAAATTAATAAAATTGAATGGGCGAGTTGAAAAAGGTACATATTCCACAAATGTAAATTTTTGGAAAACTAAAAAAAACTGTTTTTTTAGAAAACTAATTTTTTTACAAAAAAATTTTCTATTATCGATTTATACCTTTAAGTGAAGCGAACTCATTGTGCTTTATAAATATATATAGATATATAACTTTTTGTAGCTTAAAACTATGTCAATATGTTAATGAATATGTTCCTTTTTCAACTCAATGTTTTTTGTTTTTTTTTTAAAAAAAAAAAAAAAACATAAAATTTTATTTTTGTATATTTTATGTTATATAATGTAATATTATATCACGCCATGTATTGTGCTTTGTAAATATTTACATATATAAATTTTTATAGCATAAAACAATGTAAATGCGTTGAGGAATATGTTCCTTTTTCAACTCAATGCTAGTGCGGCTTTGAGTTGACAACAGAACATATTCCTGGAATATGTCCCTTCTTCAACTCAATCATTTTTACATGGCTCGGGAAAGCAGACTTAAAATTGAGAAATATGTTTTTCTGCTTAATGGATGTATATATGTGCAAAGAAGAAAATGGCTATCTCAGTTTAGTTTGTCAAATTTATGGAATATGTACCTTTTTCAACTCACCCATTCAATTATATTTAAAATAAATTTAAACACAATTAAGTGATCACTTCCTAAGAGGTAATTTAGATAATTTAACTAAAGCTAAATTACCTCGTAGAAAAGTAAATGTTCACTAATTAAAAGAATTAAAGAAGTTAAACGAACGATTGATCAACACGAGCAATTCTAGCTTCATCAGAAATGGATAATCTACATATACGAAAGTTGTATATGGAGCCTTTTTTTTTATGTCTTATGTTGTTCGTTATTTCAACACACAGCCATCCTACGATGCATTGAAAGAAAAAAAAAAAAACTTTCAGTTTTCTTTGTATACCCAATTGGTGCCTTTATTTATTTTTTATTTTATTTTATTTTTAATTTTGAGGTATGTGTAGTTCAAAGGCCGTTCCGGCATAGCCTTGTAGCCAAGGCGGCGGTCTTTCATGAGATATGTGTCAGAAGAGCCTCTGGGTTCGAATCCCTGCATCGGCATGGATGTTTATTTCCTTTCCTGTGTTTGTCTGCTTCTTCATCTTTCCCTTAAGGTCGGTTTGAAGCCTTTGATGGCAATTGGGAAATCACCTCAGTAGCTTTTCCAAGATATTAAGAGGAGGGAGACCAGACTTCTAACCCGGCGCGCCCTCGGGTGGCGACTGAGGGAAATCCAAATGGGTTGGTCCGAATAAAGGAATAAGGAGCCGTGGACCAAAGGGTACAGTAGAGGAATGATAAGCCAGCTGCAGTATTTGCCTACATGTCCATGTCATCAATCCGACAAAGTATACCGAAAGCTCTGGAGTAACAATCTGAGACGAAACATAAAATATCAATCATAAGTGTACCCAGGATTTTGGAATGGGATGGGTTAGGGTTATATTCGTTCAAACAAAACAAAAAAGTCAGGACCTTCCTCGGATGGAGGGGGGGGGAGACTTTTTAATCAAAAAAAAAGCCCCAAAATCTTAAAATTTCTTTTATTTTTGAACGCAGTAGGGGAGGGGGAAGTTCTAACCCCCTACCAATCTAACTCTCTGCCCGCCAATAATATATATATATAT
>JAFIDM010000002.1:41107671-41146995 GCA_023159025.1 Thereuonema tuberculata
ATATATATATATATATATATATATATATATATATATATATATATATAGTAAAACCTCGTTAAGTCGTCACCCGGATAAGTCGTCACTCCGTTTAAGTCGTCGTTTTCCTTTGGTCCCGACAAGGTCTCATAGACAATAATGTAAAATAACCCTCTTTTACTCGTCACCAAATTTAATTCTACTCCGGATAACTCGTCAACCTCAACAAATGGCCAAAAGCATCTTTATTCTCAATTTTTCCTGCTATCTTTTCAGCCCCGCCCCTTTACTCTAAGAAAGCCTAGCCTTTACGGAGAATTTTCACGTGGGAAATTACACACTTCACGCTGCGACTCTTGTCAAATGTATATACGTTTTTCTTGACCGCTACTGAGTGTGATTCATTTCATAGCGAGTAAACTCCGCTATAACGGCTATTTTTTATCTTGCAATTTCATGGTTCGATTACATTTCTAACATGTCAGGGAAACGAAAACTTACCTCGTTATGTTTTAAAGAAAAAAAAAAAAACGACTTAATTGCACTTTTTGAAAAATCAAACGTTTCGAAAACAGCTTTTGCCAAAGAACATCATATTCCCAGGACTACATTAAACGATATTCTTTCATCGAAACAAGTAATTGAAGAAGCTGACTGCAAAGACAAAAGAAAGAGAATGAAAATTAAAATAAAAATAACTTTAACGTGCGTACAATTTCTTTAGTATAAAAATTAATTAAGCCAACGCACAAACTACAAAATAACAAAATTATATAATAAAAAATTCTAAAGAGAATGAGGAAATCGAAGTTCGACGAGATCGAGGAGGTTTTAGCTAGTTCGATGGCTTTAACATGCCAGATCGCAAAATGTGCCGATTTCTGCCGTGATTCTCAAAGAAAAAGCCATGGAAATTGCTAAGGAGTTGAACATTGAAGATTTGGGCGGCAGCAATGGTTGGCTGGAACGTTTCAAAGACAGACATTGCCTTTCTTTTAAAACAATTATAATGTGGTAACTATAAAAAGTGGTTTTTTTTTTGTTTTTTTTTTTTTACTTTCCACTTATTTGCATGTATTGATTTCTGAAAATCTTGTTTTTCTCACCGAATCCTACATCAATTCATGAAAATACTGTATTTCAGTGTTTTTTTGTTTGTTTTTTTTTTTTTTCAAAAATTCCCACTCCGCCCAAGTCGTCACTCCGCTTAAGTCGTCAAAAATGTTTGGTCTCTTGCGTGACGACTTAACGAGGTTTTACTGTATATCCTACATGTTTTTTAATTGTAAGTCTTCGGCGCATAGGAACAGAGTTACGAACACTACCAATGTAATATATATTTCAAGAGGTTAATTCCAAAATAGCGAATCTTTGTGTGGTTATTTCTTTTCGTAGAATATTTATCCATTCTTTTGAAATCAATATTTGCACAAAGTGCCTGATTGTTAGGCAGATCCGTTACGATTTCCTGTGGTAAAAAGATTAGGAACCACTGCCCTAGAGCAAACATTCTAAGTATAAAACGCACTAGGAAAATAACTATTTTTAAACGTTTGGTTAATCATTAGAAAATTAAAATAGCTTCAAAGATTGGCGAGGGTGGATTCCCCCAATTTTCAGCATTAAAAACAAGGAAAACTAATAATAAATGCAAGCGCCTATTGTTTACATTAACAGGATATAAACTCAGTTTCAACCTTAATGTATATAAATGACTTCCTACTCGACACAAACCAAGAAATAATTGGTATCGATGACACTTGGTGTACAACAACCTAAGAGGAAAAAGAAAACACCTTATGAAAAATATAAAGGAAAAAAACTGAAGAAAGGAACAAAGGACGATCGACGTACCGGTAGTTCACGATCCTCGGTCGCATGACCGAGAAGGCGCCGATCCGAGCGGAACGGATTGGAATGCTTCCAGAGGCGCCATTTGCCATCGAAGGGAGGCGGTGATCGTCCAACTGTTTCGTGGTTGACACACCTTCCTCAGCTCCGAGATCTCCCTTCATGTATGGTGGTTTACAAGGAAGAAAAGAAAGGTTACTGGAGTGGAAACTGAACTGTTTCGAACAAAGTGAGTGATTCGAAAGGGAAAGAGAGAAAAATGAACATCTAGCAAATGATTACGATGAAGTTTCCCAGAAAAATATTCTGAAACTGCCGTGCGACGTCTAATGAAGAATTTAATCATAAAAACGCGTTTCCAAGCAGAGTTTCATGACGTCATTAAATAAATGCACTAACATGGTTTCCCGAAGTTGGCCGGGCGAAAAATTAAATTCAAAAGGGGGGGGGGGGTTGTGAAGATTCGAATTTGTTCATTTCCGTTATATGCTGTTTACTTGAAGCGCAGTAACATCTTTCCCAAAATTATTCAATACAATTCGTTTGTATTATACAGCAAAGACCTACGGTGCAGAAGTAGGATTGAAAGATCAAGCAATGGAGGATTGTATAAAAACAAAAAAACATTTAAAACACACAACATATTTACATACATTAATTAGATGTAAAAAGTGTCCACGGAATCTGTTTACAACTTAACCGTCATCTTACAGCAGGATTTTCAAAACCAAACATTTTCCAGAACGGTAGATTGGATGAGATGGCTCGATTCCATGGCCCCCTCGTTCGCCGGATATCACTCCCACTGATTTTTCTTCTTTTTTTTTCCCCCTGTTTTGATATGCTTTTTGCAACGAATGATGCGCAGGTAGAAGTGCTTTAAGAAAGATAGCAAAATCTTTTGATGTTTATTCTTCATTACTTTAGAAAATTTCACGTATTTAAAATTAAATTTAATTAAATTGGTACTTTTATAAAAAAAAAAAAAGGGGGGGGGGGTTATAAACCACCCTGTACAATATCAGTTAATTTTATTCTTATATTCTACACTATTCTAAATTGCAAAAGACTGATTGAAAAACCTTTGCTTTGCGAAACTCGAAGGGCCAGCTTTGAGTTTTGCCTGTTTATATATATTTACAAACATGTAAATAATTTTTAATTAAACTAGTCGGCTACCCGTCGCTTCGCTCCGGAAGCCTCCCTTATGTAACGGAAAACAATTTTTTATTTATTAAAAAAACACACACACACACACACAAATTACATCAAGGAAACTAAAACTAAAATTTTTTAAAAGCTTTTTTTTAATTTAATTTTTGAGGTCTATATTCTCTCAATCTACGACTGCTTTTAGAACCACCTTGTAAATCATATATCTACGATATATTTTTATTTTTTACAGAGATTAGAATGTAGGCCTAGTGGTCTAATGGCTAAGACGTCTAACTTCTGAGCAGTATTCTACCTAATAGAAATAGTGTATCTTTCTTTCTTGACTATCTTTTTTTTTTTTATTCCAAATGATACTTTTCAGTGGTTTCTGAGTTACAATAGTGTTCAGTATTCTATCTAATAGAAATACTGCTTCTTTCTTTTTTGAGTCTCTTTTTTTATTCTAAGTGGCACTTTTCAGTGGCTTTTGTGTTCCAAATATTGATGGTTTCTGAGTTACAGATAGTAATTTTTCAGTATTCTATCCAATAGAAGTGTCGCTGCATTCTTTTTTGACTCTCATTTTAATTATAACAAGTTTCATATTCTTCAATAAACTCTTTCTTTTTCATATCTTATATATAATTGTCACTTTTCAGTGGCGTTTGAGTAACAAATATTGATGGTGTTGGAGATACAAACAGTGATTTTTTCGGTATTCCACCTCAAAAAAAGAGTGCTTCTTTCTTTCTTGACTCTATTTTCTTTATTTCAACATCTGCCGTGTACACGCACTTTTTTTTCGATATCACACAGAATTTGGTTAAGTAAGAATATTTAAAATACTGCAACGTTTCGGCAATTATAGTTCTAATTGTCAGTTTCGAATTACAAATAAACTAACGGATGGGAAATAAATAAACAATCTTGAGATTCAAAAAAAAAGGTTGAATACATTCCATATTGATGGGGAAAGGGAAAGGAGATATAAGTAAAAAAAAATATATGAAGAGAGTTGTAGTTCCTATGGCCTAATGGATAAGGCGTCTGACTTCAGATCAGAAGGTTGCAGGTTCGATTCCTGTCGCGGATGTTTCATCGTAAAAATTATTTCTATTTTCCATTCGCACAGAAAATTGCGCCGGACAGACAGACACACAGACAGACAGACAGACAGACAGAGAAATAAAAGATTTTAGTAATGTAGATTATAAAGATCTAAAAAAAATTAAAAAAAAAAATATTGAACGCAACCATCTATAAATATTTACACATATGTTTGATGAGAGGATGTGAAAAAACACGAAAGGGAGGGAAGGTTGAATCCTGTAACCTTTCTTGTTCTTTCGACTGCTATTTACTAAATAAATCCCTGGCGTGCAGCCGATATAACCCAATAATTGGACGTCGCGCAGACCACTCGGCGATAATTGAATTGCGTCATGTGTAGCAACCATTGATGCCACCCCCGTCTGCGCTTTCCAGGAATTTTGCTTCAATGCTGAAATCTCTCCACGAGAAGAACGAGATAATTAAAAGTTTCACGGAGGCTTTGCTAATTCGTCCACGTCCTCCCCCACGGCAATCACCTTCGTTCTGGGGAAAAAAGGAACTTTCATCAAATTTGTTATGGTGAACTCGGTTTCATTCCTCGATCAATTTGTCTGCTACTTTTTTATTTCTTACACTGAATAACCGTCCAGAAAATGCCGGAAAATGTTTAAGAAAGCAGTCAAAATCCCAGACAGAAACAGAGTTGGCATTCACTTCTGAAATTTTTATACCTGCTTCAAAAAAAGAATTATGCCCAAATCACTCGATCAAAGTTTTCATCATTGTTTGGATCATTGAAGCTCCGTGATCGTGTGATTTGCTTCTAAAGCCTTTTCAGCGATGAAACTGATGACAGAAGCAAAACACACGATCAAAGAACTTCAATGATTCTGTCAATGATCAAAACAATGACCGGTGTGATTTGTACAGTAGGGATAACGTTCGTCTGTTGTAGGGCGAAGTGCGAAAACAACAAAAAAAACAACTTTAAATCCAAATAAGACAAATTTATATTGAACCCACGATTACGTAGTAATTATTTACCCAGGAGAGCTGAGATTTTTAGGTAAGTTTAGTTAATAAATGTGAACTTTCCATTAACTTTGGTACGAACTTGACCTGCAATGAGTTTATGTTTAAACCAATAACGCCTCCGTACACCAAAAACACCCAAATGATTATTTATCAAAAGAAGCTGATTTTGTATATGAGGGGACTAGAATTAAAGGCAGCTAAATCCATGTTTTGAAATTTTACAAAAATGTTATCTTTTTTTTAAGGTGGTAACATTGTATGAAGAAATCTTCAAAATACTTAGAGTAGGAATTAGAACTCAATGGATAGCAGGCTGAACGCCTATAATGACAGGTTATTCTTTTATTGAATAATTAAAATGTATTGAATAATTAAAATGGATTTAGCTGCCTTTGATTCTAGCCCCCTCATATATATTATTCTACTGTGAAATCTCTCTGTTCGTTCTGATGCTAATTGAACTCAAGATTTATAGAAAGATTTTCAATGTATATACTCTGAAGTTGGTACGCCAACTATTTTCATTTATTTTCTTTTAACTAAACCATAATTGTAGGTTTTTATAATTATGTAGAAAGCTTTAAAATATGCCAGTGTTTCCAGTTTGGCATTTCATGATCCTTTACCACCCCCGACCCTAAGGGTTTCGTCAGTGTCCAGAGGGTTCTGGAAAAAATTGCGTAACGGAGGGAGCTTTGTTTATTTTTTCTCCCCTATTTTGTAGGACAATATAACTCTTACTATTTATTGGTTCTGTGGATTTTGCAATAAAAAATGTAATGTTTGCAGGGAATTCGCTAACCAAAAAAAAAGCTGGAGTTGATCTGTAAGACGCATTTCACTCTTACAACTGAAAATAAAAACCAGTTTATTAGGGAAAATTCCAACATTCTAAATTCCAGCTTCAGATTTTATATTTCAAGAAAAACAAATGCAAATTTTCCAAGGCCCAAATGGCCATTTTCTCAAGCGAAAAAAAGAACACATGAAAAAGGAAAAGGGAAAGACATTTGAATATTTTAAAATTCAACACAGAAAATCCTATGTGCAATTGTTCACATTATAAGCAGTTATTTATTATCACAACTAGAACTGTAAATGAAGCTTCTCCTTTTCCTGTAAGTTTTTCATTATTTCCCCCCCCCCATAAAAGTGAATTGTTGAATCATGGAAACCTGAATTTATTCAATTAATTAGAAATCATTTTTTAACCTGTTTCCCTAAAGAAAGCGAGTTGCGTAAATTCCCACTGTCTCTTACTTGTGTATATTCTTAGATGTGTGTGTATTTGAACCCGTGAATGGATCTTCATGAACCGTGATATGCAAGTTTATGGACAAGGAACGAAATGTCGCTCGTATTCCAAAATTTTAATTCCTGATTGCGAATTTTTCAACAATTTCCAGCAAACCCAAAAATATGAAGGTAAAGTGAAAGACAGTGTTTATCTTTTGTTGGATATTATAATTCCATAAATATGTTTGTTTGTTTTTTTCCTCAGATCTTAAGAAGTTCCAGAAAAAAATTTGAATTCCAATTTCTTAAAATTTTCTTTTCTTTGTTTTTTTGTTTTATTGTTGAACAGCTCTTATTGTGTTGCCAACTTTTTTGTAGGTTCCACGTGGGATAAGCTTCAAACCACTGGGAGATACAGTTCTGCGACATGTTTCATTTGATTTTTCAGGTCAACAACCATAAGAAACCACTGATTTCGCCCCTTAATTTACCTTCCCAGACTTCCAGCAAGTCTTCATTTCACCCAGGATACTACATTACGGGCAAAATCTTTGGCTAGCCGTAACTGGCTACCGAAGCATTTCCAGACCTATGTTTATATAACTTTTTTTTTTTTTTACTTTTACATATAGAATGAGCTCCCGAAGTTTCTGCATATCTTCGTGAATCATCCTGTATCTAAAAAACAACCAATTTTGAAAACAATAATTAAATCCCTAATATTTAATTAGTCAATAATTTTAACCAAATCAAGAAGCGCAAATTAGTGGATTACATAAAAGGATTAATATCCAATGTTTTTTAAGCCATCGATAGAAATCCATTATTTTGGTTGCTGTCTTTTCTGTGTGTTTTTGTCACCTGCACGTGCAAATTCTCAGGACTACAACACAGAAAAATATTCCATACAAAATTAGGTCATCCCTCATTCTTAAATCGGCACGTCAAGTTTCACGAAGATCGATCCAGTGGTTTATTAGGAAAAGGGGGAAGAGACACACCGAGTGATTTCATTTAGGCGACAAGTAAATAATAATAATAATAATTTCCGAATACAAACTGACCGTCATTTGGATCACAACACACCTGACAGAAAAGAAATGTGTTTTTCTAATTGATGTAGTAATATCTGGAGATACACGAATTGTTGAGAGAGAACAGGAAAAGATCACAAAATGTAGGGATCTGACAATTGAAATTTCTCGATTGTGGAAGAAACGTACCACTGTGACGCCTTGGTGCCCTTGCCGTATCAAAGGAATTTTGCAAAATACTTTAATAGTTTGAAGCTTACAAGTACAGTAGAGCCTCGATTATCCGCGAGTGCCGCGAAAATTTTTTTTAATTACGAACCTCAAATAAACCAGTTTTAACCCAAGCCAACAACAGGGAAAGTACAACAGGCCCTACAGTGCGAAGGTCGAAAATTACTGACAGGTTTATAGTGCATCGTGATCCTATAGGCCTTCTCGGAATTTGTGGATGAGTGGCAGGCTCTTGCTCTGCAGAAAGGTTTCCGCTAGACTGTACATATTTTAAAAGTTTTGCATATTATGTTTTTTGTATAATAAAACGTAATTTTTATGCTGAAATATTTTTTTTCGTGTTTACACCTCATTTTTAGTCTTTTTTCAGGTTACTCGCGATTTTTACTATCTGCGATATCCTTGCCACCCAATTCCGCGGATAAATCGGAGCTCTACTGTATATTTCAATAACAGGCCTGCAAAAAACATCATTACTAGGCACAACTTACATTTTACGAAGATACTTGGACAATTCTTAGGTCTCTGGGTGAGACTTGAGTTGCTCTGGTCAAAGACGTGATGCTTTTATTTTTTTGTCTTTGTACTGTGTCATATGTTATTAACAATAATAATAATAATTTTTTTATTAAGTTGTTTTTTTTTAAGGTCCTTCTGGAACACCTGCTTCAAACATGATTTAAACATGAAAGTACTTCAATAAACAGTCATAATTATAAATCAATGATCCACTCTCGTCATAAAATCTCATCTAAATGTCCTTCAAAATACACGAATACAAACTGGTCACGCGCTGCTGCCTTATCTTAATATTTTTACCGACTTGAAGCCTCTAACTTCAGTTGGTCGAACAGAAAGTTTCCCACAACATCAGATTCTTCACGTGATAATTTCACACATAAAGAGAAGAAGAGGTTCTCAGTAGCAAAAGCATCCAAATATAAAGATTCAGACTTCTACCAGTCATAATGGAGGAGCAAAAATAAATAAATAAATAAATAAATAAATAAATAAATAAATAAATAAATAAATAAATAAATAAATAAATAAATAATTACAGGGAGAATCAGAAAATGCCAAATTTTCGTTAATTACTAAATTTCTAAAGACACGTCTGCCTTTCATTCGTGCAGTTTTACAGTCGTGTATATTAGGCGGCTACCAATGACGTCTGCTTCCTTTCTGTTAGGTCTCTGTAATAATGGACAGCGATAATTAACAATCAATGCTACGATGATCTAATAGCCAGAAAACATACATCAATTTCGTTGTCAGGCAACTAACAATGGTCTGTAGCTAGGGTTTCTCAACCTTTTCAAAGATGGGTACCACACAAACCAAAATTCAAAAAATTTCCATACTATCCATTAATACGGAGACATATTACATTATGTAACACCTTTTGGAAATTACTGTGTTTTTATTTTTCATAATTTAATACGTCAGAAAGATGTTTCACAATGAGAGGTGCTACTAAGTATTCAATAGCGGTATACGTACCATCAGTTGAGAAACCCTGGTCTATAACAACGACATGCATATCCCAGGCTGAATATCATTGTTTATCGACAAGAAGGAATGGGGGGGGGGGGTATGTAAGTGAAAAACAAATTAGCCAATGAACTATCAGAAAGTTTCTTATTTTTTTTCTTATATTTTTAGATAATAAAAAATGTTAATAAAAAATTTTGTAAAATAACTTTTACAGGATAGGAGATAAGTAATGTGTATTTGTGAATTAATACTTACAGTTTAACTATAAAAAATATTAAATTTTAATGTATTACATTATATGTAAATATGTAATTTATTTCAGATATTTGTCCTATATCTTATAAATGTACTAGCCGGGTACCGTCGCTTCGCTCCGGAACCTTGCATACACAGCATAAAAAAAATAAAAAAAAAACTTTTTTAGCAAATTAATATCGAGATCGGAAAATATACACGTTCCCCGCCCGTTCCCCGGCCTTCTCCGAATAACTCAGATGTATTGCGGGTTGGCGCCACACGCCTATATATCGATAAGGTAACTTTAAAGCGAAAATATAAATCCCCTTTATTCCCTATCCCGTGGGAATTTCGAAAAATCCGGCCTTATTCCTTGTCTACATCATAAAGGGAACCTCTTCGCAACATTTCAGCTTTCTAGTTCCAAGGGTTTGGGCTGGGCGTTGATGATCAATCAGTCAGTAAGTCAGGACTTTTCTTTTTATGTAGGTAGATTTGTGTAGGTAAACTGAATACCTTGAATTGTTCACCCATGACCTTGAGAATATATAGTTAAAAGATAAATTATATCTGAGGATAAACGAACAAATAAAGTTGAATACCACTGGTCTACAGAAACCAATTTGAGACTATTGTTGGTTGGTTAGCCTTCGTTCTTTAGCTATCAGCACCAACGCCAGAGTTTGCATAGAATATAATCAGCATGCACTGTTTTATTGTTTGTCACTTTTCATTATGCCGTTTACCTTTTGAAGGCACTCGGTTGGTCAATGTAGGTGAAATTCTACAAATACTCACAGCTATCACTTCTTTACAAATTTTTGGCGCTACTCGAACAGAAGAACAAAAAACAAAATTCTATATGCGAGAAAAAACAGACTTTTTTTTCTTCTTTTCTGTAACTTGATTTAACAATATTAAAAAAAAAAAAATGTGTAAATGAGGTATTTTTCACAAAACCATTTTTTTTTTTTCATCTTATTAGTTCAATAAAATTTTCCCTTTAAAGCTTATTTCTGATTTTTTTGTTTTTCCTTTTCTTTATGTGTAGTTTACATCAAAGTATAAAAAAAAATTTAAAAGCGATGGGAAACATATGTGGCTGGGCAACGGGAATCGTGTCTGACAGGATGCCATTACTAATGGTGGGAATGAAATGGCAATGGAATCATTAAAGCTTTTTTTTTTTTTTTCTTTCAATTAAATAAAAAAATATCCTTAGGTCTGCGAGACCCATTAGCAGTGATCGCCAAGACGCTTGTTCCAAAGCATGTCTGAAAATTGGAAATGTGGGACAATTAAAGCACTTACACGGGCAGATCAATGCCGGAAAGATTAAACATCACAGACTATAACTAATTCAAGTTTACTTGTCAAGTATAATTCATTGGAAACGTACAGCAATAATTAGAGTGTTCGTAATACTTTTTATAGGGTCGAAAATCAATAACAGATGGCGCCAACGTAGCCCACGTTAATACTATGGGAAGTTTTTCGCGAAGTCTATTTTTTGGAAATAATCTTTTTTTTTTTCTTTACAAACAGAAAAAAAAACTCTCATAATTTTGAACGTTTTGCGAAAATCAGAACTGGAGCATTTTTTTTTTTTATATTTATATTTTTTTTTAGTTCTTAAGTTCGTAACCTCTCTCGTAAAGCTTTCCTCTGTTTATTCAACTAAGGTAACATTCTGAAAGAAGAAAATTCTAGTTAAGTTTGTCTATGAAAACGGGATAAAAAATTTTGTCGACTTTCACGATGTCGAAAAAGCAAGCATCTCATGTCCACAAATATGTATGCAAAGTTTCAAGATCTACTTAAACCAATTTCAAGTAGTAGTTTAAAAGTTCCTTACAGCAAATGAGACCTTATGAAACTAAACTTTAATTAAAAAGCAGGGTTAAGAACATGATACAAAGATAGCAACTAAAAATATTGAAAAACTACATTTTTTACGAAATAGTATGGAAAACAAAACTGCTCAAAATTCTTTTCTTTCTGAACGAAACTTAAATACCAAGACTGGAAACAACTAAAAATCATTACCATAACTTTTTTCCCGGCAGAAAAAGACTACTACAATTACACTGAGATGTAAGCGTGAGATGGAAAAATAAAAACAATAAAAGAAACCTTTTTTGGCTGTAGAAACTATTTTTACTGCCTCTTAAATTTCCTCATTATCAGATTTTAACTTTTCGTTGGGCTGTGGAAATGTAAAAAGCCTAAGATTTTATGGTTGTAAATATGAATTTCATTTCCATACATTTGTTACGTAAAATCTAAGGAATTTCTGCTTGGACTCGGCTGTGACGCCATTTTGAATCTTTCATCCGAATTAGGTCTCCAACTAAAGAACCTAAACCATAAAGACATTCGGTAATCGATTGTCCACGCCAACCGTATGGGCGTCATCTAAAGCACAGCGCATAAACATTTTATTTACATTATTTGCGTAACCATTACATTTTTATAACTATTTTCATGTCATACGTATTATTTTCATGACTTTCACAGTTACTGAGTTTATTTATTGTGAAAATACAGTCCAGGCGTAACTGATCCGGCAGATAACGCCCAAATAAGACAAACGTTTATTTTGTAGCGCTAGCCTTACAAATAAATACTAAGGAATTATTAGTTTCGGTTAAAGGGTAAACTATTTATAAAAAAAAAAATTAAAAAATGGAGGCTGCCCAATATCTGGAAGAATGACCTGTAACCAGACAAGAAAACAAAAGTGACCCTAGATTAGATCTACTATTACATTTTCAGTTTCTTGGTAATAAATTATTAAAATGATGTGATTAAAAGGCTGTGAAGAATCTGTATTTGTAGCCCTAACTCCTTATCTACAGGTTCAATATTCATCAAAATCAAGTTATCTTGCTTTTGACAGGTAACTAACAACTTCCGACAATAAATACTTTTTTCAGTTGCCTTGATCAAGGACGGACGGCCATCTTTATTCCAATTTGAAGTTTTCATTTTCGTTTTCCCCTTCCACGATGCATATCAAGTGAAGTTACAAACAGCAGAATAAGCCTCTAATATCCTAAGGGAACACGTTTTAACAAGCGGGTATAAAAATAGGCTGTTAGAAACAAAAAAAGACAGTGGATCTGCTATACTAGACGGGATAGCGTAGTCGAGGTGCACGCGAGAAGAACCCACCCCTCTCCCTGTAATGAGGAAAATCAAAGGCAGACACCTGCTCATTCCACGATTGTCATTACATTGGGAATCAGAAGTTAAAGGCATAACAACAAGCACGTCTAATGCCTTCTAGTTTCATATAAAAAAATATAGGTCAGGAAAAGGGAGTTAGAACGCTTCCGCCGCGGGCAATTCCAATGTATTTTAGTGTCTTGTTTTATTCAAATCTATTACACCAAAACGAAGCAAGCTTTGTAACAATGAAGAACTGACTAAATGTTTACTCCAGGTTTTTATCGGCGGTGGGTCGGTGTAAAACAGCAGGTCTTTGTTAAAAATCAAAACAAACGGAAACACGTGGAGAATGTAACAACTGCAGAGCAATTCACAATAAACAGCGATAATGAAACGAACCTAAAAATTGTTTTTCACAATTATTCTTAGATATTTCTAAAAAATTAAATCTTAATAATAATAATAATAATAATAATAAGCACACAAACATTCACTTATTAAGAGCACGGTCCCGTACTACAAGTACATATCACAAAGCGTATTAGAGTCACCCTCATATAAACTATACTGGGACCGCCCCATTCACACAGACAAAACCATACATCACAACAGACCAGACATCACACTTGTTGATAAGGTCAACAAACAGACCTATCTAATTGATATTGCAGTGCCTATCAGCAAGAACATGCAAAAAACTCACGCAGACAAGATCAGTAAATACACTGATCTAGCACATGAGCTCCAGAAGCAGTGGAGGCAGGATCGAGTACGTGTTGTACCCATCGTTCTGTCTGCCACTGGTCTGGTGGCTCACACATTGCACCACAGTCTCAGCACACTAGGACTTCACAAAAACACTTACGCACAACTGCAGAAGGCTGTGGTACTCAACACTACACGCATAGTTAGGAAATTTATGGACACAAGCACACATCCCTAATCATTCTTGCACACATCTTTACACTTGGCAGTATGTGCTTTGGTCCTTGACCCGCCATATTGTTTTTGCTGGGGAAACCCAAGGTTTGAAACTTACAATATAATAATAATAATAAAGGTAACTCGCATTCTACTACTCACTACACTAAAGCTGATGATATCTGTGTACAATGTACGACAACAGTCGTTAATAAAATGTAAACATGTTTATATTAACAGCAGTCGAAAGAAATGACAGTAACCACATTTGAATTCTGTCGAAGAATTTGTTTCAAAGGCGGAAATACGATCATCGTAATCACACCTATAACTGTTGATATCTTTCATGTGCATTAGATGTGTGGTTATGTATCTTAGCCCGTGAAATACTCTAAAAACGTATAAAGGAATTCTGCAGGGTGCGTCAAAAGTTTCCTTACATAAAAGAAATTAATATTTTATTTTTCATTCAATATGAGTGGCAGGAATGTATTCAGTTCTGTTTTCAAAGGTAATGGCAGTCATGTAGAGCATATTTTATGAATAAGATCATTTTGTCCGGCGAGTTTTTTTTAACTCCTGTGTATGGAAACTTTTGACCCACCCTGTAACTTCGCTAGGGCATTTCAAACTTCGTCAATTTAATTCTATCGCTAATGTAGACATTATAAAAAGAAGTTTATCCATTGTCCATCAGCGTTTCGACAAGTGCCAGATCAAGTTTCACGAGCAGAGGGGATGAGAAGATGAGAAAATTGAAAAGGTGTTTTAAGAAAGCAAAAGAACCAGAGCTTTTGGAAAATAAGCAACTAAACAGTTATGAGTTATTAATAGTTAGGTAATTTTATGGATTATTTCCTTAGTTAATGGGAAACTAACAAAAGATACAACACTAATCTATGTATAATTACATCTTCGTAATTCCCAGAATAACTAATGTTTGAAATAATCTTTGTAGTGAATTTTCTTTCTTTCAGGGCCCGCTTCAGCCGGACGCAGGTGAAACGATCGCTTCCGGACCAGTCGATCCTAAGGGAGGGACAAACCGGAATGTAAAGGCGGAGATTTTCGAAGTAATAAAATACGGCTTTTTATTGATTGGATGACTTGATTGGTGATGGATTCCGGTCGCAAAAAAAAAGTCGAGAATCGTTGCTTCAGAATGATCCAAGACGAATACAAAAGATAGCGCTCAAAATAATTATTGCTTCCTGGCGATGGAAGGGTGTGAGTGGAGTAGGAACCTCGCATCTCCCAAGTTTTGAACTACTCGATAGATTCAAGTAATGGGTTTAGCAATCTGCAAAAGTGTAAAATTTCGGGATTCAGATATACAAAAAACAACTGCCGAGCAGGATTTTCAACCCTATAAAGTTTAGCAGTCTCGGCTAGTGATTAACATTGGTTAACAGTTCATATTTAGCCATAACATCCATGAAGCAAATGGAAGTCATTAAAATCCTTCCTGTGAACCACAAGATTTGTTTTAGTAATTAAAGGATTAAAAAAATTCTTAACTTGAATCCTTTTTCATGCCACAAATGGTGGGCGGAGAAATTCTTTGCTGACTTTTATAATTCCCTTTTGGTGCCTTCTCATGTCTGGCACAACTTTTTATTTCTCGCTCCCTATTACAGAAGTTCAAGAAACCAACTATGGGCTCTACACCAATGGACAACTGTGGCTCATCACTGATGAACCCAGATAACATAAAGAGATTATTATAGCTATGAGAGCCTTTAAGTTCAATTTAATATTAAGTGCATCGTGAATTATTGTTACTTTGAAGAAATAACAGCTTTACGCTATTTTGAAGCTTTTGTAAATATTAGCTAATAATTCAAAGTGGAATATTTGAAAAGAGACAGAAAATGAACCCTGGCCTTCCTCTCAAGAATAAAATGATATCAGATTTCAAAAGCGAGGCCTCAGAAGCCCTTTGTCATTTTAAATAATTTGTTAGCATGTGTGTGTTTCGGAAATAGTTTTTTTCTTTTTCGTGAAAGTCAGATTATATCCATCGTGCAGTGTGTGTAGTTATTCGTTATCAGTTCCACAATTTTGTGAAATGCTTGTACAGATGGTTTAAATATATGTCAATTCCATGGTTGTTAATTCCACGTTTTTTCTGAAGCCACAAAGTTCACCAGGGCACAAGAAACTGATGCATTATTAAACGGGACAAATGAATGTATATAAAGCGAACGGAAGCGGAACTTCGTCATGCCCCAGAAATATAATATTTCCAACTTCTCGGGAACGACACAGTCGATTTTGATGATATCCATATGTAAATTAAGAGTACAATTTCAGTTGAAGGAATGATCAAGGAAAAAAAAAAAGTTGTTTTGTTTTTTTTCCGTGAAACTTTTCTATTCCGAAACTACTCGGCTGATTCGGCTAAATTTTGGTAGCTGGATAAGACAAGGCAGGCACATAGATTTTCGTTCAACAAACTGAATCAAAAAGGCAATTTTTATTCAGGTGCTGCTTAATTTTCTAATATGTTTCACAGTACGTTAGATTTATTATTGAGCTTACTCCTTTAGTTAAATTTAGCTTTAGGAACCTTCTGTTTCTTTAATTAGGTAAAGGTTTGTGATGATGTCTCACGACACATCAATTTCTTTTGTTGCCTTTTATCGTTTGGGGGGGGGGGGGCGCACTGCCGAATTGGTCGGTGACCCTCCCATAGGATTGCACCTTTCTGGTTCTTTTATCGAGGGAGGCGGGTTTGGGCTGATGATTCCGTTGCAGGATGAAACGGCCTATCCCAATCCTCCCCATAATTGAATCAGAAAGGCAATTTTTATTCTGGTGCTGCTTATTTTCATTTTCTAATATATTTCACAGCACCTTAAATTTATTATTTAACATTAAAATTGATTGTGTCCTTTAGCAATACTCCTCAAACACAAGCTTCATTCCAAGTTGCGTAACAGCATCCCTAACTACTTGAGAGCAACTAACGGCAACGCGTACAGCAGCAGCTTTCGTAGGATCGAAACCAACGAATATTTCATTGAAACTGAAATTTCAAAGTCGGTGAGTTTCAAACACGTGTCTAAGAGTTCCTTTCAGAGCAACTGGATAACCATATTTGTAAGCATAAAGATGGATCCTCCCTTCTCCAACAAAGCAAACACGAATTCGTAATGACACAAAAAGGTCAGGAGCCGTCCTAACGTGCGTTGGTAGGGGTTGAAGGTGTTGTGTGGGCGTTATTTGTTTCCAATGCAATTAAATCTAAATAAAGATGAAAACAAAAATAGAAAGTAAAAACAGCTTCTGTTTGAAACTGCCTGAAAACTACCCGGCGTTGCTCTAGAATTCTAAAAAACACTTAAAGGTGAAGGTGAAAACTTACTATTACAAACAATTAAGTAAAACTTCTGAAATAAGAGTCGTAATACATCAACGCAAGGGACGAACGAAATAAAATGATAACCACCAATGTGGAAGGTTTGAAACAATTCGTTCGTATCAATATCTACTGGTAAGGATTACAATTTTATATTCTTCATATTCTTTTATGATTATTCTTTATCATCGTTCATCTTGGAAAGATCGAGTACTAAACACATCGGCAAGTAAGCGACGCTAAATGCGGTGAATAAATTTAAAAATCAGCTTGACACAGTTAATTTGGAATCTTGTTTCGAAACTGCATCAGACTGAAATCATTATTAAGAAAACCCAGCTCCTGCATTGGTGAAATGTCTAAGAAAAAAAAATACTAAAATGCGCTTAAGTCTACAAACAGTGCCAATAAACACGTTTCGAAAGTGAATAGTTTGCACGTGAAAAACTAGAAAGCATGGACAGAAATGCACGGAATGCTAATACGACTAACGTCAATCGGTGGGAAAGCTGTTTCGAGCTTATTAGCATTCATCAGCCATGGTTACTCGGTTAATAAACAGCTCAGAGCATAAAGAGATCACAGATACTTATTATATTACGACAACGATATCCTAAAGACGAAAGAAAAACAATGGCCCCAACCAGTACATGTATCACTTGCAGATGGTCTACTTACATTTATGGCTTTTTCATTCATTTTTAAGAAGAAATAGACAATACACGAAAGAAGAAGAGACTAAAGGTACCATGCCCTTTCTTGATATTAGGATCAACAAAGACAATAATAAATACCACACCACGGTATACAGAAAAAGCACAGATGCTCACATCACTTCAATTACGATAGTGCAGTTCCCAACTACTACAAAAGGAATGCCATAAATATGGCCATCCAAAAAAATGATGTATCCTCAACAAAAGCGCTTTAGAACATGAAATAAAAACCATTCAAAACGATCTTCAATATCAATGGCTTCCCAATAGAATACATAAACAAACAAATAAGAAGATATACAAAATTTATAGAACAAAAACGAGAAGCCAAACATAATAGTAACACCAATGAAAAAGGTAGTAAGGATATCAGATACGTCTCCATTGTTGATCCCTTGCATCAAAAATTAAAACCTCTAGTAACCAAGAATAAAATAGGAATATTAAGTAAGACCAAGAAAACATTAATATGTTGACCAATGAAATACAAAAAGCACCAAAAAAAAAATCTAAATTAGAGGCACAAGGAGCTATTTATGGAATTAAATGTCAAAATAATACTTGTCAGGGTTTATACATAGGAGAATTAAAAAGAATGTTAAAAAAAAACGACTCAAGGAACACGACTATGCTACAAAAAAGAGAATAAGCCACAGCAGAACATTGTATAAGGACGGGGCACAGCGTTGACTTTACAAATCCAATCATATACGGAATGCAAAAAGATGCCTATCTTAGAAAATTTTATGAATCCTTAGCTATAAAAAACAAAAACAAAAGTTATAATCAAAATATCTCTATCAACAATGCTGCACACTACAATATTTTTTAGCCATTATACGACACTTATGATTAACTTAACAACAATATACCATTATTACTAATGGCGTTCATTAATTTAGAGGCGTAAAAAAAAAAAAAAAAAAAAAAAAAGCTTTTTAATAAAAAAAAAAAAAAAAAAAAACTCTAGTTCATGAAAAATAGTCACAGATGACGCTACAACAAAAAACTAGTAATATACATGTGACCAACCAATCACTTTGACGTATCCACGGTGGATGAAAGGTGCTCCAGATGAATTTTAATTGAGAAAGAGATCTCGCCACAAATGAGCCTCGAAACGTCTTATCAGTAAGCTGTTTAAATATTTTTTAACATTTTATACTGTGCATTGATGGTTGCTAACAAATTATATTTATGGCTATTTATGTTTTGTTGTTTCTGACATTAACGCCAAGCAGTTTGCTAGACAAGAATCTTCAATGGTCACTGTAATTTTCACTGTTATTGTTTTCTCAATGAGGCCCCACTGCCGAGAGCGAGAATGATTTCCGTAATTTCTACTATCTCTTGAGCTATTAGATATCTGGGCAAACCTGGCTGAATAAGCATAAAGCAGCTGTCCCAAGGTCCTGACTACAAGACCTCGAGCTGTGACTCTTCCATTTATGGTTCTACGAAATTTATCGAAACCAATAACTGCTTTGGTTTTATTACAAGAAATATTACAATTCAGTTTGGAATAAATAAATGTCCCATAATATATGGGGCATGAAATAAGAAGAAAAAAAAATGTATGTACTGCTTGCCCAAGCGATAAAGACTGGGTTTGGCACACTGCCAAAACAATGGAACACGCCGAAGGGACGAAAGGAAGCTCTGGAGGGACGGAAAAATATGCTTGGAATTTACGCTTGAATACGCTTCTCCCTTTTGCGCTTGTTTAAATTAGTTCTTTCTATCGTACGATCGTCATATCAGTAATTTTTCACTTTATGCATCTTTCCTTTATACATCGTTTGTTTCTGTTCTTGTCGGCACATACGGATCTCCCCTATTTTCACGCCGAGAAAGAAGTAGGAGCGACCACTAAATCACGTGACCAGTCTCTTTCATCTGGCTAAGCAGTACATCTTGTATATACGCTATGGACTACCCTGTATAGAGAAGTGCATGCTAAGAATATACGACGAGACCGCAAACGAAATACACGAGTCTCACGAAGAACCTGCAGACACTAATTTGTGTAATACCACAAACAAAGTAGTACCAATACAGAACTTACAGTTCTGCTGCAACTATTATTTATAGCTCCTGTTTTGTTTTCATTTAGAACAATCAATGAATAAATATTTCTCTTTTGTTTTTAATTTCATACGGAAATATTGATTTTGTTTTCCGCCAAACACAGGAATTTTGGAGCTTTTGGAAGAGTTGATGTTAGGAGGCGGAAATAGTCTATGACGTCTTTTAACTAACTCGTCTGCAGAATGACAACGAAATGAAATGTAGAGATGCTGCAATTATATTCTTTCGTTTAACCAGAAGTGAACAGGATATGTAGCAAGACCAAACGATTATAGATTTATAACAGAAATGCTACACTGTATCAGAGGCTAAGAAAACCAAGGAACTGCAAAAAAAATTAGTTTAATTTATATATAATATATTAATATTTTGTTAATATATATTCTATATATAAATGAATAAAGATAACTTAAATTATGAGTATGTGTGAGTATCGTAACTATAGTTATGTAATAGCAACAATTACTTTTAATTTGTATATTATCTTATTAGATTCACAACAAATAAAATAGTACAATTAAAATTTTAAATAAAAAAAAAATAGCATAAAAAATTAAATTTCCCCCAAGAACAAAATTTCTTAAACATTTAATGTAAAATAATTTTATGGTTTCAAATTAGAAAAAAACTGTTTTTATTGTTCCCTAATAAATTATATAAACTTTACAGATATTTATGTACATGATGAAAGTATTAGCAGTGACGAGAGAAATATGAGAAGGAAATTGTAGGTAAATAAATAAATAAATAAATAAATAAATAAATAAATAAATAAATAAATAAAAGGCTTTTGAAAATTTCACTGATTTACTTTTAAATTTATTTACAAAATAGTTCGTGGTATTGCATAATTATTGTTAAGCCAGAGGCATTTAACGGGGAAGTTTCAGTCGAGTAAATATCATAATTTAACTGTTAATTTACCTAATTTACGGTAAATGTAATTACGAAAGTAGATCTAACTTTCAAAACATTTCACACACACACATTAAAAAAACAAAACTAAAAACCGTTAAGTGTCCTTCAAAAACCCTTTCAAAATTATTTACTGGGTTATCTATTGCAAAACATAACATTTTTTTTTTTTTTTTTATTCTCTCATTTAAAATATATTCAGACACAAACAAAAAAAGGAAAGATGATTACAGTCAAAGATTAAAATTAAATTGGCATGATTTTTTTTTTTTTTTTGTTTTGTCTAAAAGCGTAATAAAAAAATAGGGGAAAAAAAAAACCAGTATAACCAAAAGGTTAAAGTACTAAATACAAACAATTACTTATGAAATATTTATTTATCCAATACGCTTATTATTTATATTTATTTGGTATTAACTAGAATTGTATTACTACATTAGCATCATTATTTGTTATTATTAACTTTTATGTAGTACTTACGTTAAATAAAAAAAATTCTTATATTAATTAACAATATCAGAATTATTTTTTTCCGTTTAAGATAAAGTCTGATTCATGAGCTTTTTTTTCTTTTAAATAATTAATCCAAAATAAATTACTCTAAAGCAATTATATTTAATGACAATCCCCTGTTTCTCTTTTGATTTCTAAAATAAAATCTTACATACAGTAATAACATGAGAGATTATAATATACGTTATAATTATCAACGTAAAAGATGTGAAACTCAATTTTCGGATTAAAAAGGAAAGAGAAAGCTTCAAAAAATCTCATGATAAAAATCTACTGTCACTTTCAGAATTGAGAATGTGTTGTGTAAAGAACTGCAATTTTTAGGAAAAAAATAAATAAATAAAAATAAGAAACAATTGAAAAACAACGACATTCTGGTGCAGAACATTCTTCAGATGGTCAACAATAATCCATAATTTTATTAGATCGTAACAATGACTTAATTATCATTGTTCATTGTTATGATGATCAAACAGAAAGAAAACATACGTTAAAAAGCATTAAAATTGAATAAACTGAATATATGTTGGCAGACAGAATAAGATGTTTTTCTTTTTGTTCACCTTTTTCAATGGCTGTAATCCCAGACGGTATTTTTCAATTGGTAATCTGAATGGCTTTTGAACATGACTGCGCTGATACGGATGGTGAATGATGATGATGATGCTCAGCGCCATGGACTTTTAACTGTTCGTTCCAAGAAATATTTTAGGAGCCACATTATCTTTTGAAGATGCGATAGCCATTCATAGCTCTAAAAAACAGTTATAGGTATAATTACGGAGATCAAATTGCTTAAATATCTTTTTAAAGAAGTCCTTCCAACCACAACGATTAAAAAGAAACTATGAAATTACAGTATAAGAAATTTGCTCATCTGTCTTTTTCTATTGCAGCGCTAAAATATAGAGTGTAATAATGTGTAATTTTGTCTAATATTTTATTTCACTACCTGATGTACTTTTGTTTAAAAATGTGAAATTTCTATGACGGAGAAGGGTGATGTAAGAATATATTTCAGATTTTAATGTTTAAAAATGATAAATAAAATAATGAGTGTTAATACAGTATTAATTAAAGAAATAATCTTAAAATTAATGAATAATACCCGAATATTAAATATATAAAGAATAACAAATGAACTGATGTAATAGCAAATTAATCAGATACATCAAAGTAAAAAAATGTTCTGAGACAATCATTTTTTTTTTCTTTCGTAAAAACTTGGTAATTCAGTAGGGAAAAAGAAAAAGAAAAACAAAGAAAATTTCCTTAATAAAGCATTTGACAATCACTTCATCCTCGTAAATTTACAGTTTTATTCTTATTAGCTTTGTTCTATTTGATTTCCTGATAATTACTGTATTAATTATACTACAAAATTTATGTAATATCTGTTGCTCATTAACAACGTCCACTTCCCAGGACCTCTCTTGGCCCCAAATACCCCTACAACTGCCGGCGTTTTTCTGCGCATCAATGGAGTAGCCGTTATCACTGAACTTGTTCGGTAACACGAAATAAACCAAATTCATTGAATGTCGTAAGACTAGAAAACGCGTGGAAAAAATGTGATCCAGCATGTTCACATCCTGGATTACACAAAATCAGTGGCAGACCCATACGAGGGAGGAGTTGTAAGGAAAATCCTCCTCTGATTGCTTCCTCTTTCCGAATAGGTTTCTACGCCGACCGATTCAAGACTTTCGGAGTTCAGAATAGACTACCCTGATAATTCCTGCTGACGCCACTTAAGGTGAAAGTAAGAAAATCATAATGAGAAAGCAGCTTAGGCGGTATCAGGTGGTCACTGGCCTTTTACAACTCTTCCGTCACCCATGGAACGACACATTTACCTCTATTAAAAAGAATCGGGCACTTTATATAATACTTATAAAACATTATTACTACTAGTCACAAATACTAGTAGATTCAGTGAATTCAGACAGTATTTCTGTAACAATATTAAGTCTTTTATTGTTTTTCAGACAAACTTAGGCTGTAATCCCTTAATAAAAGTAATGAGTTGTTGCGGTTTATTTTCATACTGTCACAGACGGTTAAATATATTTCAGCTTTGTCTTCAATGAAAACACCGACGATTTCGAGGAGGAATAAGCCCCTTAAAATGTTTATTTCACATTACGGCTATGTTTATTCATGTTTTTGAGGAACTGTGACTTAATAGAGGGGCAAATTAAGAATTAAACTGTTCCCACAATGCTCAAATTTCGTCTGATATGTTCATTCACATACAAAAGCAACTTTAGGCTTAGCGTTTAAAATCGCGTGATGCTTGAAGAGATTGGCAGACTTACCTGTGCACTTATTCCATTTCGGATTACGTATCGATTTAACTCCAGGGAGAGCGGTTCTCTCAAAAGAATCGGTTAAAACGTCGATTTAATCAACCTCCATTCTCGTCTGTGTTATCGTTATGGTGTCCTCCATCAAAATACCATTGTGCTTTGCCATCACTAGATGGCGCCAGGTGTCTCAGGAAAACGAATTAAGAAATAGCGATTCTTTCTTAAAATTACCCAAAAATACGTCATTCAGTTTCCTAAAGTTAATATTTCAAAGTGTTTCACTTTCTGAGAATAACCATTAATGCGTTTAAGTCGTCAGCAGTTTCTTCAGGAAGTACTTTATAAAAAAATTTAAAAAAAAAACTAATTAGGGGTTTTAGATATAATAGATTTCAAAATTAACAAAAACTGATAGTGGATTTTATTTTGAAATGAGTTTTTGAAGTCCAATAAAAAAATGAATAGTTCTGAGTTACACAAATTTCTTATCTCTGCATTGAAGTGCCACAGATGCTTTTTATACAATTTTTATTTTTCGCTTCATAAGAATTATGAATCAGATTTTCAATGACCATCAAAGAGGAAGTATTACCGGAAGTTTCTGTCGGTTTCTGTATCTGTTTCCGTTTACAGCAAATTTTTCAGAATCTACGATCCATCTCTTTGTGGTGTGGAGTATAAACATTAAATGAAAGGACCATACACACCTATATATATATATAAAATCATATATTAACATCAATACAATACATGTTTCGAAGTTTTCAGCTTCTTTATCAAATGCTATAGCATTCATTATAGCATTTGATAAAGAGGCTGAAAAGCTTCGAAACATGTAGTGTATTGATGTTAATTAATATATTATTTTATATGTATATTGGTGTGTTTGGTCATTTCATTTAATTTTCAGAATCTCAATTCAGCCAATAAATGGTTGAAATCAATATAATTCTATAACTGTTGTGGTCATAGATATTTGCAGCCTTTAAAATCAAGGCCGGACTTAAACACACAGGGCCCCTAGGCACTTGAAATTTGCGCCCCCCCCCCATCCCGAAAATCTACAACCAAAAAAAAACGGAATCCCCAATTCAACAACCAAAAAAAAAGAAAAAAAAAAACAATTCAATACGGCGGGGCCCCTAGGCCCGGGCCTTCTAGGCCTAGACGGAAATCCGGGCCTGTTTAAAATATATATATAAAAAAAAATATTTATTAAGAATTTAAATGAAAATTAGGACAGTAAAAATTTGAATCAAATATAACATTTTACCAAGTGAAATTTCACCTCGTTTGAACTTTTTTTTTATTTCCTTTAAGAAAATTATATTTATATATATATATATATATACAAACAGCTTTTAAAAAATTTATTTATAAAAAAATAAAACTTAAAACTAATCCATAGCCTGCTTGCTGTTTTTCTGTGCCCTTGTAATGAAAATGGCTCGACCGATTATCTTAAAACTCGATACTATTTTTATTTTGAGACGAACTTAAAATATGAATCCAATTATTTTTGTCTTGATCTTACGCGAATCTCACAAAACAAAAATAGTTAAATGTTAATGTCTTATCAAATGGGAAGAGAAGGATTTATATAGACAACGCTCTATTACTGAAACTGAAACTTTTTCCCAATAAAGCGCTTTCGAATATTAATGATAACAGTTTTTTTGGTTAAATAACAATTTTTTTTTTTTTTGTCCGGCTTGCTTAATTCTTCAGTCTTTAAATTGAGCATTTACATTTATAAAGCAAACATAATTAAATATATCACATTAAAACAAGTAAACAATTCAAAGTAATGAAATGAAAAGCGAAATAAAATCAAAAACTGAAAAACATTAATAGTGTACAGCCCATCCAGGATTTCAGGTCTCCTACTCGGTCATTATCGACCATGGATCAATTTTGATTTAAAATCAATATCGATCAAGTAGTTTTAAGTACTTTATTTGAAGTAAGATATTTAGTAAGTGTATCGCAGATTCGAGATTGTCCATAGATTGTTATGGTTTATAAATTTTCAATTTACCATGTCTGGGCTGTGATCTGCATCTGTATATTTTAGAAAAATACCCTTTCGAAAAGGCAACAGCGTTTCTAGAACAATTTCCATGTGGGTATTCGAAAAAATGTTATTGTCTTGTTTGTTTGTTTGGTTTTTTTTTTCTGTATCTGTGAGCACCTCCAAAATAAATCACAAGCGCACTTGTTCAAGTTGACTGTTTTGTATCGTCTTTGACCAGAAGGGGATATTTTTGTCTGAACATTTCCCAGAATTATCGAGCCAGGGACTTCTGTTTCAGTACTTCCTGATAATGGGGATAACCACGGCGGATCCCGGGTTTTTCAAAGGGGGGGGGGGGTAGGGAGGGTAACTATACCTGTGAGTCTGAAGCGCATGCCAGTCGCCAACTTTTTATTAGCATTTGAAATCGTCATCATGGCAATATTAATGCCTATCAAGCAGCAGCCTTTGGATATGCCATTTAATCCAATCTATAGTCACAGCTAAATGGAGGGGCCATGGGGATAACTCCATATTCGTATCGGTTTTCAAACGATATAAACAAGGAATGAGATATATCTAGTATATGACCTTATCAACAAGTGTTATGTCAGGTCTGTTGTGATGTATAGTTTTGTCTGTGTGAATGGGGCGGTCCCAGTACAGCTTATGTGATGTTGACTCTAGTACGCTTTATGGTGTATACTTGTAGTATGGGACCGTGTTCTTAATAAGTGAGTGTTTGTGTGCTAGCTGTTGATGAACGATCGATGCTACCTGATTGTGTCGGTGGAGGTAGTCTGTTTGGGACAGAAGGGGACAGCCAGATATTATGTGGTCGATCGTCTCATGTGTAGTGTGGCATTTCCTGCATCTGTCATCGTGTGTGTTTGCGTCGTGTAGAATGTGTTTCTTGTAGTTGCGTGTGGGGATGACTTGGTCCTGTATCGCGATCATGAACCCTTCGGTCTCCCCAAACAGCTCACCACTCGTCAGCCATCTGTTCGACGCTTCCATGTCGACATGAGGCTGGCTGAGTTCGTGGCGATGTCTGCCATGGACTTCCTTACGAACCCATGATTCACGCAGCTGCTGTGTGTGGATGTCGGGGGTGGTGAGTGTTAGAGAAGGGTTTGCGAGGTCCAGGGGTGTGAGGTGTGTGTCAGCCTTGACAATGGCTGAGTGGAGTGAGGAGTGTTGTGCTCTTTGGTGGAAGTGTTCCCTAAGTGAGTGTACTTGTTTATCGTGTAGGGTGAAGAGATTGATGAGTCGTCGGCCTCCCTCCTTGCGGGGAAGAGTCATCCTTTCCGTAGCGGACTTGGGGTGGTGCATGTTGTGTTTCGTGAATGTAGTGCGTGTTGTGCGTTGTAGTGCTTCGAGTTCGGTGTTATTATTATTATTATGTTTGTATGTTTCAAACCTTGGGTTTCCCCAGCAAAAACAATATGGCGGGTCAAGGACCAAAGCACATACTGCCAAGTGTAAAGATGTGTGCAAGAATGATTAGGGATGTGTGCTTGTGTCCATAAATTTCCTAACTATGCGTGTAGTGTTGAGTACCACAGCCTTCTGCAGTTGTGCATAAGTGTTTTTGTGAAGTCCTAGTGTGCTGAGACTGTGGTGCAATGTGTGAGGCACCAGACCAGTGGCAGACAGAACGATGGGTACAACACGTACTCGATCCTGCCTCCACTGCTTCTGGAGCTCGTGTGCTAGATCAGTGTATTTACTGATCTTGTCTGCGTGAGTTTTCTGCATGTTCTTGCTGATAGGCACTGCAATATCAATTAGATAGGTCTGTTTGTTGACCTTATCAACAAGTGTGATATCTGGTCTGTTGTGATGTATGGTTTTGTCTGTGTGAATGGGGCGGTCCCAGTATAGTTTATATGAGGGTGACTCTAATACGCTTTCTAATGTACTTGTAGTACGGGACCGTGCTCTTAATAAGTGAATGTTTGTGTGCTAGTTGTTGATGAACGATCGACGCTACCTGATTGTGTCGGTGGAGGTAGTCTGTTTGAGAGAGAAGGGGACAGCCTGATATTACATGGTCGATCGTCTCATGCGTAGTGTGGCATTTCCTGCATTTGTCGTCATGTGTGTTTGCATCGTGTAGAATGTGTTTCTTGTAGTTGCGTGTGGAGATGACTTGGTCCTGTATTGCGATCATGAACCCTTCGGTCTCCCCAAACAGCTCACCACTCGTCAGCCATCTGTTCGACGCTTCCATGTCGACATGAGGCTGGCTGAGTTCATGATGATGTCTGCCATGGAGTTCCTTACGAGCCCATGATTATTATTATTATTATTATTATTATTATTATTATTATTAAGCTTTGTTAGTACTTTTAAAAAAAAGGGGAAAGAAAGTTAAATAAAAAAGATGTAAAAATATTGTTTGTGTAATTTTAAGATGAAATTGATTACAGAATTGTTTTTGTTATTATATTCACTGGGACATGTAATAACTTTTTCAGGAAAATTGTTCTTCGTCAGCCAAAATTACTCAAGAAGCTTTGATCTAGAAGCAAGCATTTCCCACAAACTAATGTTAATGAGATAATAGTTTTTTTATGAACTTAAACGTCAAACGTAAAATCCCAACTAAGGTCATTTCAAGTGAAAAATATTTTGGTAAATTTCTAACTTTTACTTCTGCCGATTTGTAAACTGTAAATGTATTTTCAAAGCTCTGATGTTCAGTGTTGTGAATTGCTAAGTTTATGCAAAGAACGTAGAGTTTATTTAGACTCTATTTACGTTCTTTGGTTTATGTTAGTGATTATATCAAAATGATTGTTAATAACTACATTTTTTTTAATTAAGTTCAATAATAATAATGCTTTCTATCTGTATATTGATAACAAATCAAATCTACTTTTTGAATCTTTTCATCAGATATCCTATCGGTTTATGTCCTTAGGCTCTTTTAGTTTTGTTTTGTTTTTCGTTTCTGAAGAATCTTCAATCACATTCTCAATTTACCAAACCGGAACTGCCACCGGAAGTCTAACCTATTTCCGAATTTGTGTTGTTCAAATGAACGCTTTTGTAAATGACAAATTACAGAGATCATAGCTGAAATCGGAATTTTATTTGCTGAGAGGTAACGAAACAAATAGTTAAGTTTTTGGGATTAAGCTAAGTATCATTCAGACTCGATTTTCATTTAAAACCACGCTGTTAAAGCTAAGAATCTTCTGTCTCGCGTGCTGCAGACGTTAGGCTTGGGTTTTCCCTTTTTTTGTTTAGAAATGTGGTTATTATATATCCAGTGAATTAGATGAAAAAAGTTTCCTAAATCAATGAAAACTATGATTTTAGATGAATGTTAGAATTATTAAGTTGTGGTCTTCCATAAATTAGATAACGCCAAAATCTCCCATTTTTGATAGAGGTGATCTATATTACGTCGAATATTTACCTATATATAAAGCTGATAAAGATATTGATAATTATCCTATTTTTGTAATGTAGCACCAGAGGAATTGTTATTTACTCCGTATTTGAGATTTTCTTAAAACGAAAATATCACTACAATAAGTGAATATATATATAAAAAAAAAAAACACGAAAGAAGACTGACCACCATCGATTATCACAATCTTAAAATAGGGTGAGATTTTCTATTTGACCTAAACAGTTATTGAACTGTAGGTATACGTTAATTTTTAAAAATAATAGCAACAAAGCTTTAAAAAAACAATTAACGCTACAACAAAATACATCAAAGTTAAAAATGTAGCTCGTTAACTGTTAGTCGTGGTTAAGGCTTTCCATCTGTTTAACTTAGCTATTGAATTACTTTATAGGTCATTCAGATGCAACCGAGTTGTATTTCAATGGGTTTTTTTTTTATTTGCTTCCTATTTAGTTTATTACCCGTATATAGTTATTTACTCCAGAACATGTTATAAAAAATTGCTAAACTTGCAGTTAATGTGATTTCACTGTGAAATCATTGAAATTTAGCTCTTCAGCTATAAATATTACGAAAAATGATAACAATTGATATTTTCTTTGATTTTTTTTTTTTTAGCCCTAGGTTTGTTAAATTTTTCTCCCTGTTTATTTCACTTTACTTAATGTTTAATATGCATTGACCATAAGCACTTTATATTTTAAGTTTCAAAATAGTCTGTTCCAAAACTTGTTAAATTATATTTTGTTTGATTCTGTAGTGTCTTTCTAGAAGTGTCATTCACAATCTCAAAATTATCATGATAATTGAATGAGGATCAATAACAAAAAGTATTTGAATTAATGAATTTTGGAGTAATAGGCTGTTTGAATAAGGTCTTTGAGTTAAGCAGCCTAAATTTGAATTCCAAGCTTAAGATATTCATGAAATCATTACAAAAAAAAATAAAAATAATAAAGTAGTGAAATCTTGTCGCTTAAAAATCATAGTAAATATATATTTTTCACATTTTCTCCAGAAATTACATGTATATCATCAGCAGTAGCACTTAGTGGATGTTGGCCTACACACACACACACACACACGAGTTCCTAATCTGAAAATTTTTTGAAAAGTTATTGAGTTATTGTTACTTTCTTTTTAACTTTTGAACCAACCTAAAAACTAAAGTTCCAGTCAAGAAAAAGATTCTTCAGGATCAGTACAATCCAAGTGCTCTTAATGGAACATAAATTATGATGCTCTACAAAAAGCCATTACTGCAAATCTTCTGAATATTCTTAGCCTGTAGCAAGAAGTTAAAATAATGTAATTTAAGAAGTAACTTGCTTTCGTTACTGATAAACGGAACTTAGTTACAGTTACCTAATACCAAAGTAACAGTATTAACTATCATACCTACAAACGTAACTGTTACTACTGATGCTATTACTAATAACCAGTTTGTTTGCATCCCTGATCTGAACGAGATACTCTACATAGTATTGTGTTTATCTGTGAATGAGAAGTTCTTGTAGAATATGGAAAATAGGAATTTTTTTTCATCCCATAAACTAATGGAATCTTGAAGGTTTGTTTAGCTAATCTCAATTATTACCAGGGATGCTTTCTTGTAGATTTTGATAGATTACAAAAACACAAATAAAATCCATAAGAAATAATGTGAATAGCCTTAAAGGTAATCCAAATTCGAAGGTCAAAATTTCTTTACCGTTCTATGTATCGTACACTATTGATAATCATTTCATTGACCAACAAATTTATATTCTTAATTAGGAAAAAAAAAAATCACAATAACAGAATTAAATTGTATATCCTTAACTTATTAAGTGTGGATTTAGTATTACATTCATTGATCTGCACTATTCAAATCTAAAATTTGAGAATATACCATTGATAGCATCAACACCTGGGTGTAATATGCAGCATATCCCCAAGCTGTCATGTTATGAAAGTTGAGAACTTCTTTGCCAGATGATAGTCTAATGTTGTCTGTTGGCTTTGTGTCATTCTACATATATTTTTAACACTAATTGATAGATACCAATGAAGATTCTGTTGATAAACTGAAGCTATTAATAAGAATTGAATCTGACCAATCTCAGTATCTGTTACTACTGCAGTGACAATGATCATTTTTTTATTACAAAGTAATACACTTACCATGAGATACTATTCCATGTTATGTTAGGCTAATATTTCCAGCACATAAACAAAAAATATTCTAGCACATATTCAAATATAATACTATTGAAAAATATTTTAAACATATAATCAGTTAGATAACATGTTCTTCAGCTCTTGAGATTACTCTTCATAATAAGTTTTGTATCCTCATCTGGTTGAAAGAGTCGTATGGTACAAATGTGCCACATTTCGATGGCTTAGCGCAAAAGTAGCGAATATCCATAAGCTTCAGCATGGATATTTGCTACTTTTGCGCTAAGCCATCGATTTATACAGTGATTCTGCTGCCTATTTTCACTGATATTAAGATACTCCAGATGTTTTTGTTGTGATGATATATTATTAGGGACCCTATTTTGTGGTAATAACGATATCCGCGAAATAGTCACCGCTATTTTGTGGTAATAATGATATCCGCAAAATTTTTATTAAAGGTTGTATTTTTGCTTTTCATGGAGCAAATCGCATAAATCAGTAATTTTAAAGGCGAAATGAGATTATTAGTACGGAATCACGAAATAACAGTGGGGGACCATTAAAAACACGCGAAATAAAAGCTAAATGAATGTTAAATCGTCAAAAAACGCTAAAAGGATAAATAAAATAAAATAAAAACACTCGTTCGTTTGTTTGAGGTTTTAGTTGCTTTAAACAACAGAGGGAGGACCAGTACACACACATGTACCAAGCTAGCGTCATCACCCGGCGTTTGTGTTTCGTATTATTTTGCGGTATATGAAATTTAATATCTCAAGTATTTTGTTTTTTAATATTTAATTTAATGAAAAATTATAGCTTATTTGTGGAAATGTAGAAATCTAATATGATAAAATAAACGCGAAATAGTCACCGCTATGGAGTCTTTTATTTTACCGCTATGAACAGTTTTATTTCACCATAAAATAGGGTCCCTATATTATTAAACTTTATATACAAAATATATCTGAATTAGAAGGGAATTTATAGTGGAACTCTTCATTCAGAAGGTCTTCAGATACAGCTTTTGAAAAGAGATGGGGTCTTTCTTAATGTTAAAGGAAATAGAGTAAGATGCTTGTTGCGTTATCTCATCCTTGTAATGTTTTTGAAATGTAATGTCGGTTTCAGAGCCTTCTCCTTTACCATTCAGTCTGCTTGGGGGTTCTTGTTTTTATTATATAACATTTTACTACTATATATAACAGGTATTAACAGTTTGCTCTTAAAATATTTTTTTTAGGTCTTCATAATCATTGAAGATGTCGGATTCTGATGCTTCACCATCTGATCTTGACAACCGCAGTGAAGATGGTGAATTACATGCTGAAGAAGATGATGATGGACATCACCATGGTCCAAGAACACCTCCTCATCACGATAAAGATAGCAGGTAAGAGGCAAAACTATTTTTTTCTTTGTTCTTATCTTTGACCTATATTTTCTTACATTCTTGAATTTCAGTTAATTAGATGAAAACAGATTCACTATTTCATCTAATATATATACCTAACCTGAAAAAAAAATCACATTCAATTACATAATTGAATGAAAAACAGGAAAGGTGTGTATCCACAGTTGTTTTTATTTATTAGCTGTAATTGTTTAGTAGAGGTGATACAATCCTTTAATCACAAGAAAGTTCTTAATACTAATAAAGTGGATCATAAAAAATGTAGTTAAACTATGCTAAAAGTAAATTCAATTCAGAAAAGTTTTATGATCCCTTTTGATCATGGATTACCTCCTCCTGCTACTGAAAGAAGCCCTTTTATTTCGGTTTTGTCTGTATTACCATTAGCCTAATGATATGGGTGGAAATGTACAGATGTAATGTGTCTGTGAATCAGATTGCAAATCTTGAGATCATGAGAATCCAATGAGATAGTCTTGTTTCATGATTTAAAATAAAAATAATTCAAAAGCCTTAATAAGATATCTTGACTAATAGTAACAAAAAATGTATGCAATTAATATGCATCAGTTCGTAATGATGTAAATTTCCTTTTATATTTTCCATAATCTTGAGTCACCTTTTAAAACTGCACTGGTTGGGACCCAACAGAAATTGAAACTTCTGCTAAGTCCAGCCCATTGTTTTGATGTCATATTGTCATATGTCTATTTTGATGTCATTCGGTATTCTTAGATAAATCTCAATTTCATCTTGATCTTTGCCGTTGTTTATTGTTTCTGATTTCTCGGTTCTTTTTATTTGAAGAATTAGATTTGTTAATGGTTTGTTGCTGTTAAATAAACAATGTACCTCTGAGGTATTTTGAGAAAATGACAGTGGAGGCACATCTTGTGCTGTCTCATTAAATCATTAGGAATATGCTTTGCTGGAAAGAAACATCTGTAGATCTGTTATCTTCTAAATACAGAAATCAATACATCTTTAACAAAGCAAAGACATCTTTTCTCAGGGTAGTTCCTTGATTAAAATAAAGACAAAGAAACCTCAGTATTCTCTTAAGGCCGCTTTAGACGTGCCATTTGAGTAGACTATATCGATGGCAATGTCAGGGTTGATTGCCAGTGAATAAAAAGCTTTAAAACTCTTCTCTTTCACTTTCCATATTGCCTTCCATCACACGGAAAATTTACACTTCTCAGTTGTCATCATACCTACGTTTTATTTACGAAAAAAAAAATAGCATTGATTTATATAAAAATCATTTATTCAGTACATCGAATAGGCAAAAGAATGTTTTTAATTAATTAAAATAGGAAGTATTCATTTTTTCTTCTTCATATTTTTGTATTTTTTTGTTTTCAGTTTTGATATTTGTCATTAAATCTCGACCAACCACGATATGCTTCCGAGATTCAAATTTTCAGGCCGAAATTCTGTAATGATTTTGATTAATAATGTAGCGTTTTCTGAAAGCATCTACGAAAACATAAGGAAAAGATTACCTCTGTTCATGCATATCATATTTGTAATCGGTAATTTCGAATAAATAGATACAAATCGATTGGACTTCAAGTTCTACAATTCGCCACCAGGAGCGCTAGTGTTAAATGGCTCCTTATAGATGGCGTGTCATCTCTTTAAAGTTAGGACACGTTTCTAAAAGGGGCAGTGTGCTTTCCATCCCGCCATGGTGCGATGATGGTGCACATATGGCCTGTGAAATGGTACATGTAAAGTGGCCTTTAGGATTACCCAATTATGTTTTACAATGATTGTTGTCATTGAATAATTTTTTTTATACAGTACAACATAATTTCTTATATACTGGGACTATTCTTACCTGTTTCAACACAGCTGAAGATGAAACGGCAGCAGTCAACTTGTAATGTTATTTAATTCATTTGTCAGATAAATCTACATCATTAAGAGAAAAAGTCATGCCATCCCGTATTTCAGCATAAGGTGAAGATGTGAACAAAGATCTTCACTTTATTGACTTAAATACAAATTTTGAATGAAGGAAACTATATAAATACCCCTGAGATTCTAAATTGTTACTAAGTAAGTCTTTAGGTTAAGTATTGGGTGAATGAGGTCATTATGAGGTATTGAAAAGCTAAAACATTGAGATATTAAGTAACTTTTTTTCTTTCTAGTCATTCGAAACTTCGTTATAAATATAAACATGGGTAAGTTTTAAGTTTTTCATTTTTGCTTATGTTCTTGAAATTTTAACTGAATGCCATTATATTGTGGGGAAATATTTTTGTAATTGACATGGTGATGACATGAGTGACAAGAAATTATATTAATTTAACAAGCTCTTCGTCATATACAGGGTGAGCAACTGAAAATCTAAAAACTGTGTCAGCTGGTCTGTGCTGCCGTCTATTGGCTGTAGTTGTACTATCTATTGACAGTTGGCACAACAAAGTGGTGTAAGATATTCCATTCTTTACAATTGAGACCATATTGCACAGGGAGCTAACTTCCAACATCTTTTGTAAGAGTAAACATTTCAACTTCCACTAATAAAAGTGAATAATAAATGATTTTTTGTGTATTCATTTCTTTGCCGTGTTCGTATGCAGTGGACACGGAAACAATCCATAATAGAGCTACAACTATAACTGCAACTGATAGGTGGCAGCACAGACCATCTGACGGGCCGATTTTTAGTGGCTCACCCTGTAGCATCTATTCAGTCTATTGTAACGGCTAGACTTAAGAAATTTAAATGCATAACTTTAGCTTTATTTAGATCCTTAATTATAAATTACATTTAGACTTTGAAATATTGAAAAGGTTTTTATTTTTATTTTTTTCTTTTCTTTTCATTATTTCAAAAGTATTTTATATCTGTCACTGTATACAAAAAGGTAAGGATTATCTGCAACAGTTCATTAATACATTTAGCTGCATGTTGTAAGGTTTGACATGATTAACATGATTAAGCCAGCATTGAAATCAGTCTTTTTAAGATATTCAAAAAAGGAGCATCATATTCTATTTTATATAATCATATACTAATTTTATAGATTAAATATAGTGATAATACAGATGTAATAAAGAATAATATAAGAAATAAAGAAATTGAATAACATTAATTTTGATACTCTTGCAAGTATTGTTTAAACAAGATCACAGATACAGAAATTGAGAAATTTTTCAAGCCAGTTATCTTAAAGTGAAAATTTTAAAGAACTGCTTTTTGAGTATGTTTTACCGATACCTAGTGCTGCATTAAATTGTGCCTCTTGCCTCAGTTGAGACAATGAAGCCTTTTGACACTGTTGCTTTTTCTGTATTTGGTTGTCACGGCAAATCATCTGCTTTCTCTTATTCTAATGGTAGCTTGAAACTGACTTATGCACTTTGCCTTTACACCAGAAACAATACTTTTTACTGCCTCGGATCAGGTTGTGCATTACTCTACTTCAGTCAGGATGATAGCTTTCTTACCCTCTTAAAGAAAATTATTTTGTACAAAAAAGGGGCGATCTTTTGCATTGTCTTCGATTGTTAAATATTTCCTGCATCTATTCAAACAAAATATATTACTTGCCTGTTTGAGATAAACAAAATATTGATAGTATTAGTCATGGTAAAGAAGTTTTATTAGGAATGTATTCTTGTTACCAAATGTCTACAAGTATTGATTTATTTATATATTTTGTACATATCTTTCTGTATTTCTTTTACTATGATTATTTATTCATTGTTGTCTTTATATGTAATATAAATATTCATGACATTGACTTCTTTGGTGCCATGAACCTATCTTTAATGATGTAACTTTTGTTTAAAATTAAATGTTTGTAATGAAATACAATGCATTGTTTTTATGTATACCATAATCAATATTAATTTTCTTATCTTTATACAATACAGCACATTTATGGGTGAATATTAATGTTGAAGCAACCTATATAAAAAAACTTAAATATTTTTGACAGTTTTTGTCATCTAAGCTTGTCTTAAGTATTCCTTTTTCAGTTGATTTATTTGGAAATAATATAACATATTTATTTATTAGCTTTGAATAATATGCTGCATTTATGTTGCAATATGTTAGATACTACAGAAATTTCTTTACATTAATTGTTATCTGAGTTCTCTATCCCTGCTTGAATTCTGTTGAGCCGGGACAAAGATTTTGAGGCTGTGCTGTTCACAATGATTTACTGTGCTGTGTTGATGTTGTTGGGGCCACTTTGGGGAGCTGAATTGGTAACCTCATCTTTGTCATGCACTCTGAGCTATGATCAAGGGTAATGCTGGCTGAAGAAGCCTATTAAGGCTGCAACAGCTGTCCCAGATTCCCGACATGATAGCTCAGGGTGCGAGAACCTTTGTTTATTTATGTGTATTTTTAATCTTTTCACTGAACTATATGCATGCACATTAATTTATTTATTTTGCATATTTTTCACTTTTGTATTTAAAATTCTGGGATGATTCAAGCTCTGTTTATTTTTTACATTTGTGCACTAAAGTTAGAGATGACTGTATATTAATATTATCTGTTTGAATGGATTTAGTAGTATGTCTTCAAAAGAAGATGGAACCGAGGATTCTTTAGACATCAAACCCCCGCAGGCAGCCCTTCGCAAAGAAAGATCACAGAAACGAGACAGAGAGAGGAAAGAACGACACTCTCATAAATCAGACTGTAAGTAGCAACAAATTAGATAGTTCTTTTGAAAACTGATTGCCCACCACTTCCTACTTTGTCCCTTACCTCCCCTCTTTCAATAATAATGAATTGTCCATCCCAAATCACTTTTCTAGTTTTCTGCCCCGCAGCTAGTTGAATGTGGAAGGTACTGCCTTAAGGTGACCCCAGACGGTCAATCATTTTGATCAAACGGTTTCGTCAATCCTTGATGCATGCTTCAAATTACCTTTCAATCTTTGGCCCTAGATGGTCAATCGTTTGATCAAAAGAGTGAGGCAGTCGATTGACGCATGCTTCAATCTTTTGATCAAAACTCTTGTGCCGAGAGCCTGACTGAGGGAAAGATTGATCGACGGTCAAGCACCCTCTTCAATCATTTGCGTAAATCAAACTTTCTATCAATCACCGTCAATGATTGGCTCAAGCGTGAAATAAATTCCTAAACGGTCAATCATGCTTGACTCAATCGATTGACGAAACCGTTTGATCAAAATATTGATCATCTGGGACCACCTTTATTACCTTTCGACCTACATATCACCAAACTTTAGTCCCAAAAACAATATCAAAATATTTATACATTTATCATATTTCAACTACTGTAGATTAACCTCAGCTTTTCAGATTTGATAGCTGCCATCTGTTAGCAATCTTTTTTAATTGTTTCATTTATTCCTACATCACAGAAGGAAAGCTAATGATATTTACTGGATGCTAAAAATAATGAAAATGAGTAATAGGTATTGTTCCTGAAGTAATTTTCAATGCCTCAAACTACCATCCAAGCAAAATAACTACTCGTCAAGCAGCAAATATTCAGATATAATTTTTATATAATAAAACATTGACTACAATTCCAGTTAAAAGGTCACTTAATCAGCAACTACATATCCTATAAAGCTGAAGGAATGATTAGACAGTCTGGTCCCAGTTCATCGTTGAATGTTGATTCCCTAAGTTAGTTGCCTGGGAAATGTAGCATTTCTTCTTTCAATTGGATGCTTGTAAATTGTAATCCAACTTTTAAGTTTCTTGTTTTCCTGACAAGAGGAATCAATTTTCTTTTTATCATTAAGCAATTTTTGGCAAACAATTTACTCAGTAACAAGAACAAAGTATTTCTTAGATTTATTTATTTATTTATTTTAATTTATTTTTTATATTTTATTGTACATGGAAGGTATAATTTCTCAGATAATAGAGAAAGACTTGTCATATAACTAAGAAAATATTGAAGTTCAAACTTTATCAGTTGTAGAAGGATTATTAAGCATTTGATGAACAGGTCCACAATCCCATTCTGAAATCCTAAACACTGAAAACTGAAAGTTTTTTTTTTTTCCTTGGCCTGAGTGGCATGAAATGTTGACTGAAGAATGGCGTGCTTGGTTGAGGCGTATCTGTGCATCAGTAGACTCAGCTATTTGTGAGCGCTGTTACTATGCAGAAATGCATCTACTGCTGTCAGATAATTTTTTCTGTCATAATTCTGGATGTAATTTGACTGTTAAAATGCAAAATAAAAAAGGAAGCATCTCGTTATCGTTATATCTATTTCATAATTATAATACAATAGTTAAAGTTAAAGTTGCGATCAGGCCCAGAGGACCGCGCAATGCAACTGGAGGGTAGGCTCCAGTGTTCAGAACCTATGGGACAAAGTTGAGGACGGGGGGTCGGTCCGTCGCTCGCCCACCTTTAACTCCCCGGAAAGAAACCCGGTACCCATTCTATAGAGGGCTGGGTAGACCCTAGGGCCCGTTTGAAGGAGAAAGAAGCGTGGAAAAATTCCCGTCCTCCGCTGAGGCCGGGAATTGAACCCGCCACCTCCAACCCGCAGCCAAGCGCCCTTACCCACTCGGCTACCGGGCCCAATTATAATACAATACCACTCTGAATTCCAAAAATTTCTGAAAATCGAAACACATCTGGACCCAGGGATTTTGGATATGGGACTGTTGATCTGTACTTTTGTAATCAGAATCTGCAATCAAAAATTGTACTGTAATTACTACATCTACACAATTTAGTATTGTTTCGTTACATTGAACATGAAAATCTGTTATATTAAAATGAAATAGAATTAAAATATCCCTTTTTTTGAGAAAGGGAAAAGTAAACATTCATGATCTCAAAATAGTGGCAGCATTTCAAAGAAAAATAGCTTATCCCTTACACTCCTTTGTGCTTAATCACTTATTGTGAAAATTCCACTGTTGATTTATCTCCCATTTATTGAAAATTAAGGCAGCTCAATGGGAAACGATAAAAAGCCAATTTAAATAAATTTTTGAAGCAGTAAAATTAATTTAATGAAAATAATATTTTT
>JAFIDM010000002.1:41153089-41171862 GCA_023159025.1 Thereuonema tuberculata
TGAAGAATGAATGAATAAAATTTGAAATTATGTTACAATGGAAAAAGTTTAGGTTCCTTTCATATGAAAGGAGTATTATTTTGATTGTTATTTTGTAACAATGTCCAGGTTGTGTAACATGGCATGGTAATTAACATCTGTAAATTGTTTACATTATTTGAAGCTTGACAAAGGTAAGAAGGAAAACTGCCCGAAAATTTGTTAATAAATATATATTTTTTTATATATATTTGGTGTTGATGATGTTTTGGATCTTATAAAATCTTTTCTTAACAATTAGAAAACTTAAAAGAAAACAAAGTGAAAGACACAAACAATAATAATTCTCTTCTCTTTTTTTTTTTTCTCAGCTTCCGGCTAGAAACCAGTTCTTTGAAGCTTTTAGTATTTCATTTTGTATTTTTTTTTTTTTTTTTCCTTTTTCCAAAACTGAAATAATTCCAGAGACTGTTTTAAAATTCATAATGATTAGGAAGACAGTTGCCATTCCCTTTGTTGTAGGTATGTCACTAAGCGTCACTTCAGCTCTGGCGAAATCCTTGCTGGATAATGTCTTTTAATAGCAGTTCTGCCTAGTCTCTTAGTCTCTTCTAATATCTTATCACGGCTTCAAGGTAAGGTTGGTTTTCTTTGTTGTTGTTTTTTTTTATCTGAATCTAACCCACACTTTTTCTACAGAAAAACGTGACCAGAGCTCATTTCTACAGCGGAAATTTTAACAGAAACATCACAGATTCATTGTTTTTATTGTATGATCCTGCCATTTTAAGGATATGCTACAGAATCTCCAAGTATTCCAGTGAGATTTACCCACAATATGTTGAAGAAAGACGTTGCATTCTACCATAAGACAGAATCATAATGACAAGTTCCATTTAAAATTCAAGCTCCAAAAGCATCCTTAACAGTCAAATTCAGAATTCCTGATGATATCTTTTCATTTGACAAACACTGAGAAGGATGCCATTCTTAAAATGCCTTCCAATGTTCTTACAGTTCAGTTCATGCAAGAAGAGCTTTTGATGACGTAATTTCCTTATGGATTGAAAGTTTCCAGGACATAACAGCACCATCTATTGCTAACATGTGTAACTGAAATCTTATAAATGTTATGAAAACATTCTGGTTTTTGTAGTTTCTACAATTACGAATACATTTCTATATTATTGTTATTATTATTGTAATAATTACAAACGTTCCACACTATTCCCATTGCTTGGCTGTGCAAAGTTTGTCCTTTCTTGGTCAAGCTTGTGCGATCACAAAACGACGCCATCTTGGACTCACTGCTCGGAGTTCAAGTTGATGACGTTGGTTCCAGACAAAATCGATCGCTACGGAATGACCGTATATAGCATACCCTTCTTTTTTGAAAACTACTATAGATCCCAAGACTTGAATTTTCTGACGGATACAATATTTTTTTCAGATCCAAATTACAATCGTGCTGTAGTGCAAATTTCCTTTCATATAAAGACTTGATGAATATTACAATTTTCTAGGCTGTGTGTAGTGTCCAGCCATTCATATTAGGTTTGGTATTTTCCTACTAGCTTATCTATCAGATGTGTTTGTTTATCATATGGTTCTGCATTTGGAGGTGCTACATTAAAGTAGCATTGAGATCTTGTCCATCACTATGCTATGCAGATTTATATCCTACTCTAAACTTTACACTGGTGGGCGTTTCAGCAAGCGCTTTCAGTGAACTCCATTTACTCTTCAGTATTGTGCTGTGGAATAAAAGAAGAGGGCATTGCTAGCCCTTGTGTAACCTACAATTCTTCTGGCTCATGTTTTCCTAAAAAGAAATGGGACTTCATTCATCTACCTTTTGAAAGTATCGTCTTTTCAAGATTGTACGATTTCAGTATTTGCCTGCAATTCTGATCAATCCTTTTTCTTTTCACTTGTTAACGTTCACCAATGCCAATTGCCAGGTATTTTTGCATTCTTCCTTTTGTAATCTCTTTTGTCCCTTGCATCTTGAGGGTTTTCAGAAATCATGACATCATCATTGTTATTGCAGGGGATTTGTGCAGAGACAATTGACTGCTCTTCTAAATCAACTTAGGATAACAGTTACATATTTCAAAGTTTATAAAGTTTCTCGGCATTCAGAGGATTATTTAGTTGCTGAGATACAGGGACAGTCTATTACAATACATGCTGACAACATCAAAAGCAACAGTAATCATCATACAGAGTTTATCATTTTTCGTGTAGTCACAAACATAAACTCTCTCACTTTATCTCATGCAGTATGTATAGTTTAAAAATGATGATCCTGTGTGACCTGCAACCACATCCTCTCATTCATTTCAAGAATTTTACCAGCTCTTAAATTGTATCACAACTTATGATAAACCACTAGAGAATAATAGATTTTAATAAATAAAAAAAATAAAATAAAAAAAAACAAACTAGTTTTACATCCTATAACTTACGTTTTTGTATTTACCCTAACATGCTGCCGTTTCAAGGAGAGACTTTCTCCTTTCTCCACCATACCTTGGCATTATAGAGTGAACCTTTGGCTAATGAGAAATGCAAAGTTTTAGTATTAAATGAATTTCTATTACAAAGAAGATTCACTCTAGTCAATGTCTTTTCAATCCCTCCATATAGCTCATCTCTATTTTCTCCTCTTTTTAGACGCAAAACGGTTGAGGAAATCTGCAGAAGGAGGCAATTAGATACGAGTCCAGAGATCCAGGTTGAACCACAGAGACAGGGATTTGTCCATTCTCGGCCAGGGAGAAGTCAAAGGTTATTGGATTTTTTGCATGAGAGTTGCTAAAAGTGCAAAAGTAGAGTGATCTTAATTTGTAACGAAAAAAAGAAGAATTATAAAGTAAGCCATTGAAGCTTGGCCTAAAATTAGAATATTCTAAGCCAAACGACCCATCTGTTTAATCTGTGGATCTGTAGTCGATTTATTTACTACAAAGAAACTGATGTCGTAAATGGCGGTCAGTTATTGATGAGGTCGTTTTGAATTTAGGCTGTAAATCAGAAGGAGAAACTCGGGTCTCTATTTTGGACATTTTGTCTTTAAAGTCTGATTGAAAGGGAATTTTCTGTTGGCTTTTGATAGCTTACTGAAAATGGCTTTAACCTTTTCATTTATAGTCAAAGGCAATTTAGAAAATAAGTATATTCCAGAAGTAGGATAAAGCTTTAACATTGAACTGTTGTTTAGATTTGATGAAAACATTTTCAGTTTTGGCCAGATTTGGTCTTTACTACTTTTTTGGAAGAAAGGATGGATTTCAGTAGTGTCCCATCTTTTGGGAAAAAGAAAAGAATAACATAAAATATACTGAACACTTTACTGTTAAAGTTTCTTGTTCAATCTCAGTGTATGTTGAACCTTCATGGTTATGTTGCTTTTTTTCCTTTTGCCGAAAGATAAATAGTGTCCACAGCACTTCAAAACTGTTGGAAATTCATCTTTTCTTTCCTATTACATAAGCACACTATTTACTTCTTTTATTAAGTGATTTGATTTTCTAGATCAGTATACTTTTTACAAGCAGATGCAATCATTCACATTGGCTTAACTTAAGTCTGTTTCTCTGGCTTAAATATTATTAAAAAAAACTTCATCATAGATAAGTGAAGTATAACGCTTTTATTTCTGTCCACAAAATCTTAAAAGATAGATGCAGTTTCCAACCAAAAAAAAAACCCAGATAATCCTAAGTTGCGTAATTTAAAGAGCTTAACTTCATCTATAATGTTACTCCCCTTCCTCCTCACCAACCTTTTTTTTTTTTTTAAACAATGAGAAACCATTTTACAATTTCCAATAAAAAAATAAGATAAAATAAAATGTATCTAAAATATACCTAAAAATAATTAAGGTTATTTTATTGGTCTGTTACCTCACGTAAGATGAACAATAGTGTAAGTTCTAAGTCAGACAAATGTCTGTTTTTTCTTATTTTCTCTTTTACGTTTTATATGAGAAAACTTAGCATTTCAGTACTGTGTTAACCTTGCCTTGTGGTGCCTGGTATTGTATAATAGCGATATTACAAGTGAGTAAGTTGAAAATTTAAAGAGATTAAGGACAGCGACTCTAAAAACTAGAAAGCATTTAATTCTTTTATTGTAGAATAAATAAAGAAATAAAGATTATGTTGTCAATAAGCAAGGCAACTTTAATAGAAATTGATTACATAAAAATAAAATGACTACTTATAAAAATGTACTGGGAATAAATGTAAAAATAAATTGTCAAATATTCATATCCCGAGAGAAGAAGTTGTTTTTCTTCAACTTCTTCTTCTCTGGATATGAATAATTGACAATTTTTTTAATTTATTCCCAGCACATTTCTAGAAAAGCTGTTAGGTCGTCAGCCATTGTACAATAAAAATTTAACAATAATTTAAGCAAAGTTTTAGATTATTATCAGTTTTATTAGATTATTATTGCAGTGATAATTTAAGAAAGTAAAGGAAGAAAGATAAAAGCAGCTACTAAGGAAAGAAATAGCTCCATTATATTTTTCTTCAGTGTACTACTTATTGTGGTCATGTCATAACAATGCCTAATAAATTGGGCTAACAACGTTTCATGTATTAGAAATCTGTCTTTAAGATTAGTGAAGTTTAATCTGTCCAATCATGATTGACTATTTATTTATTCAAGGAAATTGTAATATTAATATCAAATATTAGTTAAGGTAGAATAAGTTTCTTACAAATAAGATGTTTGTTGAGTGCCTAGTACATTGATGATCTATCTTCTCATTTAATCAAAGAATAATTATCATATGTTGTTGCTGCATTTTTTCCTAACCTTTTTTCTTAATCTGTAGTTTGATTCCACATCTTATTCCATCTATCTCTGAAATGGACAGGAAGAAAAAGTTAGTTTTTTTTTTTTTTTTCCATTTCTTGTATACTTTGCTTTATTGTTTAAAACCTACATTTGAGCTGTTTAAGATTTACCTTAAATATTCCACTTAGATGAACATTCACTTTTTGAAATTACTCTTGATAATATTGATTCTCTAGGTTTGGAACATATTTTACCATCTTAATAAGCAGTATAACCCTTATTTTACTCTTTCAACTTTTTCATTTATTTGTCCTTTGCTTTCCCTGTTCTCAATTTATAGGTATTTTGTTTAACAGGTTTCTTCAGTAGCTTGTTTTGAATTTAATGTCTTTGAATTTAAACTAATTTTAAAAGATAGCTGTAGTGTGATTTATGGTTTGGCACAGACCAGTGTTTGCCCATTTGATGAATTGAGAAAGTTCCAGGGGATAAGGGGAAAAAAAAAAATAGTTTTTGGTTATATAGTTCAACTATTTTGCCATATACATTAAAGAGTTTGCTAATCAAAAAGAAAGTCAGCAACCATTTTCATAGATTAATCTGCGGTATCGATCTTGAAACAAAATTTTGATTTATTTTTAACACCTGGATTTTCCTGTGTGTTCATGCTCAGCAGAAAAAAAATTACAAGGAAATTTGACTTTAAGACATTGCTTTCAAATTGCGAAGAAGCTATGGTAAGTATGTTTTCTTTTCTTTGATATAAACTTACATCCAGTAGCCTTTTTCACTCCAATAGGCAGATTGCCTTCCAAATTTCTGAATATTGATAGAATTGTTTGTTTGTTTTTACATGTAACATTAATATTTATTAAAATGTCAGTTTATCTCATAAATATTTTCATGTAAGGTTTAAAAGTCTTATTAAAATAAAGGGGGAAGGGATTAAAAAGATATCATTTGCTAAACAACATCATCAGAGAATCATTTAACTAAGAGTACAAGACTGTAAAATTTAAATATCTTCATCACAACCTTCCTTGACGGCAAGTACCCATGGTATGTAGCCAACGGAGAAAAGTCTCTTACCCAAAGTGGAGGATTACTTGTCTTGAATTTGGGTATAGGATCTGGCAAGGTCTTTGTTTTCTTCATAGCAATTCTTTTGTATTTCTTACATATTGTCTGTACTGTTTCTGTTCACTAATGCCTGAAAATATTGCGATGAGATGATGTGTAAGCCACGGGATACCAAGTATTGGAATTTATAGCATTATACCATTCTCAGACACTCATTCCAGATTATCCCTTCAATTGTTATATCCTGATGCAATTCAGTTTTTGATAACAAAAGTAACTGTTAAATTGTTTCTGTGAGTCTGATAAACAATAGGAATTGATTAAAATATTGAGAAGATGAATTAAAGCCTCACATCGAGTAAAAGACTTTTACATTTGCAAATATTTCTAAACTGGAAATCAACTTTAGTGGCTTGAAAACTTTACAGCAGTTATATATATATTTGTTTTCAGTATCATCTTTATATACAATAAAAAATGTAATAACAAAGTTCATTATATTAATTTTTATTTTTATTTTTCTAATTGTACATATTCTTCTTCACATTAAAAAAGCAAATATAAAGGAATTATTATTGTATTTAAACACCTTTAAAAATAACTCGTTGATTTTTTAGGGAAAGGCAAGAATGGGTAGAACGAGAAAAGAGACGTGAGCGACTTATGATTGCCGAAAGGGAAAGAGAGCGACAAAGGCAGCGTCAGAAACGCATGGTAGAGCTTCAAAAAAAACTGGATGAAGGTGAGTTCCACTGTTGTAGTTTACGTTTTTTTAAATTATCTACTTTTTACCATCTTAAAGAGTTTTTGATTATAAAATCAGATTGTACTAAAAATTATAATGAAAGACGTAATTCATAAGAATTATATAGCGGATACAGCTCTGAACTTCATGTCATTAAATCATTTTCCTAAAAGAATGTTCTGCTGAATAACTTGAATTACAATTTTCAGAATCTAAAAGCATTAAATACTTGATTACTTTTATTCAATCTTCTTTTATAGCCAAGTTAAAATGGTTGAATAGATGTAACTTAAAAGGACTTAGGATGTGTCTTTGAAATTGGTTGAAACGATGTAGGTTATTTCTCTTATATCTCATTTAATTCTTTACTACTACCATCTATCAGCAGTTTAAATATTCTACAAAAACTTTTAAAGAAAATTAACCTTAACTAGATCTATCTACTTACAGTAGATATTTAAAAAAAAAAAAAAAGCCTTACCAACCACCAAAATAATAACTGTTACTGTAATGTGGTGTAATTGTTGTAGCAAGAAGAATAATTCTTACAATTATTGTAATCACTATTACCGTTGACATGTTGTAGAAATAGCTTCCTACTAAGTCAGACATTACCTAAGACTGAATGAAATTCTGATGATTGAAGATCGATGCCACTATCTTAAGTTAGAAATTGATGGAAGTCTTTGATAGATATCTTTCCTTCAAAACCCTACTCTTGATCTCCCCATTATACATAAAAGCTGTTGCAGTCTATAATAATAGTTAAAGCATTTTTAGAGAATGTTTTGAATTTTTTTTTTTTGTGTGTGTCTTCTTAATATGGTTTATGGGAGTTAGATGTTTAGGACTCCTTTCTCTCAGATGAAAATAAAATGTCTTGGCATCCAATTATGCTTTTCAAAATCATTTTTAAATATTTACTTGTTCAGCTTAGCCGAATATGGTGCCTGTAAATCTCATTCTGCAAATATTACCTATTCTATTTTTTCTTTCGACATTGTCTGCATATTATTAATTATCATCATCTACCGTAGTTCCTCAGCTTTCAGGAAGGGTAACACCCACTTTTTGGTTCAGCATTTGATATGAGTGTGTATTAATAGCCTTTACACTTCTCCAGTTTTCAAAGGACATTGATTGTGTTCTTTTCCTTACTGTGAACTCTCTAACTCAGCTTTATTCACCACAGCATCTGAAAGTATTTTTATTACTTTCAAAAGCTTGTATTCTTATAATAATCTTTACATACAGAATTTGTTTTATTAGTTTCAGGGAATAGTTCTTCAGAAAAAAATTAAATAAAATTTAAATTACATAAAAAAATACTTATTTGGAAATCTTGGGTTATTCATATTATGATATTAAAATAAGTAGTAACATTATTATTATTATTATTATGTAAAAGTTTCAAACCTTGGATTTCTCCAGCAAAGACAAAATGGCGAGTCAAGGACCAAAGCACATATTGTCAAGTGTAAAACAAAACAAAAAAAAAAAGTACAAGAATGCTTAGGGATGTGTGGTTGTGTCCATAAATTTTCTAACTATGCATGTTGTGTTGAGTACCACAGCCATCTGGAGTTGTGCAAAAGTGTTTTTGTGAAGTCCTAGTGTGCTGAGGCTGTGGTGCAATGTGTGAGGCACCAGACCAGTGGCGGACAGGACGATGGGTACAACATGTACTCGGTTCTGCCTCCACTGCTTCTGGAGCTCATTTGCTAGGTCGACATATTTACTGATCTTGTCTGCGTGAGTTTTTTGCATGTTCTTGCTGATAGGCACAGCAATATCAATGAGATAGATCTGTTTGTTGACCTTATCAACAAGTGTGATGTCAGATCTGTTGTAATGTATGGTTTTGTCTGTGTGAATTGGGCGGTCCCAGTACAGTTTATATGAGGGTGATTCTAATACGCTTTGTGATGTGTACTTGTAGTATTCTTAATAAGTCTTAATAAGTGATTGTTTGTGTGCTAGTTGTTGATGAACGATCGACACTACCTGATTGTGTCGGTGGAGGTAGTCTGTTTGGGAGAGAAGGTGGACAGCCTGATATTATGTGGTCAATCGTCAATGTAGTGTGGCATTATTATTATTATCATCATCATCATTAATATACTATTATTTTAGATTTTGTTTTTCTATTATGTACTACAGTAAAACCTCGTTAAGTCGTCACTCCGCTTAAGTCGTCGTTTTCCTTTGGTCCCGACAAGGTCTCATAGACAATAATGTAAAACAACCCTCTTTTACTCATCACCAAATTTAATTCTACTCCGGATAACTCGTCACCCTCAAAAATGGCGAAAAGCATCTTTATTCTCAATTTTGCCTGCTATCTTTTCAGCCCCCGCCCCTTCACTCTAAGAAAGCCTAGCCTTTACGGGGAATTTTCACGTGGGAAATTACACACTTCTCGCTGCGACTCTTGTCAAGAGTAGAGGTTTTTCTTGACCGCTACTGATTGTGATTTTATTTCAAAGCGAGTAAGCCCCGAAAATTTAAAAGCGATCGAAATTGTTTTTCTTCTTCAAATGTAACTGCACTTCTTCAGCCTTTAGATCAAGGGATAATTCTTGACTTTAAACGAAAGTACAAAAAAATGCTTGTAAAGGACATGATAAAAGCCTTGGATAGGAACGAAAAGCTAGAAGTTTCGGTTTTAGATACGATTAACTATGTGCACAAAAGTTGGAGTTCCATTTCATTACAAAGTGTTTTGAATTGTTACCAGTAATCAGCACCTTCATCAATCAACACTGTTGGATTATTTTAATGCCAGTAAAAGAAAATAAAATGTGGTAAGTATAAAATGTTTTTTTTTATTATTATTTTCCACTCATTCATTTGCATGTATTGATTTCTGAAAATCTTGTTTTTCTCACCGAATCCTACAGCAATTCATAAAAATATTGTATTTCATTGGTGTTTTTTTTTTGTTTTTTTTTTCAAAAATGCCCATTTCGCTTAAGTCGTCACTCCGCTTAAGTCGTCAAAAATGTTCGGTCCCTTGAGTGACGACTTAACGAGGTTTTACTGTATATATTTTTTATTATTATTTAACCTTAGAACCTATTGACTGACTTGACTGTAAAAATAAAGCAGTAATTAAAAAAGAAAATAATTAAAGTATTATATCCTTTTTTTTTTAATAGAGCGGTTGCGGAATAAAGAAAAAGAAAAAAAAGTGGAGCAGTCATTGTCGAGAGACCACAGAAAGCGAAAAGATCGAGAGGAAAAGACAGATGAAGAAGCATCAGCTAATAAAAGATTGAAAAGTGTTTCTCCTCAGTCAGAAGCATTAGGTAAAACTTCGCTACTTTCAAAACAAAAATATCTTTTTAGAAATTTCCCTGAAATTGAATTTTTTTTTATTCTCATCTCCTTAAGCCTTTACTTAAGCCATCAAGAAATATTACGGCCGGTTTCTCCAAATAGTCTTAAGCTAATCCTGGATTAAGTCCAATTGAAATCAATAGAGTTGCAATATGAGCTAATACTAATACTGTTTGGAGAAACCGGCCGTTAGTAATACTGAAAGCTCATCTGTTAATTATCACTCTATATATATATATATACAGATCTGGACAGTAATCTGAAATTTGAAAAATGCCAATACAACTTTCAAATTACTGTTTCTATGAAGACACGGCCCAATTGCCTTCACTTCATCAGCGGCACCAGTGTTAAAAATCGTAATTAAAATTTAGAAAATTTAGAAAAACAAAAACGCAATAATCAAAGACTTTGCTCTTTTCTATTTTCTTTTTTGTATTTATTTCTAATTTTTAAATATATTTAATTTCTTAAAAGAAACAGTTATATATATAATTTGAAAGTTATATTGGCATTTTTCAAATTTCAGATTACTGTCCAGCTTTATATGTTTAGTAATAAAAGTTAATTTTATTCTTATATTTTATGCTTCCTAAATTTCTAAATTGCAAATGATTGATTGAAATCTTTGCATTTCGAAACTCGAAGAGGCCGCTTTGAGTTTGGCATGTTCAATATACAGTGGAACCCCGCCATTCGTCCGCCTCGCTATTCGTACAACTCGTTATTCGTCCAACTTTTTCAAGTAAAATTGAACTCGCGATTCGGACAGCGTGACCTCGGTACTGGCCGCGCCAAGCGGTCGCTTCAGTTCAGTCTCGTGATAGCTTCCGTATGCTACGCATCATCCACGCAAGCTTCATGAAACTTTGTGATTTTTTATTGTTATTTTTTGATATTTTTATTGAAAATAGTGCAGCCATGGGTCCAAAAAAGATTACTGATTTAACTAAGCCTAAAAGGAAAGCAGTGAGAACGACAATTGAAAAAAAAAACTCGTTGCGAAGTTTGAAAGTGGAACTCGTCTCTGACCTGGCAACTCAGTATGGCATGGCGAAATCAACCATATCGTCTGTACTGAAAAAGAAAGACATAATAAGAGAGGCCTATATATTTATTGTTTTCATAGTTTTTATGTATTTTACGCTTAAAGTATTATTACAAAGTTTAAATAAGCAATCATCTCTGGGTTCTGGAATGGATTAATCCAATTTACATTATATCTTATGTGAAAAAATGATTCGCCATTCGTACAAATCGCCATTCGAACTGCCTCCTGGAACGGATTGTGTACGAATAGCGGGGTTCCACTGTATAGGTCTCTCTCTCTCTATCTATCTATCTATCTCTCTCTCTCTCTCTCTCTCTCTCTCTCTCTCTCTCTCTCTCTCTCTCTCTATATATATATATATAATTTCATCTGAAAGGCAAAACTTGAAGCTGCGTCTTCGAGTTTTGCAAAGCAAAGATTTCAATCAATCATTTGAAATTTAGAATGTATAGAATATAAGAATATAATTAACTTACATTACTAAACATATAAAAAAGCCGGACAATATCTCCATAGAAACAGTGATTTGCTTTTTGATATTGGCAATTTCAAATTCCAGATCACTGTCCGGCTTTTTTATATATATGTATATGGAAGATAATTTTTTTTTTTTAAATTGATATTCATAAGCTTTACAAGTGTATTATTAACTAATTCTTTGAATTGCTGTGAAGAGCAACATTTAGATTCATGTATAAATCGTACTAATTAAAAAAAAAAAAAAATGTTTGGTCTTGTGAATATCTATCCCAAAAGATTTTCATTCTTGTCTTGGAATCCTTAAAATTCTTGTAACTCGGATAACTCATCTTCTAAAGATTGACAATCTCAAGTTCGCTAAGTACCTATAGTCTGCAGTAAAATGTTGGATATATGTTCAGGCCCTTAGAATTGCATTGACCAAAATTTAGGTTTCTGGGATATATTAAATGATAGACAAATTCTGTTCTGGAATCCCTAGAAAAATAATGATTACATTACCTTAAAAGACACCCAGATGCATAGCTTGCAACCAAACTTTCAAGATACAGGGTGGCCAAAAAAGGAGGTGTTTAGATCCCAATTTCCAAATGTTAACACTATTTAGACCATGGGGTTTTGATTTCTAAATAAAAAAAAATTAGTTCAAAATTTTGTCACTAGAGGAAAAAAATGGCACTGGAAGCACGGAAATATGCAGATTGCAGTAAACTGACATGGGAGCTTAAGTGCTGAATCAAGAAAAATAACGGTCAGTGATGTGATCTTTTGGCTCACACCAAAACAGTGGCATTGCACGGTGGTTTCCTTTCATCCATTCTGTTAATGCAGTTACACAGGTTGTGCAAGAAATATGAGGTGACAAGGCTTTATCCTGATCACCAAGATCGTAATCAAAGTACAGTTTATAAATAAGCCTTCTTAACTGAATCAGTGATTGACTTTCTTTGTCTTTTTGGAGTAAACTTGCCATACACAAACAAAAGTTATCAGGACGGTTTACATAATCACAAAGTTTAGCAGTTGCTGTTAGACTGTTGATATTGTACTTACCATGACAAAAAAAGTGGTAAAACATCTAACACACAAGAACAGCAACACCACAGAAGGCCACAAACTGGGTATAATTAAATAGATGCATGCAACAAAGTAAAATGCATTCAGCATACACTAAAGCACTGTCTGACTTCAATGGCTGGGCCAATTCTGCCTGTCGAATCATGCAGTAGACTATGCTATCCTTAGTGATTTGTTTTTTGAACTTCTTTCACTACTTATTAAATCCAAATAAATATTATATATAACCTGTATACACATATATTTTGTCATTATGAAATTGGAAGGCAGAAAAGAGTCATAAACATAAAAATATCTTAAAAACCTTACTGATTGGAGATTTCTGAAGGTAAGTTCAGATTCTACTTGCCTAATACATAAAAATGATGTATTATACATCGGATACGAAATGGCTGTTGACTAGTGTTATTCCTTTACTTTTAGAGGCGATGAATGTCCTTTATTAAACCTTTGGATGTTATGAGGGTGGACGACGGACCTAACTTGATGTAGGCCTAACTTGCAGGATTTATAATCTGATATTTTTTTTTTGGAATCAGTCAGTACCTGCATTACTAATAGCAGTTACACCTGGAAGCTCAACGTTAGTAACAAAATATGCCTATCTATTGAAAAATGTTTTATTTCATCAAAAATTTTAGTAAGATTGCATTAAACAAAATCTTTGTGTTGCAGTTTTTATGGATTGATGTTGGTTTGCAGATTAGCAGTTGGGAAATACTTCAAATGCTTTAATAATTTAAAAGCATTGCAACTATTTAAGAATTTCTGAAACCAGAGTTGCAAAAAAAAAAAAAAATGTTTCTGTAAGCTGCACGATATTAAATTTAATCTAAATTGGATAGACTAAATTCATGTGCTGTTTATTCTAAAGTGAAGTAAAATAAGATGTTTGCTGCTGCTCATTCAAATTAATGAAACTTTCAGATATATTTATTATTAATAAGATAAAATTAAATTTGTAACTAATATAGATTTAAAAGATATCATTTGACTTCTCTTAACTTGTTAAAAGTTTTAGTTACAAGATATCAGATTAGTTAAATGTTGGATAAAGTAAGCAATTTCTAATAAAGCTATTTCTTCATTTATTTATTTAATTGTTAATATTTTGTAAAATCTAATATTTCAGATCTTCATCCAATGGAAGAACATGTAGATGATGACGACGACGACGAAGAGGATGATGATGACGAAGAAGCAATTGAAGTGCAACCAAGTGATCCTGACTTATCCAGTGATGAAGAGAAAGATGTGGATGATGTCAGTGATCACAGTCCAAATCTTTCTGATTCCAATACGTCTAGTTCCGATTCAGACATAAAGTCAGATAAATCTGATAAAATACCTTCTGGTAAGACTTCTTTTTATAAAGCTTTAGTGTTTACATTTTCAAGATAAAGCATTTAAGTAGTTATCAAATTTATGTTGTTTTACCTAGTATTTCAAAATGAACTGACATTATTAAAATTATAAAAAAAAAATTAAAAAAAAACCCAGATGTAATTGTTTTTTAATTTCAATTTCTTTCAGATAACGAAAGTGAAAAGGAATCGATAGAAAAAGAAGCGATGAAAGAAAAATCTGCAGGTGACATGGACATTTTGAATTGCATTTTTAATTTTAACAAATAACTAAAAATTCAAATATGAAACAAAGTGAACATGTTTTTAATTATAATAAGTTAAAATAGCTCACCAATATTTGTAAGAGGGTTTTTGTAATTTCTAATATTTGATGTTTCAACTAAATAGGATGGATGCCTCTAATGTTTTGTTTTTCTGTTTTTTGATTTTTGATTTTATAGATAAAATTAAAGAAGAACTTCATATATCAGAAGGAGAAGAGCCTCTTTCTGAGGCGGAATTACTTCCAGAATCTGTTCCTCAATCGCCAGTGGAACTGAAACCAGAACTGCCACCTTATCTGCCTGCTATTCAGGGTTGTCGTAGCGTCGAGGAATTTCACTGTCTCAATCGGATTGAAGAAGGCACTTATGGTGTCGTTTATAGAGCTCGCGATAAAAGGACAGGTAAGCCTCTCTATTTTTTCATTATGAGGAACTGCCCTATTTAGTGAAAGATTTCTTGCTTTGCCACATAACTCATGTATTATATCATATGCATGTTTATTTCGCTGCTTTTCTTTAATCCTGTGGTATTCATTCAGACTTTATATGCTAAGTCTACTGAAATTTGAAGTTTACATATACAGTGAAAGTCAGTAATAAAGAGATAATAATAATGCTCATTCTAGACGTATTTATAGCAAAAGTTTTACATTTACAATTACTTAACAAACACACTCAAATATATATGTATTTATAAGAAGTGATTAAAACAACAGTGAATAAGCATAAATTGTGATTACATGATTAACAATTAATTTGGTATATGTATATGTATGTGTTTATATATATTTCGAGTTATTTATTTAAAAAATTTGAAACAAATGACACTGGAAGACTTCTTTAAAAAATAAAAATAAGTTATAAACTTCTTAATATAGTAAAACCTCTCAAATCCGGCCTAATGTGGCACCCAGTAAGCCGGATTACAGAAAAGCCGGACTACCCAGAGTGTTTTTAAAATAACTTAATAGCTCAATTTTTGTGAAGCCATAATGCCAGGTTTAATTAATTTAACCCCATTTTCGAAATTTTGCACTCAAATGTTTATTAAAAACTTTACAAATGTGCTTTTTCCGACACCAAGCTCTAGTGATATTTGTTTTGCAGATTCCCCTGCATCCAACCTCCTTAACGCATTAAGCTTCTGTTCCATAGTGACTAAGTTTTTCTTTCTTTTTCCCCTCATAATGAACATGCACAGATACGGAAATGAATTTAGTTATTAAAAAAAAAAAAATTACTCAGGACCCGACCAGGCCGGATTACCGTGGGGGTCAGATTTGAGAGGTTTTACTGTAATGAAATTGTTTTTGTTGATAATTCAGTACGTATGTATTGCATATATACATGTCCTTCCTTTATCGAATTTAGCTGACTAGGAACCATGGAACTAGTTCAACCTGACAACGTCGGGGCGAAGCTGGTGAAAGTCATGAAGGGGGACGAGATTCACATCCCGTCCAGGATAACCCTGAGATAGTAAGTCCCAGGGAGAAACAGACGAAACACAGAAGAAGAAAGAAACAGCCGTGCCAACACCGGGATTTAAACCCAGGTTCCGACACAACGGCCACACGGCAGACCGCCGTCTAGACCGCTCGGCCATGCCGAAACGATGCATATATACATGTATATATATGTATTTTTTATTTTTGAAAGAACTCTTCCAGTCTCATTTGTCTCAAATTTTTCAAAGTTGAAATTTACCTGCAATGTCTTTCACTTTACTGAGACACAATTGCAATTGTGGATCGATGTCATTTGTTTCATACCTAAGGCTTACTGTACAAATGAAATTCTGAGAATGAAAATCAATGCAAATTCAATTTAAATGTCAATTAAAAAATTTGTTAAAAGGGCTTGAAATTTCACTCACCAGGGATGTAGAAAGAGAAAGGGAGGGGGATGCCATACTGGGGCAAAGCAATTAATCGATCTTGGTCTGTCCTGTGATAGTTTAACCTCTGCTGTGTTTATTGGCTAAAAGCTTTGCTTTTTGTACTCATGAAGCCCTCACCTACCATCGTCGCTTTAACCGTAATATGTTGCTCATAAAATACATAATTTCCAACCATTTCTTCTCTTGTTTGCTTGTTATATTGTTATGAGTTTGACTGTATTTTCCAAAGACAGGCACTAGACTTTTTATCATTGTAATTTCAGAATGAATTGAGCAAAACATTGAAACCTATGGTGATTAATTGAAATGGGAAATTGTAATTTAAGTTGATGTTGAAGATATCCCAAAAATTTTTTTAATTCCAAATTACTTAAGGTGTAATTTTTTGTCTTGAGTAAAAAATAAAAGGTTAAAAAAGTGTCCAGGACGTTTCAGCTTACTAATAAGCTATTTTCAGTTGCTTTGGTGGACTGATAAAATGAGGTTAAGTAGTTTTTGATGACGTTGTTAGCCAAAATTCCACTGTCAATCATGAATTATCTGTGTACCAGGATTCTTTTAAATGTGAGGGAGAAGGTAGTGAGAGCCTGGTCAATTATTTTTATATGGGAGTTAAATTTAATTTTTTAATTTACCAAGTGTAGAATAATCAGATAGCTACGATAATAATTCCATAGCTATGCTTAAATAACATACCTACGGAATTATTTCATGTAAGGATTTTACAAATCCCCCAATACAGTATTTGGGGAAATTTTTGTCTTATAGATGTTGTTGTGGACTTAATAGCTGTAGGGATGTGTAAAGTGTCTTGAAATACACTTGAGAGCAGAAAAATCGCACAGTTGCATTTTTTTACTTTTTTTTATTATTTTCCTCACGATTCGCAATTTTGTTTGAATCAAAATAATGCCAATTTAAAGATCATTTCATCACCTATCCAATTATACCATTGTATTGTCTCTTCAAAACCAAGACAATAACAACAATAGAACAACACCCCAAATTGATAAAATCGAATGAGGGCCGTAATTAAGGCTAGAGGAGGGAATACCCGTTATTAATAAAGATTGTTTTATAAATGTATGTATGAATTTTTTAATCACCATTTCCCAGGCTGTACGAAAACGAGGTTCTCTGGTAGGCTAGAAGATTCCTCCAAAAAGCACTCTGCTCACACGCAATACACACTTAAATGGTATCATTGGATTGGTGATGAAACGATCCTTAAATTGACATTATTTTGATTTAAAAAAAAAATTGCAAATCGCGAGGAAAATAAAACAAAAAGTAAAAAAATGCAACTGTGCGATTTTTCTGCTCTTAAGTGTAGTTTCTGGTAGGATTATGTTTTTCCTGGTTATTTTTTCTCGATTAACTCAACCCCGTGACAAATGAAATTCTTTCATGAGATTAAAGGCAGATGAACATCAGATTAATCTGATCTTCATTTTGTTAGGTGTAGAATTGCTGGAATCTATATCTTCCATGCCTCTTTGACCTTTTGAATTGTTGAAAAGATTCTTTTTACTTTTCAAGATATTATTTATTAATAATAATTCCTCATAATTACTATAGTTGCTTTTGTTTTGTTTTTTTAATTCCTTGTCTTTTATTCTACTACAAGCCAGATTTTAAAAATACTTAGTTTGTTGAGCACAATTGAATTTATTTTTTAGTTTTAATAGAAACCATAAGAAAATTACTTACAACTTTTAATCTTTGCAGATGAAATTGTTGCACTAAAGAGACTAAAAATGGAAAAAGAGAAGGAAGGATTTCCTATTACATCTCTCCGTGAAATTAACACGCTTTTGAAAGCTCAGCATCCCAACATTGTAACTGTAAGGGTAAGTAGTAAAGTATATATTATGATAAAACTATGAATAAGAGGCTGTATAAGCTACGTCACTATGTTTTTGTTACTTCCAACCCCTCCCCTTCGTCACACTTTCTTGCAATCTTGTGACTCCTCCCTTTTCCTTAATATTATGTCATAATATCATGCACCCCCTCCCTAATTTACATTAAAAACTAATAAAAACAAGTATTTTTAACTGAGCATTTACAAGATTCAGTTCAGAACACGTATTAATCAGTATAATGACTAAGTCACTGAATCAGTGCTAGAATTGGTAGAGAACTTTATCCTTTCACTGGCAGATGACCCTAGAAATAGAAAATCAATTGTAGCTGTTGATCTCTAGGCAATTAGTTAACGACCAAAGATAAAAGTATTTTAATTCTCAATATAGTTTAATAAGCAATTAGTAAATATATTAAATATCTTGTAATTTTTCGTACAAAGTTTACATCTTTAATGATTGATATTTATTTATAAAAATGATCACATATTTGAATATTTTAATTGTTTATTGAAAATAAATTATATTTATTTATAATAGGATTGTTTTGCATTTTTTGTTTAGTAAGAATTACTTGAAGTGACTAAATGTTATTAATGAGTGATTCATAAAATCTTTTCTTTTTTTTTTTAAGTTGGATAAACAGTAGTTTCATATTTTGTTGAATTTTATACTTTTTTTTTTTCTTTTGCAGGAAATTGTCGTTGGTAGTAATATGGATAAGATATACATTGTTATGGATTATGTTGAACATGATTTAAAAAGTTTAATGGAAACCATGAAGCAACCGTTCTTAGTTGGTGAGTAATTTTCCC
>JAFIDM010000002.1:41186862-41218430 GCA_023159025.1 Thereuonema tuberculata
AATCTCTTAGTTTAAGAGTTATTTTTCTTTCTTTTCTTTTTTCCCCCGTTCTTCCTTTTACACATTTCTGCCTTCTTCTTCCATCATTCTTCACGTATTTATTTTTTGTTATTCCTTTTTTTTTTTTTAATTCTCTCCATCCCACCTTTTCCTCTCGGAAAAGAAAAAAAAAAATACCGAGACGCAACCACAGTAGGGAGCTCTTAGTAATTTGTAACCCATCCCTGTGACCGCGGTACGTTGTCAGCGGGACGCCGTCCCGGGGTGTTGGTACGTGGTCATGCGGAGCGAGCCAACGCCTCTCCGTTTAGTTACTCCATTTAGACCTACACCACATTCCACGTTTCAAAACTGCGGAATTTCAAAGAAACATAGCTCCGTTTCAGGTTCAGGAAGGCGTATTTTCATCCCCTTTTCTTCCTCTACTTCCTCAAGTGAAGGGGCCTCAAATGTTTATCGATGGTAAATAGATGCAGTCAGCGTGGGGGCCAGTGTCGTGTCAGCCTCACCTGACATCTTTATTCGCTTTTATTTCGACCTCCTTGTAATTTCTGCTGATTAACGGCCGTGGTAAAAGTCCCAATATTTTTTCAATAATGAAAGATATAGCTGTAAAACAGGACTGTCTTAGGTAAGCACGTCCTTTCAGCGGACGTTTCTCCGCAAACCCGTCAGATCTTAATATTTTGTGGCGTAGGACATAAACTAAATACAGAGAAAGGTATTTACTTTTAACGAGAAGATAGTCGAAGTCAAACCTACACAAAATTTTAAATTGTTGGTTGTAGGCATTAAATAACAATTGACTTTATGGTTATCATCATTGACTTTAAAAAAAGAGAAAAAGAAAGATCTTTTCATTAACTATACTAAAAGAATTCTTTGTCGGGGGAGGGGTTATATTTTTTGTAGACCCCAGTTTGCGGTAAGTAATTATCAGTATTTTTTTTAATGTAAGATTTGAACTAGAATATTTTGATGACTCGAGTTACGGTATGATTTTCGATTGGGAAAAAAAAAAAGGCAAAAAAGTTTATTTTTATCTGTATAACATGTCGCGAACTTCCTTCGTAGCATCTAGAGCAGCGTTTCCCAACGTGGGGCCCACGCCCCACAGGGGGTCAATTTGATTGTTAAGGGGGGAGGGCAATTCGAAAATGGACTCGTTCAGAGTTTAAGTTAACCGTAAGGCGACTCGCAGTCGCTACTCGAGCTGATAAACGTCCAGTATGGGTAACTTCTGTCCGCCATGTTCGTAGCCGTGATTTCACTATTAGACGCTAGGGGAGTCGTCGACAATATTGTCCGACCATCACGAGATACATAATTTGGTGGGGCTTAGCAAAATAAAGGTTGGGAAACACTGATCTAGAGCGATGTTACTGTGCTTTGCTTCACGGAAAGAAAGTAAGGGGAATAAACAAAGTACGAGACCACATGAACGCTTTTTTTTTCATTGTTTAAGTTTAGGAGATATTCAGTCGCAGACTTCTGTGACTATTACTAGTGACTTAACAATGAGGTTACATTGAATAGTGACCATTAAAATTCATTGTTAATCTGATCTAAGAGAAAGAATGCAGTGCATCATTATCATTGTAGTTATGTTAACAAATACAAATAGTCTCATAGAAATTCGAGACTGATTTAAGCCTACTTACATCTCTACTTCCGTTTGTTCTTTGAACATTACACCATTAAAACATATAAAAACACCTTATTTTAATGAGACTTACGGAAGGCGATTTAACTGTCGAATCTGGCATGTTATTGTGGATAATTTTTTTTATTATTATTTATTTTTTTTAAATAAAAAAAAAAAAGAGGTTGGGGGGGGGGGGGAGGGAAAAAAAAGGGCGGGAAAGAAATTATGGCAAAGTTATTTGAGAGATTATTACTGGAAGGTATCAGACCCGAGGGGGACATTAAACCAGCGTGAAGGGGGTAGTTAGAAGGAGCTATCTACGGTCGCATCAAAACCAGCCCCCTCGTGCAATTGCAGACCTTGATGAAGAGAGGAATTTAAAATATACCCTTCCGTGGCCACAGATGGCGTTTAGTACTAACCAAATTAAAGGTCTTGCAACTTTTTATTTCCCCCCCTCATCAGAAATGGAAGATTGCAGCGATCGGATTTAAATAATTTTAATGGAATCAAAAAAGAGAATGTCCCCTGATTACTTAATAATTTCGTCATAAAATATATATCATTAATATGTTCAGGCGCGATTCCAGAGTTATTTGTCCTTATAATAATAATTTAAAAAGTTAATGATATAAACCAGTGGTTCTTAACTTTGGGTACGAGCTGTCCCCTCTCTAGTTTTTATTATTATTATTAGAAGGTAATTTTTATTTATTTATTTCTAAATACAAAAGTTACAGTTCCGTTAGGAATGATAAATTCCTCTCAACAGGTTCTGAATAAAGGTATACTCTAAATATTTAATTAATTTTGAATACAAATATCTGTAATATTAATACAAAGGACCAAACACACGAAAACAATAGAGATATAAAGAATAAATAATTTCATGACATGTTGCGAAGGTACACTTCCTTCTTCGTCAGATGATACTAAATAATAAATTCATAAATAAATACTACATATATTTGTAGTAGTGTTAAAAAACAATTTAAGGCTTACATCAATATATCTATTTGACAAATAGCACTTGAATTGCTGAATTTTTATATTAGGTGGTAACATATTTTAAAAGTAAAAATAATTTTCTGATTTAATTCTATATACTTTTGTATGTTTGTATAAGAAAGTATGTTTAGCTTATTTTTATTGAGTAAAGTAAGAACTAATAACAATAAATATAAAATAGACATTGTAAGTGTAAAAAATTAAACAAAATAATTAAATAAGATGTAACATAACAGGATTTACAATAACATTGACAACAACAGAAATTCATCCTATTCCCATTTTATCAGACTACTTTTTTAATTGACTTCTCCTGACTGATGATCGCCAATGAGCGTGAAACAGCTGTTCCAGGATGTCACTTGTAAATAATTTGGTCTCATCCATTGATATTACTTTTTTAATTGTTAATTTTTTTTTCAACCAAATCAACCAAAACACAGTAATAAGTAGCGTAGTTATTAGATAAAACTAATAATAAAAACAAAAATCAGTAAGGATTATTATAAAGATTGACTAGTTTATTTCATTAAACTAAATTATTTATTAGTTTTATGTATATTTTTTAAAAAAGAAATTAAAAAAAAAATAGGTATATACTGACTTTGGTGTCGTAGAATTTGCGCCATTTTCTTTTACTTTAGAAGCGAAAACTGTAGACTATTTTGTTGAATAAATCATTGCCCAGAAAACACAAGTCTACTTTGTGCCTGGTAAAGAAACGAAACAGAAGAGAGAGATGGACAGACATCAAGGCTCAGCACCTTACAGATCCAGGACTACAGGATCTTATTTACAGATTTTCCAGGAGATTGGGCAGCATTGACAGTAGATTTTCCAGGAGTTTAGGCAGCACGAAGCTTAAGGCGCACTGCTGTGAACTGAAGAAAGATTGTCAATTTAAAAAATATATATGAAAAAGCCACAAAATAACTACTTACTGTGTCCGTCTATTTTATATCTAATTTATTAATTAATTTCACTTCTGATTAGATTGTATTTTATAAGCAGGATGCCTTAATTCTTATTTGGAGTTACTTTTATTGTGGGAGAAACAAGTCAAACTGGGGAATGAATAAAATAAACACAGTCCGTTTATTAACCAATAAGGTATAGAGCAAAAATAATTACAAAATGTTGCCAATAAATACGGTATATAGCGCTGTATGTGGAGGCTCGTGTTAGCAATATCTGTAGTTTAGCCAACTACATCTAATTAGATATCTGTAGTTTAGCGTGGGATATTTGAAATGGAATATTACTGACAGTGCTTGCGAATGGAGTGTTCCAGGTAAAAATGTCCAAATTTGAAATTCTTTCCCCAACTCAATTCGAAGAAAGTTCAGAGATTGTTGCATTAAGAAAGAAACTTTCCGATTTCAGAGTTCCTCTTGTCCTCCAAATGAAAGGTGGCCAGCGGAAGTTTGAACTGCGCAGCCCTTCCGGTAGCTGAACAATTATGTTTTCCTGTCACAATGGACGACGGGGTCTGTTTTCACTGAGAAAGACATGTTGATAACGCCAAATTAAAACTTCTCTCGACTATTTAGCGTTATTTCAATACCAGTTGCTAACAATAAGTATTTATATAAATAAATAAATATATATTATTTATAAATACAATGCTCTTTTGCAAGGTAACAAGCGTTTACCGTAATGGCGGCGTCCTGTCATAAAATCAGACGGAAGTGCCTGACCAGACTAATCGATGATACATGCGCAGATCTCACAAAAACAGGGCGGCCATCTCTCATTTGGAGGACGATACATCGTTTTACATCCACTTCATATTTTTTTATTTAACTATATGTGATTTCTTGGTCAAGCGATGAAGCTTCTAACTGTAACGATGGTGTAGAAATAGATGAAACAGAATTTATTTAATGCCTGAATCACCCATTTATTACTTTCCCACCAGAATAAATATTTATATATTTCTCGTAAAGTCACCATCTAGATATTCTGAAAATTTCTAAATCGAATTCAATTCAAAGTCAACTTAAATTTTTACTTAAACTTTTTTTTTTTAACGTGTAATGTTAAAATGCCGTTTCCGAAAAGAAATAATAAATAAATAAATAAACCTTTTAGATTAAATAAAGTTTATGAGTATCTTAGAACAGTTAGTTTTATTATAGATTGACGGGCAACCGTAATACTTCCTGCAGTTTACATTCTCCATTCCAAAGCCGTTTTATTCCGACTCATTTTCACTGTGCGATGAACATTTAAGAATGCTTACTTTGTAAACCTACTATCATTTCCCATTTGGTGATTTGCTAATGCCCTAAAGGTATTTTCGGGATTCTCAATAAAACTATTGTAATGGCGTCTCTAATCAGATTATGTAAGTGAATTATTTATTGAGTTACGTTACTTTTAATGAATGTTGGTAAGCTTAGAAGTTTGTGATAAAAAAAAGAAAGAAATAATGATGGAAGGATTCGCGAGTTGATTATGAGAAGCACTGAAGTAGACCTAATCTGAATTACGACTTTAAATTTGGATATAAAAATTAATGTAAATAATGCGCCAGTTTCAAAAGATATCGGTGTCTGATCCTGCGTTTCAGTCCCATTGGAGATTTACCGGGAATTGAATCAGCGCGCGCTAGTCCAAGCATTCGCCGAGAAGTTGTGGACTGCGGCGGTGGCGGCATCGCGCCTTGTTTCGTCGGCTCCACAGCCATTAATTTAGCGGTAAGATCAGATGACCCCTGCACTGACATCGACTCCCTTGCCGAAGATATTTCAGGGCGGCCGTCGCCGTCATTACAGGTGTGAAACCCGACTCAGAGTCCCATAATTCATGAGGCGGCCAGACGGGAGTGGGTCATTCCGCCGCCATGGCAACGGTTATCAGCCAGAAATCAGACAAGGAAGGACTCGTATTTTAAGCTTGAAAGTAGATTTAATTGTGCCTCAAATCGATACAAAGGTGACAGAAAGGTTGCACAAATAGAATGGATTGTTAATAAACCAGTGAGCGAGGGCGTATTTGAATTTTTGAATAGGAAATTTAACCTACCGATATTCGTGGCCTATGTTACAGATCACAGCGTAGCCCCCATCCCCAAACAAATGCAAATTCGATGCAACCACATTTGATCGTAATTTTGCTTTTCAAGTTCTTTCAGTACTTAGAAATTATTATTCAATATTTAAGAATAATTCCTAGATTCTGCAAAATTAAAAATAAAATAAAATAAAAAAGTTGAAATGAGAGAGAAGAAAGCAGGGGAATTATGAGAATAAAACACGTATTTATGTACAACAGTCGGCAATAGGCTATTCCTTCTCTACTGTCATTTTTTTCCCTCCAGTTTCAACCTTATAAAATGATTTGCAACAAGGACTGTCTACGATATTAGACCAGATACAAGTACATTGGCGTCCGTTGGGAAGGACACAGCAACACATAAATAATGATGATTGATGATGTCATAGAAGCCCATTAGTTTCCGCCTATCCTTATTTATTTATTTATTTTTTAAGACTTTTGAAACTGCTTCTATCAGTGATTTTACTAACGAAAGTTTATTAACTCTATTTAACAAACTTGGAATATAAAATTTAAAAAACAAAAAAAAAACAACAACATAGAATTTGAGGTTTGGCAATTTTTGGAAGCTTTATAGTAGAGAGAGAATATTAATGAATGAGAATGGAGAAGAAGTTACAAAAAAGGTTGCACAAGATAAAATAAAAATCTTGTTATTATTTGAGTATTTATGTGAGTTACTAATACTAAATTTTGTTTTATTTTAGATTTTAGCAATAAATAAGCCAGGGTTTTGAATTCCATGAATACAGTAAATCTCCTACTGCTCACGAAAGCTGGCTTTCACTCCACTGTTTAGGGGGAGCGTCATCCTGTCTTTACAAAATCGGAAATGCTTTCCCTACATTACGCTGTATCCTCTTGTGGTAAGGAGTTTATAAATGTAGATCCAAAGTACGAAGTGCTTATTTCCATGGTTCGTTTTCCTGTGTGTATTATAGATCACGAAAGAAGAATAGAGCTTCACACTGTGGTATAAGTCGATTGTTCATTCCGTCTTCATTTATTGTGTAAATGCCACAGTTGTATTATTTTTATAATTACCGTATATCTTTTTAATGTCCCCTATTTCCAGCCTCCCCCTCCTCCCAATGATGATGCAAACCTGTGACCGTTGACGATCGAAAATAGTTGTCAACAATTTAATGATTTTTCCAAATGTGATATTGCATTTTATATATTGCCAGTTTATCATCAAAGCGAAGGAGCCTATCTACACTAAAAGTTATCTGCCATTGCTATTTTCTTTACTTTCGGACCAGTTTTTCATTAAAGGCCCTTAATAACTTCAGAGTTGTGTAATAACTGTCTGTCATAAGACTAAGTTTTTCCAATTTTGTGACCAACCGTAAGAGATAGATTGGTTATGCAAATGGATAAAATGTAGATCTTTTTAAGGCAAACAAAATCCTACAAAAATCTTTCGAAAACTTTTTTGGGTTTCCAAGATGGCGCCTTTTAAAGAGTCAAATTTTGAGTTTTTCTCAATTTGAACGAAAAGTATAAAAGTTGGAAGAGAACATTATATTGAGAAAATGTTGGTATTTGAAAGTTCTATCCAACGATATATCAGTCATTCACAAATGTTTCTGCGTTTGCAAGATGACATTTTTTTTCGCTTTAAATTTTTGGTGTGTGGCGCCAACCCGCAAGAGTTGTCCGGAGAAGCCACAACGGGCTGGAAGTCGTATATTCTCCGACGATCTCAATATTAATTTACTAAATAAATAAAAAAAAAAATTTTTTAATGCAAGGGTTCCGGAGCGAAGCGACGGTACCCGGCTATTATTATTATATATTATAAAATCGTATATTATAAAAACGCTATTCTGTCTGTCAATCTGTAAGCAAAATGTTAAATCACAAGTTGTTAAATCACAAATGTTAAATCACAAAACGTCGGAGCAAGGAAATCTTTTGGATAATGATTCAAGAATTTTCACAAAACATGTTATTTATCATGAAGTTTTGTAATAAAAACTAATATGTTTCGTTATCAAAAATGTGTTTGTGTTATCAAATATAAAATTTTAACATTTTAGCCATATATAAACCACCAAATACAAAGAAAGGTAAATTGACTGAAGAATTAGAGAATTTATTCATAAAAAATGAAAATATACTAAACAACTATCTAACTATACTAATTGGCGATGTAAATATAGATTTTTCAAAATGAAAAGAAAAACCAATGCAGTACAGAAATACCTAAAACTTATCTGCAATAATGGTTTCAAAAATTGTCTTTACGGCTCAACAAGAAACAACTATACAATTCATGGAAATACGAAAACAAATATAAATCATATTTTCATAAATAAGCATGATATCGAAACAGAAATAATATGTAAAGAACGAATCTCGGATAATAAGAGTTGAAAATGAGAAAATAACAGATCCAAATAAAATTCCAAACAACAAAATTCATGAAAATCTACATATGTAATAGAAAAGTCCTGACTCACTCACTCACTCACTGACTCATCAACCTTTGGACCTAGAAAGCTGAAATTTTGTACAGAAGTTCCCTTTATGATGTCGCCAAGGAATAAGGCCGGATTTTTCTAAATTCCCGCGGGATAGGGAATAAAGAGGATTTATATTTTCGTTTTAAAATGACCACGAAGTGTGTGGCGGCCAACCCGCAATACATCTGAGTTATCCGGAGAAGGCCACATCGGGATGCGAACTCGTATAATTTCCATCTCGATATTAATTTGTTAAATAAATATATTTTTTTTTATACTATGTAAGCAAGGGTTCCGGGGCATACATAGACGGTATCCGGCTAGTTTAATAAAGCATGGCAAGAGACAAAACAATTTGTGCGTTCAAGTAAAGGCTACCGATTCATTTTTCCATGAGTAATATAAGACTCGCTAAAGGTCTTTTGTGTGGGTGTTTTGGGGTGGAGGATAGAATTTAATAATACATTATGTCCATATTATGAAAACTGAAATATAAATAGCAATTCTTAAACTATTGTTGTTATTTAAGTAATAGATGGTTGTTATAAATAATTTACTAGAGTCGATCAGAATAAATAAACAAATAAATTGGGTGGTCTTTTTTCTTGAAGCAGTCGATTTTGATGATTTATATTCTGTAGAGAGCTCTGTTATTCTATGGCATCTGATTTTAATTTTTTGGACAGTAGATGATGCGCTGTGGCCATTTAGTATGGCGACCTTCTGGGAAAATTTATCTCTATTGGAAGAGAAGTTAAACAGTGTTTGTGGGCCAAACATTGTTCCTGGCGATGAGAAACGTGCTTCATTACTTCACTCTTACCGTTAAGTAATGAACCCTGGCGGAGAACAATTTGAATCATCGAAAGACAAGAGGCTTAAATGACACCTTTTACTGGAAAAGGAGTGTCTCCTTCATTTGGGACCCGCTGGTTCGAGACCAGCAGAAAACGCTAAAAATGTTCTGCTGAGAGGTGGATTGAAACAGCAGGTATTTTCATTCTATTCATTTGGGTTAGACAAATCATTTCACGTTGTAATAGAGTCTCAACCGTCATGGCGACTATGCTCAAAAAAAACCTCTTAGGCTTAGCACGCATCTGAGGAAATCGGCCACGCTGGGAGGGGTGAACTTCATTAGAGAACCCTTTTACTGCCTGCCTCCAGCAGTATAATGATCGCCTTCTATTGTGAGAAACCCCTCTTCTCAACTTCTCTGGATGAATCCTGTTTTATTTTCCGAGCTGCTTTCCGAGCCTCCAACAAAAAGAGGGTTCTCCAATGTAGCTCCAATGAAGTTCAACCTTCCCAGCGTGGCTGAAGCCTTAATAAAAATCTTGGCTTTGATTAATGAGTTCGTAACTTGTTTCTTCTGTTAGATCCAGAAATGACAGGTGAAGCTCTTCATATTCAATGTCTGCTGCTTTGTTATCTGATTCCTTTCCCTATGTATTGGTGAAAAGTAATCAACTTTATTTTAGTTGAAATTAACGCAAGTAATTGTTGACAGAGTATTGGTCAGTCAGTAAAGCTTCATTTCTCCTCAAAAAAAAAAAAAAAAGTTAAAACATCATAATTTAAAAGTAGCGAAGACAGAAACGAACATCAGGAGAGGAGAAAGAGAAATTATTGCAATAAATAGGAGGTATGATGTGTAGTTAATTTCGATTGGCCACAGATGTGACCCCAACACAGTGCCGTTAATTTCTCCCTTCTTCGTGTTCACCCACCCATTGTATCCTACCTCTGCCTACCTGTCATCTTTGACATGTTTCTACTCCTCCCACTTACAAAACTACCCCTCGCAGGGGAGAAGCAATATAAAAAAAAAGGAGGAATTTGTAGTGGCCTAATAAAAATAACGTCAAGATAAGAAAAGAAAAAAATAGCCCGAGTTCAACCTGCGATACAGGGCAATTAGAAGTTTTCGGTAACTCTTAATTGCTTTCACTTGTATTTATAACGATGGTTAATGTTCCCAATCTTTGAAATGAATTGTTATATAACAGAGCTCTGGTGATGCCGCATGGATAGCTACTACGATTCTATTGACTCTTCGATATATTATTCTTTGTATTAATACGTACAACCATTGCATACTGTATCACATTTTGCCTCTGGCGGTTACAGATCGAGATTTGATTATAGTATAAATGTATGATTGCACTAAAATCACTTATCCGAATCGCGTTTATGCTAAAGTCTGGTTTATACGAAACGATTTTCAGCATATTTTAAAAATAAACAAAAACATTTTTTCGCCGCGGTAATCAGTATTTAATAGCGTACACAAGCGATTAGGTAACTGTAAATCTATAATAACATTATTCACTACAGTGTATCAGTAACGAAAAGTGTTCAAAAATTGTTATATCAGTACTGTAAAACCTAAAACTTACAGCGGGGTGCCGTGCTTCACTTTATTGTTTGTTGTGTCGTATTCACTAGAATTTTTTTTTATGTACGGTACATGTTTAGTACAAGATATTCGGGATTATTCGAAACGGGCGCGGTCCCAACCAGTTCGGATAAACGAGTTTTTAGTGTATTGGTATTTCGTTATTTATAAATTACAATGGAAGTCTCCGGATTCTCAGTCCATTCTGAAAGTGCTGCTGTCATTATTATTTCGTGGATGTGTTCTCTGTGATTTGAATCTGATCCAAACTTTTGTAAAGCACATCTAGATGGAATGGGCTTATTATACATATTTATTAATAGGATTTATTTATTTATATTTATTTAATTTTTTTTTGGGGGGAAGGGTTGAAATTATGAAATGTGTAATGTGAAGTCTGCGATCGAATGTTCAGCAATTATTTCGTATTTCGTTGGAATTTAAAAAAAATAAAAAATAAATAAAATACACAACCTAGTTGCACAACCTACGGTTTATCTAAATACGCGTGTAAAAATTTCAGCTTTCTCGGTGTCTTTGTTTTAGGATTACGCCGTTAAACAACACCCATTAATTTTTATTTATATAGTGATGGCTATTTCTAGAGATTTGTTTGTAGCAGGAAAATAAATTTAACTTGGAAATTTTTGAAAAATGTTAAAAATAATTCGAAATGACACATAAGTTGTTTGAAATTCATTGTTTATCTCCAAAAAAAAAAAAAGAAAAAAAAAGTTATCTAAATCGTTAACTTTTACCTTTTAAAATAAATAAATGATTGGCATTTAAGTTTTCTGCTTGCGATATTTTTGCTTCTTCTAGCAAATAACTGTTATTCTTTCTAAACGACCATCGAGAGAAATATATATTTTTTATCTTCCTTTATTTATGTTGTAGAGGGAAGCAGTTCTTTTCACTGGCATTTTTTTTTTTAATTTTTTTAACGTCCTGTTTAGAAAAGGTACGTTAGCGGTTCAAAATAAGCAATCACATAGCTTGTCAGTCCATTCGCAGAAACACGCACAAAGTCTGCGCTGTGGATTTTCTACAAATACAACCGCAAGTCGATGTCAGCGTTCTGGCGATGACAGTTTGTGATGTTCAAAATAAAACTACCTTTCCCTCTTATTTTGGTAATAAACTTAGACTCTTGCTGAGCAGATGTCTAAAAAAAAAACGCTAAAAACATAGCTGATCAGAAACACAGGAGATTTATATACAGCCCAAATCGTAGTGTATGCTTATTTAACTTTCTGCATGCGTTGTAAAAAGCCCTCAATTTTATTTATAGTCCTTTTTTTTTTTATAAGCACGTAAGGTATTTATTTAAAATATATTTAAAGAAAATGTAAAAAAAAATGAAAAAATATAATGATAAATGATAAAAATGAAAAATAAACATTTATTATATACTGTACATATTCAGTATTTATTACGTTAAATGTGTCAAGTCCTTTCCTTCCTTTTATCGAATTTGGCCAACTAGGGACCACGGAACTAGCTCAACCTGACAACGTCAGGGCGAGGCTAGTGAAATTCAAGAAAGGGGGGACGAGAATTATATCCCGTCCCGGATAACCCTGAGATAGTAAGTCCCAGGTGGGAAACGGACGAAACACAAAAGAAGAAAGAAACAGCCATGCCACCACCAGGATTCGAACCCGAGTACTGGCGCATCGGCCACAACGGCAGCCCGCCGGCTAAACCGCACGGCCACGCCAGGAAGTCCTTTATTTTTTTAAAGTTTTTTTTTTTCTTTTTCTGTTCTTGTCTCTGCTTGTAATCGTTGTTTGCTAAAGAATAATAGAAAACGAAAGGAAAGAATTGTGAAATGGCTTCTGAGCTTTCATCGGTTTGAGACGGACCATTTCGTCCTTTTAGGGACTCATCAGCAAAACCCACACAACAGATGAAATGCACAGATAGTGCAAAAGTGATAATTACATCTGTTTTGTTTCTCTTTTTAAAATGTGTTTTCTTTTGAAGGGAAGCCACAGCCGGAAGCGGGTGTGGATACGCTTATTACTTTTGCAGTATCTGAGTATTTCATCTGGTGAGTGGGTTTGGCTGATGAGTCCTAAAAAGGACGAAACAGCTTCTCACCGATGAAAGCTCAGATATGTTTTAGTTCTGTGTCATTTTCCTATTCTTTCCTATTAATTTCGTAGCACGTTAATTCTTTTGTTTATAATAATATAAAACCTTTAAATTTGAATGTTGACCAATTTAGGATAGGTTCCTTGCTAGGGCTACCAATCTTTGTTGAGGTTTTAGGCTTTACGCTTCAATCCCGGAACCTAAGAAACCATCGGATTGAAGAACCTTTTTCGTTAGTCCTTGTAGCACTCGTGGACGAGGAAGAAGTAAGACAGTCACTCTATTGAAATCTGAAATTAACTCAGGTAACAACCCAAAACTAACCATGAGGGTGGGTCAGGAAGAAATTGGGGGAGTGAATTGGAAGGAATGGGTGGACTCGTAGGAAACAGGAAAGTCTTTTACGTTTGGAGGGTAGAGAATTATTAATGGGGGTATAGATAGAATTTATTTAACACCATTTCTTGTCATAGGAAGAAAAGAAAGAAGAAATATCCTTAGGCCAGTGAAGGTTAAAGAACCCTGTAGTGCCACCCCCAATTTTCAGAAAAACGCAGTTTTGTTCTGAATAAGTTCAAGCCACGACAGTGTATTAAAAAGTAGCATTTTCATCGAAATGTGGGAGTCCCGGGAGTCATGAAAATGTTGACACTTCCCTCCCCTTACCACATACACAAACACATACCCTTTCCCTTCTGTTTGACCCCCTTTTCAATTAACCACATCTAAATAAACCTTGAAATGACTAGCAAGGAGGTTCAGTAGCACTCCACCATCCATCGATCAAACCACAAGTAAGATGAGCGACATCAAGTGTCAACAGTGAAAACTAATATGTATTGACAAAAGATCATCAAACAGCAAATGCTTTTTAAGCAGTAGAACGTCAAGCGTGGTAACTTAAGCTTACCAAAACTTTGCAATTCATTGTATTTCTATTAAACACAATATCATATTAATAGAAATAATAAATAAATAAATAACGAATGGGATATTTTAAAAATATAAAACAGTAGTTTACGATATGGTGTGATTTTCAATGCTAATAAAATTAAGATCTTAAAAATAGTCATCTCTGTTCTCAGGTTTAAATATTAATGCTGTAGTTTTCCGTGAAAATACTCTATTTAGCCATCTTTCCTAAATACTTGTCTGTACTCACTCATCCCTAACAACGTTTCAATCAGTGAAGGGATGTTAATGAAACTTTACATTCATGTTTACGAATACGAGATCCGGGAAAATTGTCATTTGTACATGAAAATTCCGTTGACCCCACAGAAAAATTTGCACTTGAAGGTGACCAGAATTCCCATGAATTGAGCATTCGAAACAATAAACTCTCACTGACGACAAACGAAGAATTTCGGTTATCTCTATATATTATTTCTCAAATTTTTTTTTTTTGTCGGTTCGCCATATCTCCCTTAATACTTCATCAAAATCAATGATCGAGACATCATTTTGAAGATTACGTTCATCCCTAATGACGAAAAATAAACAAATTGTTTAAAATTAATGTTTTCGTTAAAAAACTTTATTTTAACAACCTTTTTTATAAAAATGTAGAAGGCGCCATCTATTGACAACCTGTTTAACTAACATGCACGACAGCTGTTGGTGTTGTTTATTATTTCTCAAATGTATTTTTTTTTTTTTTTGTCGGTACGCCATTTGATAACGTTTGTATCAGAAAGACAATACCTGCTTTTTAAATGTTTTACTCTTCAAAATAAAATACCTTTCAAGAATAAATAATTGCATTTACTTATTTGCATATTTCCATTCGATGACTAATCAAGATACCATGCGAATTATTCGCACGGGTCAACTAGTTTAAACAGTATTTACGGATTTAATTACTAGATTATTTATATTCGGCGAATACTTTAATTTCGTAAATACGAAGACTGTTCTTTCTATAGGTTTCGTGACAAACAAAAAACAAACCGCTAAATTTAAAGAAAAATGTCCTTGTAAACGATACTACAAAGAACATCCTTCAGAAATTTCTTGTTGTATTTTGTGTTTCCTTCCTATTTTTAGATATCTCCATTAAAATTTAGACAGCTGTGAAATCTCGAAAGGAAATGAGTGATTCGAAATTCCGTATTCTCTTTATTCTTACATCAAGGCCTGAAAAGGATAAAAAAAAATAAAAAATTCCTTGAGTTATATCATTTCCCAAAATAAAAGAAAAAAGGAGATAAAAAAAAAACCAGTTGAATTACTTTCTTGATTAAAGTCTCTTTTTTTTTATTCCATTTTACATGAAGCTGATGTCATTTCCACTGACACCGTTTAGAGAGGTTACTTTTTTTTTTGTCTTTATGGCGAACATAATCGTATTAATTAGATTCCCAAAGTGAGATCACCGTCCTAATAGTAAATCGGCTCAGCTTTATAATATTCCGCCCCTTGCTTAATTATTCGCCATTCATTTTTGCGCTCAATTTAATAATTTTGCCATTTAGGGGATGGCAGGTGTGGCGGCGTCCACGGCACACGCGAATGAATGCGATTCGAATCACATGCAAAAAGGGCCACCCATTACCATCTGCCGTTCGCTGCGAGTGGACAGTAATTGTAACTTAATGGCAATGCCTGCGATGTCATTAGCCATGCCGTTTAAAAACACCAACGGAATTACCCTGGTCCCACAAGTCTACAGCGTTTTTTTCCTGGCGTTCCTCTGCATTTCAGGTCATTTAGCTGGACTTATGACATTTTAAGTATTTTTATTGTTTCTACGCCAGAAGTTTTCTTATTACATGGAGGCAAAGCTAAGCTGAGAGATATTAGTCTTCTTGATTGTTATTGGGTTGGCCAAAAAGTTCGTTCGGTTTTTAAGTAAAAATAAAATACACAGTTTTTATTGTCACCAATAATTTTATAGAACAATGTATTCAGTGATTTGTTCCACTACCTTCTGCCGTGTTTCAGGTACTTTCATAATTTTATCTTCCCAAAACGTTTTATCTTTTTTAGCCAAAAAATGTTCCAGCAGGTGCCTATGGAGTCTTCTAGGGAATTGAATTTTTTCCATTAAGAGAATTTTGTATAGACGAAATCAATGGAAATCCGAAGGTGCAATGTCGGGTAAATAGGGCGGATGAATCAGAACTTCCCAGTCATGCTGTAACAGTTTCTTACTGGTCATCAAAGAAACATGCGGTCTTGCATGCTTATTGTCTTCCATTTTCAATATTAAATTGACGACGTAAAATTCACCAATTTTGATCAGTTTTTATAAATGCACGCTGATATGACAGCTGTCACAATACAATCTATCGAATAACGTTAAAGACACCTAAGAGCTACTAGAGCCAACGTATGTAAAAAAACCGAACGAACTTTTTTGGCCAACCCAATATAAACACGTCAGAACACAGTAAAATTTCATTACCGTGAATGTAGCATTATAATGGGGATTTTTGTTTTATTGTATATGTTTTATATGTGTGTGTGCCTTTTTTTTTTTTTTTAACAGCGCAAGAGCATCAGAGACTAAGCTGCCCAGGAATTAGATATCTACATATATTACATTTAATTCAGTTAGTAAACTGAATTTCTGTAAACTCTGAAGCCCATCGAGCTGTTATGAAGTCGAATTATCTAGAAATTGATAATGGTCGTATATCTTTACATGGCAGATAACTTTTCCAAATTACTCCATATTTTTAGTCTTCTGATAAGGATCAGGAGACCAATATTCCCGTTTTGTCTGGGGACAAGCATCATTAAAATCTCTTTAGCAACAATGACAACAATCGCAACAATTGCATCTTTTGCAACAATCACATTTATAATAATAAGGAAATTAAGGCAATATCAATTATATTTTGATAGATATATCAAAAGACGTTGCGAAGCATTGCGATTGGTTTACTAATCGCTATCCCTACCTTGTTTAGTGTTTGGTTAATCATCGAAAAGTTTATCATTCGTATGTTGATTATTAGTTATGTAAGATTCAGTATTCAGCTGAATGTTCGGGATTGTAGCACAAACATATGCTCAGTGTACTGTAACTTCAGTAAGATAGTGTTACAGTAGATGGATACTGCAGTTAATTTTGGTAGAATAATAAGTTTGCTACACAGACACTATCCCTGAATTAGTAGTTGTTGTCTACGTTATTTTCTTAATTCAATAGTGTGGGGGTGGACTGTTAAATTACTAACTTTGAAGCCAGAGGTTTATTAATTTCATTGCAACCAATTGAAAATCTGTTGTTGATGATATCTGCAATGCTTGTTCGTAGACTAACTGCATCGTGCATTTGACGAACTTATTGAATTCTTGTTGTGTAGCTCAATCTAGCTGTTATTCTCATTGAAGTTTCAAAAACCATCCGTGAAAGGCAGTTATTGGATCTTCGATGTTATTCAGACAAATATTGTATGCAAACATTGTTCTCGACCCTACATAGATAGACTGCAAATTATTTATTATTATTTATATTAAACACAATTACGTAAGTTGTAACTTGCTTGTCTGCCAGATTGGAGGAGCCAAATTCGATCCCAGCAGCAATCGATTTACGTGAGATTCAGATTCCCCCACCCATGCTTATTCCCCTCCAGATGGGAATTTAACACATTCCCCCTTCATACAACCCTCGGATGTCTTTCTCAGGAATACAACGGTTTCACTCTTTGTCCCGTTAGTTCGGTGATCGCAGGAGACTTTATAGCCTGATTGTCCATCGTCGTGTATGGATACCAGATAATGCTTTAACCTTTAGTTACAAGTTATACTCTTATATTACAGTTTACGGAAAGCCTAAATTACACAAAGACTAATAATAATAATAATAATAATTTTTAAAATATTAATTTAGCTTTTACGATTAATTTAGTTACGAATTGTAATGTAAGGCATAATTAATTATTAAAAATAGCATTAGAAAAAAAATTAAGACAAAATTATGTACTGCCTAGTCTGAAGTACCCAGACCTCGCTTAGGAAGTGCCTCGGTACTTTTGACAGTGCAGTGTATAATCGGAAGTTCACCATCTTGAATTCTTTTCGGTTTAATAATAATAAAAAAAGTAGCAATAATTAGATAAAAATACTTAACAATGACGGTTGTTTAAATTTTATTATTATATTTTTTTTTTCTTTTCATGTTAATTGTAATTCAGCATGAACCACAGGTAAGCTTATTTCGGTCATTCATTGATAGAAGTGCATAAGTTATTCGTTGCTAGAGCTAATAAAAAAAAAAGGCGGAATTAGTTACTCGTAGATATGAATTAATAAAGTAGATAAAAAAATTTTAACTATTTACGTTTAAGGCTTTTAGTTTTTAAGCATTCCTAAGCTTTAGTTTTAAGCATTATTTTTTTTTTACTAGGCCTATTGTTATTCAGATACATTTCTTACCCCGATGTTTAATTTATCTCTTAAAAGTTTTTGAGGCTCTGCCCCTAAACTTAAGCGGTGCAAACATTCGGGCAGCTTTGTTAAATTGAAAATTGAACTGTATTTTTTTTTTTTTTATTGCCGAGAAATTGCTTTAATCTTTACTTAAGACCCATTTCTCGGCAATAAAAAAAAAATACAGTTACGGTCTTAGTTCCATTGCTTAACACCAGAGGGGGTTTAGCTCCCAGAATCCATCCCGCTTCTCTTTCACTCACAATCACGAATCCGTTCAAGGAGGATTACTTTTAACAAGGGGGAGGGGGGATACTTGATAAGGAACCCCACAACAGACGGGGGTTCGAAACGTACATCGTACTATTTTATTTTTTTATCTTTGTATATATGTGCTTTTATGGTCGGCATTTAGTTAAAAAAAAAATACAGTTTAGTTTTTTATTAAATATGTTTTTATCTAATGCGTTTGATTGAATATGTTTGCTGGCCAGAGTAAGAACCGCCATTCGTTATGCAGGGTGTTTCAGAAATAAGGGTATTATTTGAAAAGGATGATGTTTGAGAACGGTCGGTGCAGAGTAAGTAAAATAAGAGGTACGGATGGACAGAGGAAGTTTTCAAGTTTCATTTGTTACGTTATACATGTTTAAAATGTCCGCCTTTAGTCACTCGGCAGACGTCCAACCGATAGTCGAGTTCCTGCCGTACTTGGTGCAACATGTCTGCATCAATGCTCTACATAAAAACTATCGGTTGAACATCTGAAAGGTAGCAAATAAAACTTGAATACTTCCTCAGTCCATCTGTGCCTCTTATTTTACTGTATTCTGCACCACTCTCATACGACATCCTCTTGAAATAGTACCTCCAGAAAGACCCTGTATTATGATAATAACAATAACAATAAAAAGCTCACAGGAAATGGCACTAAATAATGTTAAAATTGCGATTGAACATAACTGGAAGACGAAAGACGCTTCAAGATAATTAGAAAAACTTATTTTCAACAGAGCCATCCGGTTGTGGCTCGTGCTGCATCTCCGCTTCCTTCAGAATGACAATAAACAAGACCAGCTTTATATTTCAACAGTATTTTTTATTTATTTTATCTGATTTTTATTTAAAATTAATGTTTGTCTTGTTTATCCCTCGCTACCATTGTCTTTCGCTGTTGTTCACGCGGCCTTGGCTTGAGCTTAAGTATCGCGGAGCACGGGATCCTATTTCTTAAAGACACACCGAGAAATTATCCCGAGGTATTAGAACAAAGTTTGTACCTCTTACCACCGAGCGTAGGGAGTAGATGTGCAGAAGTTGGTGTTTTTACCGTTTCGGATGAACAAATTACACTGATATGCAACCATTTTGCTTCAGAGAAACTATTTATATTTTTCAGTTCCACACTATGGGTAAACACAAAAGTCATATTTAGTTTTGTTTCATCAGGTCCAATTTTTGAGAAATTAGGATTTTATGGAATTTCTTGAAATGCTTATTGATGACAAAATTCACTACATTTATACGTACATAATTAAACTACAATTATAATTTTTGGCAATACTGAACTATAAAATATTACAATAAAATATAAAATTTACAATTCCTATAATTGCATGTGCTTTTTTGTACTTAGTACCCAAAACATGTAAAAATAATATACAGTATTTTTAATTTGATATTTTAATTAATGACATTTTTACTTTTAAAAAAATCCTTTTACAGCCACTTCATATTAAACTTGGAATCGGTTTTGCAATTTGTTACCAGTCTTGGTAATGAAAGCAACGTAATTCCGTATCTAAAACGGAAATTTCCTAGAAAGACCGAGGCAAAAATTAAAGCTGGTATATTCGAAGGACCACAGATACGCGATCTGATGAAAGATTCAAATTTCACGACCGTCATGAATGACAACAGAAAAATCTGCATGGTTGTCTCTTAAGTCCGTGACTGAAAACTTACTAGGAAACAAAAAAGAAGAAAATTACGAAGATGTTGATGAAATGTTAACGAACTTCAAAACACTGGGTTCCAAAATGAGTGTTAAACTTCATTTTCTACACAGCCACATCAATTATTTCCCTGAAAATCTTGGTGCTCTATGAATGAGGAGCAGGATGAAAGGTTTCATCAAGATATCAAAACATTGGAGACGAGATATCAGGGCAAGTGGGATGAATCTATGTTGGCGGATTATTGTTGGTGCATAAAAAGGGAGTCTTCTGAGAGTCACCGCAGAGTATCAAAACTGCGAAAGATTTCGAGAGACAACTAACAATTTGATATCAGCAGAATCAATATAAGTTTTTTTTATACTAGTTAGTTAAGGTTTTTCACGGGTGTTGACACTTTCATAACTCAGATTAACCGATTAATTATTTTTTATTTTAATTATGAAGTTCGCCAAATTTCTCGTTTTTTTGAATTTAAGGTGTAAATTACAAAAAAACTAAACCTGATCCAAAAATTCTGAATACAGATTCGGATTCAGGATAGTTGAGTTTACTAAAATCAGTTGTTTTTTTTTTCTCGTGAAGCAGACTGAAAGGTAAAAAATGCATATCAGTGTTATCGGAACTATTTATTAGAATATTCGAAATTGCAAATTGTTTTAGAGAAAATAACCATCAGTTATAGTCCAACAGACGGATCTTGACGATCTCGTTTTTTCGTGATTTCACGTAATTTACACGAGAATAGCCTCTATCCAAGTATTCTCACAAAATGTCGAGAAACAGTACTATACGAAGCAGCGCACGGAAAATAATATTGCAAGTTGAAATTTTCGGAGGAAATTAATTAATGGAGGACCTCTCATTCCTTTAGAAAGAGTTCAAGACAGAGTAGCTGAAGCTACTCGTACATATTTCGTACATCTCCCAATTCACGCAGTTATTTACTGGAAACAACAGCTGAAAGAAAAAAAAACAGAATTTACCTTTAAAGGCCCTTTTCAGGGCCTCAAAATTAGACGGAAGAGCTGTCAAACATACTGATCGCCCACAAAAAAATTGCTAAAATATTAGAAAAACGTTCATTTTAAAAATTTCTTACGTAAACAAAACAAAAAAAAAATAACAGGATTATGTAAATACATTTATATAAGACAATTGATTTTAAATTTAAAATGCAACATTACATTAACGAATTAATAATCAAAAAGGCACATTATTTCTCATTTATTTTATTTGCTAATCACAAAAATCAAAAACAAATAAAAAATGCATAATATTTCATATATATATATATATATATGTTTACATTTCATTGAAATATTTAAATGAATTATAATGCGAGGAAATGCATGAGACTTTGCTATATTTTAATAAACTTTTCATAAATTTAAAACAGTCAATAAACAACAATAAATTCATTAGGTAGCATTTTCCTAGTGACAGACATTCAAAGTAAGTTATTAAATTCCTTGACACCTCCTGAAGAGGCTAATGGCCATATCTCGTGTTTTCCGTAATTCTCATGCAAACGAGATCGTCAAGATCCGTCTGTTGGACTGTATCCGTCTGTTGGTTTAGGCGCTGGACTGCGGACTGGAGAAGCCCGGGTTCAGTTCCTGGCTGTGGTCGGGGGATTTTCCACGGTTGTTTCTCTTTCAGACGGACCCTAGGGTTTATTCAGCCCTCTGTCAAATGGGTACCGGGTTTCTTACTCGGAGGTTAAAGGAGGGCGGAGAACTAGTCCCGTGGGTCGAAATCGCTGGGAGCCTAAATCACCTCCGTGGCCTATAGTGGAATACCTTTACCTATTGCTTTGTTTTATCCCCATCTCATTTCATTACATGATTCAGAAGGACTAACCTAATCACAGCTTCAATGAAACAGCATCTGAATAATAGTCATTCCTCGAACCTTTCCTAAAAATATTCACAAATTCTTTACAAAGCAGTTGTATGTTTTGTATCTTGTATTTTTCGTATCTGATCAGATATTTTTATAGCGATTTTTCATTTATACCTGTAATGCAGCGTTTCCCAACCGGTGGGTCGCGACTTGATCCTAAAACTATCAGGAACCATCGAATAAACCATCAGAAAAGATCAGAAAAATCGAAAATCGATCATATATAAGGAAGGGATACGATACAAATATGGTTTTATTCAATATTCTTCTATTCCTATATATGTGGAGGTATTCCGATAAGGAAAGGTAGGTCGCCAGCTGAAAAAGGTTGGGAACCGCTGCTGTAATGCCTTTATCATCACAAGGGATTAGACGATTATTGTAGAAATAAAAACTCAGAGCAACCGAAATAAGCTTAAAAGCCTTGTTTTCATCTTCGATATCATTGCGTAGTGGAGTTAGTAATGTACCAAAGGCTAGGGATGTTATAACTAGTTCTGTTATAGTAATCAGCGGTTACTATAATAGAAAAAAATAGAAAAAAGAAACATTTCCTAAATTTGAAAACGCTTCGGAAAAAGTAATATGTAAAATATTTTTTTCAGGGAAAAAAAATAATAATTTTAATAATAATAATAAAGTCCTGGTGAAGTAAGGAAAAACCGAAACGACCCATCTCGAAAAAGAAATAAGGAATTTCAGTTTCATTTAGTTTTTCACTTAAGTCTGAAAGTTATTCCATTTAGGAAATAAATTTATAAAAGTTATTCCATTTATAATTCGAAACTTGGTGAGTTGGTAAATAAATAATATATCACTTTTACATTAATGGATTATTTACTCAGGATGAGCAACAACTCAACTAACATTTAAGTATTTAAAAAGAAAAAACAAAAAAGGAAACTTCCGGATTTTGTGACAAAAATAAGTAAATTCTCAGCACAGTTTTTCCCCGCCTAATCTTAGAATCCTTAGGAAAAGGAAAATACCTTGAAATGTATTAACCATGAAATGACGAGTTCGAAATAAAGATTTTATTTGTTTTTTCCTTTAGCTCTTACTAATTATTAACTCAATATTATCTTAGTGACGTAATATTCCCTGCAACTTTAACTGTTAGAAGAGCTTTACCAGAAGTACAAATCCGACTTTACTAGGTTCTTGGAAAAAGAATTAATAATTGCGAGCACCTGAGCAGGGATCGAACGTAGATCCAACGTGTTTCACATCAACCAGCAACATAGACATTGCTGATAAGATTGGACGAGCCAAGGAATGATTTCTAATGATAGTAAACGAATAGGACCAACATGAAGCTTAAATTTTACTTTGTATTTCGGAGCCGATGACGCTGCTTGGGACTTTTGCACTCGAAATAACTGTGAAAATCCTAATTTATTTAAACGGATTTTTACTATTTATAGGCCTTTTAAATTTACACAGAAATGTGCAGTTTCCATACGTGCAATTACAAAATGACTCGCCAATCATCGTGTAAAATTAATTAATAGCCAACAACTAACAGATTGTTGTACTTATCATCATCTAGTGTAGAGTTTTAGAAACCTTCAAACACGTAAAGGACAAAGATCGAAGATTCATGAATATTGATTCGTAATTTTGTTTTATATTCATCTTACAAAAACCAAAAGAGGGTAGGTGGAAAATCTCCTAATAAGCTGAAATTGAGTTAACTTCACGGATTTGAAACGTCCAGTTTTGTATTTATTCAAGTAAGAGATGTCTTTTGTACATAAGAAAATCATAGTCTTAACGCAGGTAAAATTAATTCATATATATATTGCCGACAGTTATCGATTAACTTTATGTGGGTTTTGTCAGTGTTTTATTAAATCCTTAATTTACACGTTGAAATACCTTACAGGAAGATAGATTCCATGACGAGAGTAAGCGAGAGAAGAAAATAATCTCCGTGACCAAATATTGGGAAACGCCGTTTTAAAATTATAGAAATTACGTCGTTCATGTTTTGGTGTCGTTTTTATTATTCCATAACAATGGAAGTTGGAATTACCTTGGCAGGGGCTACGGAGAAGAGCGGGTCTCACTGCAGGTGGTCTCCTCAATTGCTCCCATCTCTCCCTCCCACTTGTCATCCAACACACAATTAAATCGTATTAATATTTGTCAATTCATACAAACAGAATACGTGGAAGCAAATTTATCAGGGAGAAAAAAATAAATAAATAAAGGGCATTTTTCCCTCTGTAAATACAAGCGTTTTTCCCTACAAATGGCGGAAACGGGCGATCAAAAGCAGTCATTAAGGTCTCGTCAGTGTCAGCTTCAACCATTGGTTAAACCCACCCCAGGATCAAGGAGGGAAGAAAAAGAAGAGGGCGCTCCGCAAAGCACGTGTTCCACTCGCTTTTCATCTCCCCTTTGGGAAACTTATCAAATATGCGTGGTTAGTATCCACCTCTCCTCTACCTACATGCTTAGAATAGCTTATCCGCGTCTCCATTTTAGTATTCGTTCTTCGTTCGCAACAAGAGTAATAGTAGTTCACTTACCTAAACTCATGCGCCATCGCAAAAGAAGTCAACTAATAAATAACCCCCAATTTGAGAATTTCTCTGATGATTGTATATGCTGTACATATCTAAGAATCTAATAAGCTGGCTGAAATGTCATTTCACGTACATGTGTCTTAATCTGTAATGTGAAAAACGGAAAAATGTAGAAATGCTCACAAATTCGTTTGCTTTCACGCCTTTGAGCCATCATCGACGGCAATCTGGGACAGCCGTTTCATTCTTATTAGGTCTCATCAGCCAGATTTACCCTCGATGATGAAGCTCAGGACGCGTGAAAGCCTATGGATCCTTCTCCCGCTCTCGGAAGTGGGACTCCCACAAAAGCAAACGACAATAGAAAAATCGCTGTAACTAGTACATCATAATTAACTTAGCCCGCTAAGCGCTGGGCACAAAAGGCATTTAATAAAAGGATAAGCCAAATGCATCGGTGAAAAATTAATATGTAAGTAGGCTTAATGTGCATCAAATGTAACATGAATTCTATTATCGTTTGCTTTTGTGGTGGTCCCACTTCCGAGCGCAGGAGAAGGATCCATAGCCTTTCCAACGCTTCTGAGGTTGATCATCGAGGCTAAATCTGGCTGATGAGTCCTAATAAGAACGAAACAGCTGTCCCAGATTGCCGTCGATGATGGCTCAAAGGCGTGAAAGCAAACGAATTTGTGCATTTCTTCATTTTTCTGTTTTTCATGTTACATTTGATGAACGTTAAACCTTCTTACATAATACTGTAATATTTTTCTTATATTTATATTTTATATTATATACTTTCTGTAATGCTTTTTCTTTACATCGTTTTTCTGTGAAAAACCATTATTACAGAAAGTTACAGATTAATGAAATAAAGCCAAAGTTAAGGGTTTTTAGCCAATGAGTTATTCGAACAAAAAAAAAAAAAAAAGCATTAAGCACAGAAAGAAAACCTACATCGACATCGTTCGACTAACAATGGTCTAGAAAGCTGAAAGATTAGTAAATTTTGTACGTGAAGGACCCTTGTACACCGCACTAGCTGTGCGTCCTTTGCAGACCCCAATATTGTTAAAGGAAGAGAATCGGACACCGAAGAGAGAAAGAAATATTCAAACCCTCGCCGGGATTCAAACCCGGTTCGGGAATTGTAGTAGAATTATTAAATATAATAATACGTAAATTAGAATTAAAGTAAACAGCACGAGAAATAAGAGAAATATCATATGAATATTTTTTCCCTCTGTTTCTCTTATTGAAGCGCATCACTCCAAAACGCTTGGAAGGATTTCCTTAAAATTTGATTTGTTTATTTGTGTTTATTTATTTTATTTGTGGTTCAACTTAAAACATGAAGACTATTACTTTACTCTGCACCCTCAACCCTATAGTAACCCAAAATTGACTTTCCATATCCGTTTCCAAATAAATGATACTCAGCCTCCATTATGCGACGGATGCCGGAGTGGATTTTTTCAGTTCTCTTGAAAGACTACGTGGTCATCTACTTCAAAGCCAGAACTCTCCGCTCCTCAGGTGGGGAAGTTTGAAATGAAAATTTTTGTCATGACGTAACAGAATGGAGACTTCAGACGGTGCTATCAATATTAGTGATGTGACAATAGATGAAACTACAGTTCAGTTCATGAAAGAAGAGCTTTTGATGACGTAATTTCCTTATAGATTGATGTTTACAGGACGTAACAGCGCCATCTATTGCTACAATCCGTGACTGAATCTTACAAACATTGCAAAACATTCTGGTTTTTGTATTTTCTACAGTTACGAATACGGAATAATAATTAAAATTGAAATAATTAAAAACTTTCCACACTATTCCCCTTGCTTGGCTATGCAAAGTTTGTCCTTTCTTGGTCACTCTTATGCGATCACAAAACGACGCAATCTTCGACTGACTGCTCGGGGGTCAGGTTGATGACGTCATGACTGGTGACGTTTATTCCAGGAAAAATCGATCGCTACGTAATGACTATATATGGCAAACCCTTCTTTTTTGAAAAAGACTATATAGTCCAACAGACGGATCTTGACGATCTCGTATTTTCGTGATTTCACGTAATTTACGCGAGAATAGCCTCTATCCATATCTTCTCACAAAATTACGAATTAAATTGAAATATTTAAATGAATTATAATAAGGGGAAATGCATAAGACTTTTACTATATTTTAATATAGTTTTCATAAATTGAAAACTGTCAATAAACAAACAATAGGTAGCATTTTCCTAGTGACAGACATTCAAAATACTAAATTCCTTGAGATCTGCTAAAGAGGCTAATGGCCAGATCTCGTGTTTTCCGTAATTCTCACACAAACGAGATCGTCAACATCCATCTGTTTGACTGTAGTGTATGTGGAGACAGGTAGAAGCAAAGCTTAAACGAAGCGAACGGTAACATTCTTATCTGGATTCGTTCAATGCATCATTGAATTCTAGACAGTAGCAAAATGAAGATATATATGATTAAAGGCTTCATTTTATAATAAGGTTACGAATCCCATAGCTGCATTTGCGGTAGATTGGTGTAAGACATCTTTTGCTATTCGATTGGCCAATGTTACAATCGTAAATAGGCTTTCCTTTAATGCCGGACTGAGGGAGAGGAGACAAGTCCGCGTGCATTGATATCGTAATACTGCAGAAAATTGATTTCACGTTCCTGTAATAAGGCGGCTGCCGAAATGCCTAATGCTACGCCTGCGAGCATTATATTCTATGGAGGAAAAAAAAAAGAGATACGTGTTTCTCCCTGACGTTAAACACCAATTGATAATGGGCGCAGAAAAGTACACAAAGCACAACAACATTCTTTTTTTTTATTTACTATCGGTTCTATTTTGGCACCGTCATTATCAAAACTACCGCTTATTAACAAGAGACGGGAAAATTGAAAGAGAGAAGTTGACAGGTTCGCGTTTTGTAATGCTAATTGCAAACCGAAGGCAGAACAACTCTCTGGGAAAATCATGGGTCATATAGTTATTTTTTATTTTTATTTTTATTTTTTTGGAATAACTCAAAACACCTAATGAAAAAACTTTCGTGGGATTTGATATTTCAGAAAAAAATGAAATGTTTTGGGATCTGTGTCATCCAATATTAGAGAAGAAATTCTGAATTTTAAATCACGCCGTTTCCAGCCTCTTCAACTTCCTAAAGAAACAGCGGCTTAAGAAATCACTAAGTCTGTATATCTGCGCTTACTAATTCCTTTTGAAATCATTGAAATAAGGCAAATTTACAAGAGACGAATTTTTATATATATATAAATAAATCTAATGTATCAAACTTGAAGCCATCCTTCTTCAAGCTTCGTAAAGCAAAAATTCAATCAATCATTTGCAATTTTGAATTCAGAAAGTAAAGAATATAAGAATAATAATTAACTTATATTACTAAACCTATAAAAAGCCGGACAGTGATATGAAATTTGAAAACCCAATTACAAAGAACAAATCACTGCCCAAAAAATCAGATCACTGTTTCTATGGTGATAAAATTTGGTTAAATCTGTTTTATCACCATAGAAACAGTGATCTGATTTTTGATTTTTTGATTTGTTCTTTATAATTGGGTTTTCAAATTTCATATCACTGTCCGGCTTTATATATATATTTATATAATTAATAATATATTTATATATAAGACTGTTACACCAGTCGCTTCGTGAGGAAGCCTCGCATATATAAGGAAAAACAAAAAAAAAAAAAATTTTATTTATTCAAAAAAAAAAAAAAAAATACATCAAGTAAACTAAAATTAAAAATAAAGTAGGCCTAAGGTTTAAATTCTCAAAAATACATTTATTGAGCATTGAAATCCATTTGTAACAATCGGAAATGTGTTGCTTGGCAACGCGCGTGCGAAATTTACATTGTTGCAGACAGACAATGCAACAATACTTCTGTTGTCAGGCAATGCGCATGCGAATTGTTGCGAAAGTGTTGGTGGATGCACGCGGATAGAAGATTTTTTTTGCAAGCTGCTGCTTGAAGATATCTTTTGTGGAGAGATTTGCTCATGAAGTTGATAGAAATTCCCAATAAAAAAAAAAAGCATTCGAAGCAAAGTAATTAACGCTGACTTCAAACAATGAATTTCTGTTGACTACTAATAAAGCATTGCTGTCCTTTTTAAATTTGCGCATGCTTTGATGCCATTTTGGTTAATTAAATGTAGGCAAATTGTGAGTACTTGCAGATTTATTCAGTTTTCAAGAAACGGAAATTATGAAGGTAAATGGTTTTTCAATCTTTAAGAAAATAATAAAAAACAAACAAACCGCAATATTCAGAAAAGTTAGCTTTAAGAGCTACTTGTAATGTCTCTGATTGGTTTATGGTTTCTGCAAATACTTAGCAGTTTGGACTTTACTCTATCTTAAGATTGGGGAAAAGCAAATACACGGAAATCCTAACAGTCTCAGCTAAAATTTCTCTTTTCTTCTTCGCTTTTCCTTTCAAATAGAAGTAGGTAACCATTGCGTTGTTTGTTTTTGTATCTGTTTAATAGCCCTTACTGCTTTTTACACTCATTCTTGCGGAATGGACTCGTGACCACCCACTGTTTGTTTACTCAACTTTGATGGGTGTACGTGGGTGTAAGTCGGGAGTGCAGACCTTGACCTCTCCCTTGTTTGACTTAATAAGGGCGTGGGTTTGGACCTGGTAATCCCGTTATTCTGGGCGACCACACGGCGTTAATTGCGCAAACTAATCGATGTCTCCTTCACCTTACCGTCCCTTTTTTTTGGAAATTGGTTTGGATGAAACAATTGCTTCCAACTCGTAAATTACCATTGGAATTGGGTTGACGCTGTTTTTATTGTAATGAGACTGGCAATCGGGGACATCCTTATTTGTGGATTCGTCCGGGCAGGAGTTCTTCGTTTGAATTCATTGAATTTATTAATTATTTTCAAAGCATGCTGAAGACGTTCTCTCTCATTTCGTAGTTAAATTTATAATTCGCTTGGATTTTGGTTGAGAAACAGATAATTGTAGAAGGACTTCACGTGTTGACATTCACGTATATTTCTCACTTGATGGCAACATTAGTTCGATCAGTGGCGTAACTAGAACTTTTGCCACCCGGGGCGGTCTCCAATTTGCCGCCTTTTCTAAGTCAATGAAATGATGGTTTTATAAATTAATAAACATAAATAAATAATTGTAATTGAGACAAACTGTCGGCGGTAACTTTTTTACAGTTGGATGCCATATTTTAATTACAAAACATATAGATTACCTAATTTACCAAAAAAAATTACCATTAATATTTTTTATTTTATATTTATAAATAAATAATTTCATTTCATTTGGATAAACAAACAAATTGTACACATATGTGTATGTAAACATATTTATATATTTACTCTTCTAGCTTTCATAGAAGAAAAATCGTGTATAATGCTCTCAAAATTTATAATATTTGTAATTTCTTGTTCTATGGACAATATTGCAAAATTTTGTAGTCTTAAATCACTCCTTGTAGAACGAAGATAATTTTTTATCAACTTCAATTTGGAGAAACTCCTTTCGCAACTAGCGATACTGATTGCAATAATTGTTAAAAAAATTCTTAGCAAAATTACAATGTTGGGTCCAGAATTTTCCAATCTGTATTGTTGAATAAATTTTAGTATATCAGAGGGCCTTCCCCCCCCCCCTCCGTTTTTCCAACGTTTTGCCTCTTCTTATAGTGCAGGTACAGCCATAAAAACCTGGATCCTTTTTCTTTCAATATGGAACTGTTCTTTATCAATGTCAATAAAGTCATTTATTAGATACTCAAATTCTTCATTTAGTAGGTTACATGGTATTATACACGAAGGACATGCAACTGATGAAAGGGTTCTTTTATTTCCTTTATAATTCTATCCATAGATAAAAACATTTCTCTTATACTTCTTGTTCTAAGGATAGCCCCAGTCTCGTGAATTTCCCCCACTCATATTTTTTCTCCTTCTAACTCGACGTTCAGTCGATATCTCCAACTCTTCACAAATTGTTTTGGCTTCTATAACAGCGTTTTGTATTAGCGCATCTCTTTGTTCCATGAAATGGGTTTGCAAAGAATTTAGTTTTATATGGCATTGATGAACATTTAGCCCTTTTATTTGCAGGTATTTTTGCGCGTCATTAACTTCCAAAAGGATGGGTTCCCATAAATTGAAATAACAGAAAAGAAAAAGATTGCATTGATTTGAGTAATATTCCAGCATCTGATCTCGTTTTACTATTTTCATCTTCAGATGTCTACATATCTAATAATTTGACTGGTTTGATCTTTGTGGGAAGTAATTGGAGTGCTGTCAAATATCATACAAAAGTATTTAGCTTGCTTTATTTGATCCATAATTGTTTTTCTCACTTTGCCTCCCAATAGCTCTACGAATTCATTCTGAATCTTCGGCGACAAATAGAAGATACTATAGTTATTACCCATCTTAATTTTTACTACAGGTTCAGTACATACTACTTAGCTAACAAGTCAACAAGCTCTAGAAAATTTCCTCTATTTTCCATTGAATTGATGCTTCCTGATGAACACTTTCACGATGACCTCGAAACGCCAAATTTTGTTTTGCTAAGAATCTAATTATATCAACTATTCTTGTAAGAATTTCCTTCCATTTTTTGATTTTCTTATCAATATTCTGTTGTTGTAGTTTATCAAAAGTTGCGCCATGTCCAAGTCTTATTTCTAATTCCTTCCATTGGGAAAACGATCGAATGTGCAATGGGCTCAACTCGTGTTGACTTATTTTGGGATTAAGTTTCCACCATTTGTTAAAACCATTTTCCATGGTTTTCCACTTGCAAAATTGTTAACTACACTATTCGTTTCTAAAGCTAATGACGCTGGGAGATAAAGGGTTAATGGAGAAATTTAAAGATTTTCATACTCTTGTCGTAAATCTTAATAATTTTCAGTAAAATAGACGAATTTAAATTATTTAAACATTTCTTCAATTGGATAAGCGTAATATAAGCAAAAATATTCGAAATCATATAGTAATTCATAATTCGTAGAAATTATGAATTATGAAGTAATAGTAGAGGAAAGTGCCCTAAATCGGACTCCCCCCCCCCCC
>JAFIDM010000002.1:41218530-41235293 GCA_023159025.1 Thereuonema tuberculata
CCCCCCCCTAAAGTGGACCCCCATTCTCCTGGCTCTGAATTCTTCTGAACTCTAGTGGGACCAAATGTAAATAATAATTTAGGCTTCTACCACTCTGTAGCGGACCGCACATGTCGCCCGCTTCAGTTGTTGCTCATCAGTCCGCTATTACGTGTTTTGACAGTAGAAAAAGTTTTTATATTGTGCTGCATTTTCCGTTATTTCTCCTAGATATTGGCAGATGCCCCTTTCGACCTATATATATTCTTAAATGGTAAGGTTTAAGGTTAATGTTTATCATTAAATCGTTTCGTTTAGATGTTTGATTAAAAATTTATTGGGTTAACAAAATGTTTGCTAGAGTCGCGCAAACCGGACCCCCTTCAGTTTCCTAAACCGGACCCCTTATTTTTTTCATGTTTAAAGTCTGCCTGTATTTGTACGCACTCTTATTCTCTGAACTCTGTTGAAGATTCCAAGAGGATAATGGGGAAGATTGATCAAAGAAAATGGAGTCCGTCTAAAATGACTAAAGCTAGGGACGCAGTTCGGAAAAAGAAGATGGGTTGGAAAAAGGCAGACAAAAAGAGGCAGACGTACAGTTTTGGGTAAAGATCTTGAAGAACAGCTGGTTCACTATTGTCTTGCTATGGAAGCTTCATTTTTTTGGGCTTACTCGTAATGACTTGCGAAGAATGACCGTACAATTGGCAGAGAGAAATAACATTGAACATCCTTTCAAAGACGAAAATGCTGGGGAAAAGTGGATTAGTCTTTTTCTTAAACGCCACAAACTATCAGAAAGAAAGCCTACTGGAACTATAGTATGGCTCTTGGGAGTTTTGGAGAATTCTAAAGGGGAACTTTGGGTCATGTGCGCTACATGCTCGCTGCGGGCCCGTGTGGATTGTGCTGGGGCTGAAGAGGTCGTGTACATCTGCGATTTTTGTCGCTAAACGATTTAATTCTATTATACATTTTATGTATTTTTTTTTTTTTTTTACTAAAACCTGTAATTGTAATATTATACTTATACTTTGAAACTAGATTAAACTCTGATTTAATAGCTTTTTCTATTTTTTTTAGTATTATTTTGATTATTTTTTACAAGGGGTCCGATTTCGGCAACTATTTTTCAAATCGCGAAAGTGTAAGGTTTTTGAAAATAATTGTTTTATACTAATTGTTAATTATATTTTCTAAAAGTAAAATGTAGAATGGTATCATAACATTATAAAGTAAATATTAAATGCTTTTAATATATAATTTTTTATTATTTCCTATTTTTTTTAAATCAAAAACAAAATGGGGGTCCGGTTTTGGGCACTTTCCTATAAACTTATGAATAGTAAACTTATTATAGTAAACTTCTGAAGTGAACAAGTTGTTTTTTTACAACTAAAACTAAATATAAAAAATGCCGCCCCAAAATATGTGCCGCCCGGTGCGGACCGCAGCCCTCCCCCTAGGTACGCCACTGAGTTCGATACATTGTTTTTAACCATTGTTCAGAGGAATGCTACGTGTTCCGTGGAACATTTCTCTCCCATTGATAAAATAAAAAAAGGTTTTCGCCCCCTGAGCTACCATGTCGGCAATCTGGGACAGCTGTTTTAGTCCTATTAGGTTTCTTCAGCCAGGTGATAGCTAGTTCAGAGTGCATGACAAAGATGAGGTTACCACTTCAGCTCCCCGAAGTGACCCCCAACAACGTAACACAACAGTGATGGAGAATAATACGAGGGCTTTTTGTTTACTTAAATTTTTAATTTTTTGCATGCACGTTAATTTATTTTCTTTTTAAAAAAAAGTACTGTTACGAACTACGCATAAAAAGCAGATACATTCGAATATTAGTGAAATGTTCGGAAAGTTACAGCTAACTTCACTAAAACTTGAAGCTTCGGAAACAGATCTATTACTTATGCTCTATAAACGTAAATTTATCCATAGACCATTTGTCTATGAAACGAACTGAAATCGTAAACTATACAGTAAAATGAAAGGAATAAGTCAATATGGCGGGTGATATCATTACAGTACAAGACAAAAGGGAGAGGTTCAGGAGTAGAGGAGGACTTAGGAGGAAGATGGGCAGAGTTGTTTTGAGGATGATGCAGTAATTCTAAAACCCAATCCGTGAATCAGTTACGAATTATTCTCAAACGACTCGTCAATTAGATCCGTCTGTTATTTTAGATATTTCAATGAATAATGATTTTTTTATTATTATATTCTTATTGAATAATGATAAATAAGTAAGCATAGTATTTGTTTTTTTAAAGTAGTGAAATGACACAAAAGAAAATCCTACATTTACATTTTAATTTTAATATCTGTTGAAGGCAAACTGAATAACTTTTTCTACTTATCTAAAAAAAAAAAAAAAGGAATTAAAACCAGTATTATTTATTTGTATTGTCTCTTACGTTAACTTTAATAATGTCACGCTCACATTAATGGATTAGGATAGAAATTCATTGTTTTGTCTTTGAATGGTATCCAGTGAGAATTTTTGTCATCGTCTCGGGCTAATTTCTCGACAAAGAGCTGAAATGTAGAAGAAAGATCGTGTCTGGTCCTTAATCATGCATACCAAGTTTCAAGAAGACCCATTCAGAGGCTCAAGCTATTAGAAGAGGGCACAGACACACACACACACACAGACTGAGTGTTCTAATAAGCCCCATTTTTTCTTAAGAAAATAGGATAATTAAAAAAAAATGGAGGGGCTCATTTGAGTCGAAGAATAGATACGTAGTATTTCTTTATGTAGATAATCCTTCGCCATTTGCTTTTTCCTTGAAAAATACTACGAATCAAGAATATTAGTAAAGACCTCGAATGTAAGGTGATTGTGGTAGTCTTTAGGATTTAATGACAACGAGTCAAGTTCTGGAACTGAACCAAATTAATTTATTAAATGAGAAACATTGGTTTTTATGGTATTTACATTGAAGAATTTGATTGGAAGATTAATTAAAAATATAGAGAATGATTGGATAAAAACATAATGAACTTAAATTAATTAACTGATTCAACGGAAAAGAATTTAAAAATAAACAGAACATCATTTTAATTAGGAAATAGAAAACGAATGATTCCAAATAAACAACGGTTAACGATTAAAATACAGATAAATAAAGTCTAAAAATATTTACTTATAACTGTTACAATAGTAAGTGGAAATTATATTCGATATTAGGCAAAATATCATCGTCCTTAGAAATACATTTCATTAAAACCTGGATCATCAGGATTAAAAATCCTAATCTTCACTCAGCCTAAAATAAACAAAATATTGCTTGATAATTTTTTTTTCTCTTTGAAACTAGGTTTTCGTTCTGTTTTTGTGAAGGTGTCGTAAGAAATTACGCATCTGTTTTCAATATAATTTTATTTTTTAAACTTTGCAGATTTTTTTTTTGTTTGTTTGTTTGTTGACGAAAGACTTTTCTCCAGAACTTTCACGTCGCGTCGTAGCCGTAGAATCCCTGACACGGAACAGTTTACGGATAAGATTTGGAACGTTCTTTCCGCTCTTTGAATTCCGTTTCTGGCTGGAGTGAGATGTAACAATGAAATACACAACTAGCCGTCAGAAAGACAGACTCGAAGCGAAGCACCCGAATACAAAAAAATAGAAACTATTTGAACGTCTTTTTTTTTTCTTTTCTTTTCTTAATAGTGTATGCTTTGAGGTTTGCTTTTTTCTTACGATTGTTTCTTTTATTTTAGGAATATTCGACTCCAATCGATATGTGGTCCGTTGGATGTATATTTGGCGAATTCCTAACAATGAAAGCCTTATTTCCTGGCAAATCTGAATACGACCAACTCAACAGGATTTATAAGGTAATAATTCATGTATTCGTTAATAACTTAAACTACAGCATGGGAATAGATATACAGTCAAGTTTTTCCCCTGCTGTTTCTATTGACTCTTAATACCGGCAGTTCTCGATTTCTTACGTTCAGCATTCAGTACTATTTCGAATGAATTACTAGTTTCATAGATGTTACAAAATTCATAATAACTGAGATCTCATCTCTTACTCGGAGAAAAGCAACATCCCTTATGATGGTGGAGGTGCTACCTTCACTTCCGCCGACACTAGCGTCAGCCAAGCTTAGCTCTGGATTCTCCCGAGAACTTAACTGTTTTTACTTCTGTATCGCTCATTGCTATATTATGACCATACATCTATTAGGAAACAACACATATTATTTGATTGTTATTTGCATCCCTATAAATTTATAGTATTTTTTATTTTATTTTTCAAAATTTGGCAATAGAATCTTCCTCATATGATAAAATATGTAAGTTTTCGTTTATTTGACTCGCATAAGGTCTTTGGGAACGGAATGTATACGGAGATTGAGGACTGCCTTGAATTAAAAATAAATAATGTAAATGATTGTCTGAAATCCACACAAATCCGTTTTTCTTGTTTTAGTTTAGGCTACAACTACTTTTTATTAAACAAAAAAAAAAGTGTGAAAACAAACACACTTTTATTGTTTTTTATTTGCTTTTTTTTGTTTGTTTTTCATTATATTTAATTGCCAAAAGCACATTTTATCACCGTCAGCTCGCATTGAATTTAGTTAAGTTCATGAAAGAACAGCTTTTGATGACGTAATTTGCTTATGGATTGATGTTTCCAGGACGTAATAGCGCCATCTATTGCTAAAATTCGTAACTGAATCGTAAAAACATTACGAAAACATTCTGGTTTCTGTATTTTCTACAGTTACGAATATATTTTTATATTATTGTTATTATTATTTAAATAATTTTATATTTTTTTAAGATTATTTTATTGCAAATGTTTTTATTAAGTATCATTTTTTTTATGCGATCACAAAACGACGCCATCTTGGACTGACTGCTCGGAGTTCAAGTTGATGAGGTCATGACGTTTGTTCCAGACACAATCGATCGCTATGTAATATGGCAAACCCTTCTTTTTTGCAAAATACTATAGACGTAACTAGATTTTAAAGAAATTTCGATATCAAAGATTATTAAATCAGTTAGTTTCTTATAGAATCCGGGACTCCAATTAAACTATGGGTATCACCAGTATTTTTACTTTTTATTTTTCTGCCATGTTTTGTGACGGTACAAGTATACAAAAAAACCTTACATGAAGTAAATTGGCATTGTCTGAAACTGTTAAGGCTAATTCTAATTTAGGGCTTGGATATTTATAAAAAATAATATTAGAGAGAATTTTTGTTTATTAAACTTCAGCAGTAATATGGTTATTATTTTTTTATTTATTTTTAACACGAGTTCAATGTATTTGGAATTTTAATTTATTTCCATTTCATAAAATGCTCAGATTTAATTCGTTCTCGTTATCTGGTTTTGTTATGATTTATTTCAGTTCCAAAAATAAATGTAAATGTTCCTCTCCCACGCCTTTCTTTACTAAAGGTTTTTCTTCGGTGCCCATCTAGCATGAAAGAATCTTTTATGGTTTTGCTAAAGACCACTTATCTGGCTTTTGCCAAAAGAAAATATCATCTTGCAGTGTTATCAAATAACGGAATGAATTATTCCAAGTATTCACAAAGAACTTGATAGTTTCGGCTGACTTCAGAACATCTCCTTTTTATCTCCTGATTAATTACTGTTGTTTTGAATTATTTTTGCTTGTTTTTTTTTGTGAATGATGAATACACTGGTATGTGGATTACTTGTAAAAAAAAGAATCCAAAGAAACTGTAAATAAGTGAATGAGTTGTGTATCTTTGAATCTGGAATGTTTGAGCAAACATTTCTGCAAAACAATGTCATTAGATGATTGTTTCAGGATTTTCTGGACTATTGTTAGATGGCTAACAATGAGATTTAAAAAGATAACGTAAATTTTAACTAATATTCATTGTTGTGTGATCGAATACAAAGAAAGCATACGTCGTCATTATAGTCCGTTCACTACATCTGTGGAGGCACGTGATCACAGCAAACCAATCATCATCATTTCCTTTATTACCTAGGGTTATTGCTTGTTATTACTGTCGTTGTTGGTTGCTCCCTTTGTTTACAACGTATTCGTCCTCACGCTACAATATTTTGTATTTATTACAATGAACATTCCAAATGATTCCTGTAGATTGGCTTTTGAACGTTTTGGGGCACAAACGAACAAGATCTTCCTAAAAAGTGTAACGTGTGAAGACGATAAAAATTAATCAAAGATTAATGGATTTCCGATTTCCGCGCACGTCAAATGGACTTTCCCATTTTTTATTGGTTCTTGCTTGGTTTGCATTGCGTCCGAAGAAAACCCTCGGAAGAGTTCAGATCGAAACTAGTCACATGACTCGTTTTTCTTTTCTTTTAAATTTAGTGTGTTTTTAATGTTTAATCGAACAAAGATCTGTTTTCAGCACCCGCCATGTTCAAAACCAGTAAACGGAACTACGCGGAGTAACTGCTACTCAGTCGTTCACCATATATGGGGCTGTCACGTGCCTCCACAGATATAATGAACGGACTGTGGATACCTGAAAATGGCCTAAAGAAATCTAAGACGGATTCTGCTTGTAAATTACTCTGTTAGGATTCCTACAAACAAGTTCCTTGAATCATCATCTACGAATGTTATGGAAGTTAGTCATGCCCCGCACTTACGGCAGGTTAGGTTCTGGAATGTGTCCGTAAGTCGAACTTTTTGTTTTAATGCACTGCGATCGTCATACACATACATTACTGAACTCGATCGTCAAAATCAAACCAATATACATAACAACCTTACCATTTTCGCCATAAGTTCTGTGCGCTGTTATTAATTAATTTTTTAATCACAAGAAAACTACTAAAAGTTATAAACACGTTAATATCAATTTAATCACAAAGAGAAACAGTCGAACGTAGAGAGATACGAAGCGAGCTGTCTTTGAAAACAATTTGCTGATGAAACATGGTGCAGTGCAATGAGGGCAGCGTACGCAAAGCATACATAACTGAAGGCGAACACCTGAACTTCGAGTATGATTCGAATGCAAATTGTACAAAAGTATAGTACACGATGATTCAAGAATACATCTGGCTTACATAATAATTGTTGCATGGGCATTAAAAAAAATAACAAATAAATAATTAAATCAATAAAATATTTTAATTTTATATGATAATTCTAAATGAAAGCTAAGATTCCAATTAAAATTGCACCATCTGTTCTCTACAATAAAAATAATTTAACTGAAGTTTTTTAATTACATTCTTAAATTACGAAATCAGGTTGTTTTTTTTTTTAGTTAATTCAAAATCTGATGAAGAATTATGATGAGTTTTGCAGGTGATAAAATTATCAAAATAGATTCATAAGGTTGAGATCTTTTTGTCATTTCTCATTATTCTTATTATTTTTATTTAGGATTTAGGAACCCCAAGTGAGAGGATATGGCCAGGCTACAACGAGCTGCCAATGGTGAAAAAAGTCACTTTTGCTCAGTATCCTTATAATACCCTACAACAAAGGTTTGGTCATACTCTCACCAATGTAGGATTTGACCTAATGAACAAGTAAGTTGCAGTAGCTTCCTATTTTGCCAACTCATTTTTCACTGTAACAGTTATTCATGCATTTTTTATTTGCTTTGTTTTTCAGCAGCACTGCTGTTCTAATGTAGAGATAAGACTTATTTCCTGAATGAGAGCAGAATGAGAGATACGTCTTCTTCGAATCATAGAAAATATTAATTTTTCTGAGTTGTTGGTCGAATACCCCGATAATCTTTTGTTCCCTCCATACGATAGAAAAAAACAAACAGTAATAACGCAGACTGCTTGGAAAAAGCACTTCGGTTTTTTTTTAGCGACCCATAAGGAAGTATTATTAACGGCCTGTGTGTTTGTAAAACGCGTTCCACTGCCCAAACCGTGAATCGGAGCCCCATGAGTCATATCTCGTTGGGCTTTCTAAGGCCTGAAGGTTTGGGGAATAATCCTAGTGTTAGGTGATGGCCACTGACCGGTTCAGGAAAATAGTAGCAATTAGGACAAAATAAGGGGTCTTATCTAAACGAACGAATACAATGCTACTGTCAGAGTCCCTGAAGGAAGGAAATTGTACAGGGGTCTGCTTGGTTCTGTGTTTTCTACAAAATCTGTAATATGACACTTCTAATTATGCTAGTTCAGTTAGTAGTTTTTCACTACGGCCCTTGGAATGGGGGATTTCAGCTTCTCCGGGCTTTTCGTGACCAACGGGACTGTGTTGAGGTCTAGTGGTCGGCCCGACGCCCGCCCGTCTTTAACCACCGAGAAAGATACCATTACCCCTTTCGAGTTAGGGCTGGATGGACCCATCTGGAGGACAAGTCAACGTGGAAACATTCCCGACCTTGGCCTGAGATCGAACCCGGCTTCTCCAGCCCGGGCCCATGCCATTTCAATAATAATTTAAAATATCTATATCTTGATGTTTAACAGAAAGCCTTGCTTGCCGGCCCCTATAATATATTTATACTGATTTTGAGTGATATTTCTGGACATATACGTTACGTATGCATATATGTGTGAGCACGATAACTCAAGAAATAATGCATTTATCTATATTTTTAACTATTGTTTAGAATTGGGTAGACCCATATTAAAGGCAGTTATAGAATAAGGGACCAAAAAACAATGATAAAAATACTTCGAAGAATAATATAGTAATCAACGCTGAATTTCAGTCGAAATTTAAAAATAACATCTGGATCTGACTTAAGATTTTGATTCTTCCACTCCGATTTTAGGGGCTACTTTAAATTTCCAATAACTGTGTCCTCCTCTACATGAACATTATAATGCGTCGATGAAGTGATTCGTATTTAAAACTAAATAATTGTAGGCAGATCATTAGATTTTATTATATATATACTAATGTTAATGTCTGCTTTGTTTAAGGCCAAAAATATTTTCGTTGAATAGACTTCGAAACTGTTTAAAATTACGGGGGGATTTGAGAAAGTATTGCAGTTATGTTATTTATTTTTCATAGCAATTTGAGTAGGTTTATTTTTTGTATCCTTTGCGATTTATCAATTCCTCATGGTTCCGTGTTCTTCTCAGAAACCTTGGCTGTCAATGGATTGTTTATTGGCAGTGATAATCTTGACACATTGTCGTAGGAGTCGGGGGTAATTTTCCGAGCCATTGGCTTTCTGGTTCTTTGACGTTAACGAGGTCTGTCTCCCACATACGCAAGACAAACGTCCCCTTATTACGACCCTCTCCACCCCCAACGTCCTTTTCATCCTAAATCAATTAGTGAGAACATGTGTTTTTCCATCATCCGTCCTTTCTTCCTTCTTCGTATACGTCCCGTTACAAGTTTCTCTTCGGACTAAATTTGATTCGGATTAAATAAATTAAGAAGTTCTTGAAAAATAAATAACATACTTTCTTTAAAATGCTGTTGTTGTTTTTCTTTATATTTTCTGAACTGGTATATTTTGAAACTTAAAAAGTTGTCTCCGTATTTCTATAAATTATCATACGCTCCGATACTTTAAAACAAATTTGATGAAATTTAGAAACTCTTATATTAAAGGTAGTTAAGTTAATCAAAGAAAATCACGCCCAAATTTCAAATAAATTACTGTGTTTGTCCTTATTCAGAGTTATTTGTTTCTCTTCAATTACTTTTCTATGGAGTTTTTTAAAAAAAAATCACTTCATACGTAAATCTCTACAGGGAGGAAGGAATTTTAAAATACAGAAGATACGTAGATATGTGTGTCAAGCTTCAGAAAATCTGTTCACTAGTTCAAAAGTACTATGGAATGCTTTTCACTTATAATATGTCGATAGTTGTATTGATTGATGAGTCTAGCTTCTCTTAGGAATCCCAGGATTCCTTTTGTCACGATGTAAACGGAAACTATTTCCGACAAGATTCCTCTGGACATGGATCTACCGATAAAGGCGTAACTCCGCTTGTTTCCCTCGCTGAATTAAACACTTTGTCCTTTCCTGTCGCATTTCTTATTAGGGGCTTTTCCTACAATACCCTGTTAGTTTTATCACGTTGCCCCTTCAAGGAGCGGAGTTTCACTTCTTTTGCATGCTTCCTTCATGGTGTTGCATTTTTGACAAACATAGAGTGTATTTGGAAACCATCGTTTAATAAGGCAATGCAGTGTAGCCAAAGAAGAAAAAGGAACACAGGAATGCTCAATACACGTTCTAACACCCCTCAAAGTAATCTCCAAGATTGCCCACCTTACGTTGCCAGCGTTTGGGAAGGACGGGGAATATCATTGGCTGCATGTGTCCTCTCACCAAAAAGCCTTCAAAATTTTCGTCTTTGTTGGCAAGCATGAGTTTTGGAATCAAAATAACGGCGCATGCATTCCGGTTTGGCGAATACGAAGGGCGTTTCAAGACTTCCCACCCCTATCGACATAACAAAGCCTATAAAGGAGCTCCTGTGTGACAGGTGGCGTTATCGTGTTGAACATTCCTGTTTCTTTTTCTTCCTTGGCTTCCTTATTAAACGATGATTTCCAAATAAGTATTTTCCACTTGCTCCTATGACGTTCCTTCACTGACGCAGACCACATTAAAGCTACTAATCAGAAGCACATCCAACAAGCTTTCAAATGTGTATCTGGAATTGCAGTGGTGCCGCATGTTTGGCAGATAAAAAGTAGTTGCCATGACTTCCATAACGGCCCACGTATATCACATTCCAATTTACATTTATTAATTATTATTTATGTATAAATGACGTACAGTAGAGTCGCGATAATCCGAGGTAATTGGGGCTGATGGTACCTCGGATTACATGGAAAAAAGAAAAAAAAAAACCTGTAATTTTCAACTAAAATGAATCAAATTTAATTTATAATAGATATTAAAGTTACAGATACATTAACAATGTTACCTGGTTACATGAAAAGACTCTTTTATAAGCATTTACAACTTTAAAAAACTGTCTAAGGTCTTCAGTTTCACAGTAGAGCAACGCTTTTTAGCATCATGCCATCGTCCCAGGCAGGAGTCCACATGGACCCCCAGGGTTCATGTAATATTCTTCGGGGTCCACAGGAATCTCATTGAATCACACTTATTTTTAAAATGGTTTATTATGAATTATTTACCAGTGTGTAGAATATATATTATTTACCACTGTAGAATAATTTATTTGTTTTAAATTAGTTTTCATTCAAAATAAAGCATAATCATTTACTATTTCGTTGATTATTAACATAATCCCTTTACTTTTTAGCTATGAGGGGTCCACCAAAAAAAAAAAAGGGAAAAGGGGTCCATAGGTAAAAAAAGGTTGAGAAACCCTGGTCTAAGTAGTAGGTATCGCTTGGGCATGCACCTCGGATTACACGGAATCTCGGATTACCGGGGCTCGAATTACTGCGACTCTACTGTATTGGGTTTTAGAAAACACTGAAAGAAAAAAATACTACTTTTGAATAAGAAGAAAGTAGATAATTGATGATACAACATAATATTGACAAACCACGATCTTGCAGTATCTTTTAATATATGGTATATATATATATATATATATATATATATATATATATATATATTAGGGATGGATGGGACCCGATATTTCGGGAAAATTATAATCCCGTTTATCGGGCGGGATTTGCTTTACTTCGGGATTTCTTTGGGACGAGATTTCGCGATTTATTTAAATTCAACAAAAGGCTTAATAATGCTGGGATTATTAATCCTGGCAACTGAAAACTACAATAAATCATTGAGAAATACTCTGGACTATTTATTTTCCTTCTACCTCCCAATATTACATCAACAACAAAGTGTTTTCGTCATAGCGTTAGCGATCGACCGGCGAAACCAATAAACAACAGACGACGGCCTTCGTGATTTCGACTAGCGACAGACAAAAATGTTTTTGTTTGTTATTATTATTGTCCTCCATATCAAGTTTCAAAACCCGAACAACAATTTCCCATTTACTGAAGGAAGGGCGATCCCGTCCCGATTTTCAAGAGGGAAAAAAAAAAATCCCGTCCCGTCCCGTCCCGACCTAAAAATCCAATACCATATATATTCGTTTCATTTTGAAACGTTTTACATGTTCACTTTTTCTAGTATACCCGCAATTGTCGTCCTTTTTTTTTCTTCTGTAGTTCATTTAACATTTGTTTTTTCTTGATCAGTTCCTGCTGGAAAAAAAAAAAAAGTTATGCACGAGTTTTTCGCGGTTTTCTTAATCAAGAAAATGAAGACTATCTTAACTTAATTACGTAAGTCTATTTCGAATGTGTTTCCGCCAATCGCAGGATAGGAAATTTGCAACCCAGTGAAAAAATAGAAGGCGAAAGGATACTCTTTTTTTATTTTAATTCAGCCATTGAGGTTTTTTATTTATATAGGCGATTCACGAAGATACGCAGAAACTTCGGGAGCTGATTCTACATGTAAAAGTAAAGAAAAAAAGTTATATAAACATAGGTCCGGAAATGCTTCGGTATCGAGTTACGGCTAGCGAAAGATTTTGCCCATAATTTAGTACAACAATATGCACATGGACTACACCTCCGTTGTTAGCTCTCACAATAAATCAAAACAATGCAATTCACATTATTGTTGAACAGCTGTTACTGTGTTGCCAACTTTTTTGTAGGTTCCACGTGGGATAAGCTTCAAACCACTGGGAGATACAGTTCTGCTACATGTTTCATTCGATTTTTCAGGTCAACAACCATAAGAAACCACTGATTTCGCCCCTTAATTTACCTTCCCAGACTTCCAGCAAGTCTTCATTTCACCCAGGGTATTATATTATGGGCGAAATCATTCGCTAGCCGTAACTCGATACCGAAGCATTTCCGGACCTATGTTTATATATCTTTGTTTTTTTACTTTTACATGTAGAATGAGCTCCCGAAGTTTCTGCATATCTTTATGAATCACCCTGTATAAGGAATAGTTAATAAGACTTATAAGTCGTAAGAAGTAATAAAAATTATGCCAAAGAAAAAAGAAAAAAAAAAAACATTCTTCTGATAAATTGTTTATTAGCTTTCCTATGTATTTAGGAAACTAGACTTAAATGATAATTTATTATGTTTTGTCTAAGTGAAACTCTAAGTATTTAAATTAGTTTTCTTTTTATCTTCTAATGCTGACACTTTCTCCTTGTCCCTCATCGGTGCAAATATGCCGACTTCATTTTTGCAATATTTCCCAGATGCTAATCTCTTCTTCTTATCTCTCGTTAATCGCAAGCTTATCTCCCGCCGCCGGTTCTGTAAAGTTATCCGGTCCTTTCTTGTCGAACGTTCTTTTTAAAGCAGGACTTTTTATTATTACTTTCTTTTTTTCGCTCTGAACTGAGTTCCCAAACAAATTGCCGTAACCAAATGGAAACTTAAACCCCAGGAAGTGGTTTCCACCAAAGAAGAGTCTCTTGTCTTTCTCAGAAGATGATTATGTTGTTATTGCGGTCAGTGGATGACATGAGAAAGAAAACAAAAAATTGCATATTCTATGGTGAGGTTAATGCCGTGACAACTGGCCTAAAGCTGATGGACCAAATGTACTTGAATCTATGATATTTTCAATGTTAATAGAATGTTATGTTATAATTTTGTGATAACCCTATACATCATTTCGATAAAATAAAATACAGTCAAACTCGGCTTACACGGTTGTTTACATCGCTAATTCGGATATAAAGCGATTTGGTCTTGGACCCCTTCTATTTTGGAAAAGGTGTATAATTGTAAAATTGCAAAATTTACCATATTTTCGCCCAGAAAGTACGAAAATCGATTGATTTTATAGAACTGCTCGCGATTTGCTACTTACAATCGATCACGTGACTCGTCGTTTGTACAAGATATCAAGATGGCGGCGCCAAACCGTAAGAAAACAGAAATATGAAGATTTTGGCTAATATAACCCATCAAAGTGTTGAAAAGTTAATGATTTATAAATATAAAATTCTCTCACATAGCTCTGAATGATGTAGGTAATCGCGAAATGACCATTTTAAATCGATTTGGAATCGTGTGGGCGATAATAGGGTTCGAGTATACGACATTTGACATCGCGAAGTAAAAAAAGCTCGGGCAGATCGCGATCTTCGAGATCTTGGATCCGAAAGGTCGCGATTTAGCCGAGTTTGACTGTATTCTTATTTCCCTGTATTGTAATATCATTTACTACGTCAAATAGATATGCGCAAACAAGATAAAGCGAAATTCCGTTACAACGCTGCCCCTCAGTACACATTTTTTTTTCCCATTAAAGAGAAAAAAAGAATTCGAACCGAAAAGTTTTACAGAATAGAATAGACAAAGGTTAAACTTTCATAGAAGAAACAGTCATATTTTAGTTCGACCAACAGTAATCCATCAACGTTAGTCAATTCCAATACCATTGGGGGAAAATAAATTTCGTTCGCTTCCCTGTAATACATCGCTCTTATTCGTTCTTTGAATGAAATTGTTTTCGACAGCTTTTCTTCGTTCTTATTTTCTATATTTCTTTTCGGTCAATGAATAATTGCTCAGTTCTTTTTATTTTATTTATTTCTTATGTAGGTATTTAAGTTTTGGTATTCGAAAATGACTGGTTTATCTTTTTTCAAAAATGACAGAGCATTTTTAAGAAGCACAATTAGGATAAAGTTCTCCTGTCCACTTACACATTTCTGATATGAAAGAGAATATGTTATTAACTTTATTTCGAAGTTATTACTGTTGTTTTTTTTTTGTTTTTTTTTTCAGACCACCAATATGCATAAATTATCTCCATAAACCTCAGCAAATTGATTTTATTCCTCCCACCCTTGTTTTGATGAATTTTGATTTGATTGACATCATTTGAATTATTAAAAAGAAATCTATACTTTACAAATCTTTTTTGTGATTAGCTAGGCTCATTAAATGTACTAGTGGCAAACCCATGAAATATTCACGGAAGTAAAACAAATTACACATTTTTGAAAGAACATCTTTTTCAATCTTGTGTTTAAACTCATTTTTTAAAATCCATGACTTCCGTAACAGCCCACATATAATTTGAATAATTAAGCCAAATTTTGTTAAAATAAATTGATTTACCAGTTTCAACAATAACGAATGTCCAACAGCCAATACCAATCATCCTCCCTGGGCAACAATGACAGCACGTGTTCCCTTACTGTTGAGTAGTGAGCAAACAGCCGAAGCTGTGGAATTATGTAAAAACCGAGGTTTTACGAACACTGATAAATTTTGACGCCTGAACTTCATGCATTTCACTGTAAACTTCATTTATGTGTGGAAGAAAATCTCAATACGCTGATAATAATTGTGTAATCGCGCTCCGTCGTGCTGAAGTGTGGCGAATAGTAGAGCGCCATGTTTACAAATGACGTCACACGACTGACGTGTTCCAACGCTGCACTGTGATTGGTTATTTCTCCAACTCTGCTTACAAATATCCGTACAATTTTTGCCTATTAATAGTATGATTTCCTTATCTCCATAACTTTCGAACCAATGAATGGATCTCTAGAATCATGGCAAGTATTTTTACGGAAACAGATGATATGTCACATGTGTTTGAAAAACTTCTCTCTGCGAAAAAAAAAAAAAAATACGCGTGAAGGTGGCAAAAATTCTTAAAAGAAAAACCAATAGAAGAGAAACAGTTGACTCTCACTGACGACCAGTGAATGAATATCTACCGACGTGATCGTAATTTAAAATTTTGCTCGTGCTTTTTTTGTGTGATTAAACTTACTTGGATTTAAAGTCCATTTCCATTTTTATGTGGAACCCTGCTGGCGACGACTGTTGCTTGATTTCTGCTTATTAAATCGCTGTAATACTAATTTTTTAGTTAACACTATTCACTCTTATAGCGACCTAATAGAAAGAAAGTATGCGTCAGCCACCTATCAGATTTCCATTGGATGTCTGAAACGGACTACACGTGACTTTACGTAAATGTAATTGCGGATTTAATTAATTTAAAATGAACAATGAAGATAGATTAGCTGTATTTGAGAAGCAAGCGAATTTGCAAATGTGGAGGATTGGTAAACATTTTAAGTTGTAAATGAATTCTTGTTTTAAAAGCTCTCCCCTAATGGAAGTCTGAAATCCAAGCTGCCCCCTCGGTATTAGGCGTCTTGTCGCATAACAGGTTTATTTTGTTGGATGACGTCTTTGGATTGGGCCTTTTTGGTTAACGTGTCGGAGTATTACGTAATTTAAAAATGGAACTGGGTTCGTGATAGAGTTGTGACATGGTTCTTACGTTGAGAAAGTCGATGATACGGTTTAATGGTGTGTAATTAGGAGGGGGCGATTATAATTCGATCCATTTTATCCCTATCTGTTTAAGGAGAAGTTGTAGATAAGCCTAATTCCGTTCTTAATTGGCCCATGATGTCAGAATTGACAGGACGTGTTGACCATGAGCTGTCCTCCCAGCTAAGGATTTCCGTGTCACGGTGGGTCTCCAGTGATACATGATTTGTGACCTCACCCCGGCGATAAGTCAGACCGTGTGACAATAGAGCCTGTGTATAAATCACCTCGTCAGCGATTTATTTTTAACCTGCAGCGTGCTCTTCCAAGCCCCGTTTGCGTCCTCACCCACTACTTTCTTGTCATCTCCCTCCAGAGGGCGTGGCTCTTCAGAAATGCACGACATATTCGTTCAATGTCCATTCATGTGTATTTTTTTTTTTCGGAGGGGGGGGGGAGAAACTCAGTGCAACTTTCAAAGGAATTAATGTTGACAATAAAACTATGACAGTTAAATAACTAATTGATTACAGATGAAATAA
>JAFIDM010000002.1:41237907-41257809 GCA_023159025.1 Thereuonema tuberculata
GACTCAAAAAAGAAAGAAGCAGTATTTCTATTAGATAGAATACTGAACACTATTGTAACTCAGAAACCACTGAAAAGTATCATTTGGAATTAAAAAAAAAAAAAAAAAAGAGTCAAGAAATAAGAAGCAGTATTTCATTAGATAGAATACTGAAAAATCACTATTTGTAACTCAAAAACCATCACTATTTCTAACTCGAAAACCACTGAAAAGTATCAATAGGAATAAAAAAAAAAGATAGTCAAGAAAGAAAGATGCACTATTTCTATTAGGTAGAATACTGCTCAGAAGTTAGACGTCTTAGCCATTAGACCACTAGGCCTACATTCTAATCTCTGTAAAAAATAAAAATATATCATAGATATATGATTTACAAGGTGGTTCTAAAAGCAGTCGTAGATTGAGAGAATATAGACATCAAAAATTAAATTAAAAAAAAGCTTTTATAAAATTTTAGTTTTAGTTTCCTTGATGTAATTTGTGTGTGTGTGTGTGTGTTTGTTTTTTTTAATAAATATAAAATTGTTTTCCGTTACATAAGGGAGGCTTCCGGAGCGAAGCGACGGGTAGCCGACTAGTTATTATTAATTTTATTTGAAGTAAATGGCAATCGCTTTCTAATTTGTCACGAGGCTTCATCGCTCATTAGCTAAAGTTTGAAGGGGAACTGTTTGCTGTATTTTGATTATTAATTACCTGTCGTGCGTCCTCTAGTGGCACCCCAAGAAAAGAAACAATACAGACATAATTCTTTATTTCTAATATAGCATTAGACGAAAGTGTTTCGTGTTGACGGAAGAATTAATGTAAATTTCAACAAATAAGACCATGGATAGCGGAGGTATTGAAATACGTATATGAACAATATCTGTTACACTGCACAAACTGAGAATCCTACGTGTAAGTTATCATTCCCTTTTATTGTTTCATTTTTATTGACACATTTTGTGATTTCGGGCACCATTATTAAATACCAGTCTCATATACGATTGCCATATCGAAAAAATAATTTCATCCATTTATTATTCATGAAGGCGGCGCGAATCATGTGACCTAATCTACTTTTTTATTATTATTATTTCGAATCGAAACCTATATCTTATTTTATTCTCTCTATTATTTCTTTGCTGTGGCCAAACAACGAATTTGTAGCAATATTTTTTTTAATTATGACTTTTTTATATTTTAATATTCTGAAGTTTTTATTTTTGAGTTGAATTGCATTGAAAATAAATACTTCGAATTCAATAACTTTTTATTTTTGTAATGGAAGGAAAGGCCTCTTAATACAGGGAATACTGAAAAGACCCGGGGAGGGGTCTCGGTATCTATGTGTATATATATAATCATGTGTAGCTATCTTAGTCATCACTTCGAAACGTGATACACCAAGGCGTGAATATTTATTTAGCGGCTTTTTTTCTGTTTTTTGACTGCGTTACTTTTAAAAAGTAAACATCTTTTTCTAGCTGCTTTTTTCTCCCTTCAAAAAAAAAAAAAAATACATATTATTGTTATTTATTAAAAATATATAAAGCTTAAACTTTTTAAATATAAATCTATGGATATTGTACAGTGTTATTTTAAAATAAATAAAAAAAAGTAGATAAGTATAAAAAAATATAATGGAATCCATTTAGTCAACTTGAAATGCTAACGTCAAAAATTAGTTAAAAAAAAGTCATTTAGACCGTTGGGATAAAACCTAAAAAAGAAAAATCAATTACTAGTAAAACTAATAACTTAATTTTGAAGCAGACACAAATTGAAGATACCAAAAAAAAAAAAAAAATAATAGTTATTTATCCCACATATATGGAAGACCATATAGATATTGCAGTACAGATATTATGAAAAATCAAAAAGCAATCAAAGATTAAAAAAGATTAAGTAAAAAAAGAGAGTGAAAAACAATTTGCATGGTCTAACAATTAAGGAAGAAAAAAAAAACTTCCGTCAATAACATTGTTTTAAGCTGCTGAAGACTGAAAGATATCAGTAATTCCTCCACACAGAAAATAAAGAGGTTTTACTATAGTTTATTTAGGGTTTAATAAATTAATTCCCTTCGTCCTTGGTTTGTTGTCCAATTTGTTTTCAGTAATATCCTGGTTATTTTATTATAATAAAATGTGGTAATTAATATAAGTTATAATAAAGATAATAGTTTTCTTGCAGTGTGTTTTGCAGTATTGTCTCCAAACTTCGTTGAAATACAATAAGACAGTTTCAAATTACCGTCAGGAGTGTAGTTTTAGAGCATGCGATTTGCTTTACGTTTGAGAGTTGTTGTTTTTTCATTTTTTTCTTTCCTTAAATCTAAAATCATCTCAAAATCTTTTTTTAGCAGCTTTTAAACAAACACCGTTACTCATGGAGGGTTTTTTTTTATTTATTTATTTATTTTATTTTACTTCATCGTTTCATTTTGTTGTGTTGTTGTTGTTTTTTTGGTTCCTGTGTGTAACTCCCTCCAAAGCTTACACCCAGAGTTAACCCCCTTGAGTCAGGCCTCCGTGGACTCTCCATGGCAGGGAGGTTTGGTGGACTCTCGGTTTTGGTTGGCCGTTGACCAACTAAAGTGGTAATTGGACAAAATGGGAGTATATCTATATTGCGTTGGCTGTTGAGGACGAATATGAAAATCCTCGATATGGACACTTCCGGTTCAAGAGTAATTATTCAGAGAAGCCCGAATACTAAACATACTAAATGAACAACTCGGTGTTGCCATCGCTTGAAATTGTGCTTGACTTGAATTGAATAAATAAATTTTCCGCGCCAGTTAAGTAATACTGTCACTTTAACAATGCCAGCGTTTGATACTATTAATTACAAATAGCAGGGGGTTGCTTGGTTTTGTTTTTAAAACAAGCACGTGAATTGTTTTGTTTTGGTTTGTTTTTTAAATTGACATCGAGAGCATCTTGACTGTACTGCGACACGAGATGAATTTGTGAAAAGGTTAAAAATTCTACCCTCACGTGCAAGTCTTATTGAAATTCGCCGCCACAAACACGAACTAGTTTTTGTTTTGCAGATGAGTTGCAGCACTTACTAGTAAATGTTTATCCGTTAATCAACCGTAACATCGGCTACGATTAAGATAATTATGGTTTATTATTGATTACTAATTGCCGAAGCACAGGGTTGAGTCGTTTTAGCTTCTCATTAATTGCTGTTATCAACTTCAGACGGAGTCAGAATAGTTCAAGAATGCTATCATCCACAGAGGGTTAATAACAGAGCATTTAACAAAACTAATTAGGATGAAGGAAAACGAGTGTTTTAGAAATAACTTTCCTATTGATGTAGCCTGTTCAGCGTTACTTGCAAAAATGTTAAGAATTGCTTTTAGTTTGTTTGAATTCGCACTATTCCGAAGTTTGATCCAAAGTTACAGATGGCCTGTGTGTCTTTCCATACTCTTTAACACTATTCGACTTCCAACTTTAAATTTCCTAATGACCAAGTCCCAATGAGATCGGATGAAGTTTTATTCTATTGTGAGATTCAAATACAGTCGAACCTGTTTCTTGAATCTCAGAAAAATGTTTGGCCACGAGGGATTTGCAGCTCTTGCTAACCTTAGAAGGCTAATAGAAACAAAAAAAGTTAGAAGTCAAAAGACAATGAAAGACACTTTTTATTGTTAAAGGTACGTATGTATGTTAATAAAAAAGTTATGGATGTATATATAATTAATCTACAATAATACCACTGTTTATTTTTCTACAACAAAAGCAATTAAAACGTTTTTTAATTGACCGCATTTAAAACCTCTATCTCGATTTTTTTTCCTTTCCCGTGAGATTCAAGATAGACAGGTTCGACTGTATATCCGAGACGTTTAGGCAGCGTATGGTTAATTCGTCTAATACGCTTGGGCCGGGTACTTGTACGTGAGTGTGGATGTTTCCTTCATTCTTCTGTGTGCTACTCTTCCATTCAAGGACATGTTCTAAAATCCATGTCTTTTTCCTGGCACAGTTTAGCCTCTGTTGCTTTTGCGCCATTATAAATCGCACACTGAAATATGTGCGCGATCAAACAAACTTCATTATTATTATTTCGTATTTCAGTCGTAGGAGCAACGGGACACTACAATCAGATGCTGACAATAACTACCAACGTTCCTCGTATATAATATTTTAAGTTGGCTAAATTTTTTTAATTTTTTTTTTTTAAGTCAGTATGAATAGCATAATATTTTCCTTATTCAGGCTATTAAAAGCTTCTGCGTATGTTCTGAAATTATCTAAACCCTATTTCTGCAAATTATTTATTTATTTATTTATAATATCTTAGCAGCGTATTCACTAAGCCAAACTAATTGTGGATAAATTAGGTATAATTACATTGGTATCGGTAATAAGTATTGTCTTTTTTTTTTTAATTGTGATTATTACTATTATTATTAACAAAAGGAAACTTTTTCAGCGAAGCCGAGATCCTGGGATAGCTGTTTCGAGCTTATTAGGCTTTTGAGTTCTTTGCTTGCTGGGTAACCTTGGCTGAAGAGAGTCTAATAAACTCGAAACAGCTGTACCAGGGCCTCTTCTTGACTCAAAAGGCTTACATATGTCATTTTTAATGAATTGTTTCCTTTCCTTTTATTCATTACAGAGTTGTTTATTTTATTATTATCTTTTTTTTCTTTATGGCCAAATTCTTTTTCTGGTGAGCATTTAGCTGCCCAAAGATTTTCTTTTCCACAATTTGTTGTTTTTATTTTGTTTGAGGGGTCACTTCTATTAAAAATATTATTATTATTATTATTATTATTATTATTATTATTATTATTATTATTTGTTATCCATTTACCTGAAGCTTTTTCTGAATCAATCGTACCTTTTGTGAAAAGACAACAAAATAATGTCTTGAAAAACGGAAAAACGATTAAAATGCAAAAATTCATTTGCTTTCATGCCTTGAGACATCATCGACGGGAACCTGGGATAGCTGTTTCATCCATATTAGGACTCATCAGCTGGATTTACTCTCGATGATGAAGCTCAGAATACCTGATAGCCTATGGATCCTTCTGCCGCTCTTGGAAGTGGGATTCCGCAAAAGCAAACAACAATAGAGAAATCGCTGTGACCAGTATAGCGTAATTACCTTAGCCCAGTAAGCGCTGAGCACAAAAGGTATTTAATAAAAGGATAAACCAAATGCAAAGGTGAAAATTTAATAGGTTAGAAGGTTTAACGTGCATTAAATGTTAAATGAAAAACGAAAATAAAAACGCCTTCTGAGCTTGATCATCGAGGTCTGACTGAGAATCCTAATAAGGACAAAACAGCTGTCCCAGATTCCATCGATGATGACTGAAGTCGTGAAAGCAAACAATTGTGCATTTTCATAGTTTTTTTTTTTTCCGTTTTTCATACTATATTCGACTAAATGCTTTCATACAAAACTACGTCTTGTTATTTCTTGATTTCTTTAGCTGAGATAGTTCTATTCTTTAGTAGTATCACAAAGCAAAAAGAAAATCAGATTCGGCATTTTTGACATTTAAAGAGGAGTTATTGAATTGGAAAACTTTCCTTTTTCTCTAGCCATGGTTTTCTTTTGTTTCTGTAGGTTTCTGACGTACAATCCAGCCAAGAGGATCACCGCCGAAGAAGCCATTAAGCACGAGTATTTCAAGGAGTCTCCGTTGCCCGTGGATCCATCGATGTTTCCCACTTGGCCGGCCAAGAGCGAGATGGCTCATGTACGAACCTCCCACAGTCCAAAGCCACCGTCAGGGGGCAAACAGTACAAACAACTGGTGAGTTCCAACTTAATTAGTCTAATAAAGAAACCGAGGATTAGAAAAAGTGTCGGAGGAACTAATAAGATTAGTAACAAAAACCTGTCGTAAATTAACTTGATGAGAAATTCCATTTCATTTGATGTAAGTCTGTAATTTTCCTTATTTGTCTCAGAGTGTTTAATAGCAAATTATATGTAATATTTCTTTTTGGTCTGTTGTGTCGGCAATTACAGAGATTCAGCCATTTACTACTAGAATAAGAGAAAATAATTCATTAAAACTTATTAAAGGGTTCTATAGGAAAAAAAAAAATACGGAAATATACCTGAGACAGAAAAACAGCAAATAATCTTTGGTAATATTATAATATCAGTTTTTTCAGTCCTTCACATCTGCCCTTTGATGCTATAGGCTTTTAAAATAATTCTTAAATTCGAAATTATAGTAATTTTGATGAAAATTCGATTTAAACTGGTCGATAGAGAAATAGTGTTAGATTAGTACAGGATGATAATGAATCTCTTGTTTTTATGTGTATTTGTTGGGTTGTGAAAAAGAAAAACAAAAAAAATAGTTGAGGTAAAATTTAATAGTAACAAGAAATAAAACCTAAAATTACTGCATGTAACAAAGTGGTATCAGAAGTAGAAAATAAATGACTTTATTTTTGATAATTGCTCTTTCTGGAGCAGAAATTAGGTATTAACAAAAAAGTAATTCGACACGAGGTTCTGTAAGCCAGCGGCACGGGAATTGTATTGTACAGGCAGTCATTCCTACTCAGAAACATCATCTATTTTTGATCGTATTTGACTGAAACCACTCTCCATGCTACTGTACAATGCAAAGAATCATCAAGATTGGTGGAGTAACTTTGAAATGAAAACTTCGGCTTTACGTTCGAAATCGAATGTTTGGCAGTTATAAATATTATTATTTTTTTTCAAGGCTCTCCTTTCCCCCCTTCCCCCCTTTTTTTTGTCTAATTAATTAAGGTACAGTTAGAATAGTTTGTTACAGGCTTACGTGGCTTTGGGGTCGCGAGAGGTAAGGTGGTTCCTAGCATTCCATAATCAACGTTGGTCTTTTAATACCCGAGAAAGAAAGTCGGTACCCATTCTACAAAGGGTTGAGTGGACCTTAGGACCTCTCTGGAGGAGAATTCAATGCGAAAAAAAACTCACATCCGCCTGGAATTGAACCCGGTTCCTCCAGCCTTTGGCTTTTGTGTAATTTCACGGCCTCTTTGTTTTTATATTTTAGAATTTTATTACAATAGGTCTCAGGTTCTTACTGAAACTCCTTGTTATGTTATCGCGGTAGAAGACAACGAACGGGTGTTCATGGGTATTTCTACTTTAAATTGATATTCTGAAGTTTTTATTCCTAAATGTTTCGGTCTTTGCTTCATACTTTTTGTTTATATATAGGGAGAGGGGTCTTTCCAAAGTTTTATTAAAAAAAAAATTGCAGCTTTCAAATATTTTAAAACAGCGTGAAATTGTAATATTTCTCTTCGTTTTCTATTTTGTCTTGTTAAAGGAACGCAAGTGTTATTAAAATTTAAAAAAAGTGGATTAAATTTGGTTAAGATTTTACATTTGTGATATTTCATTTCAATTGTGAATCGTTTTCATCAGTTAGATATTTTTTTTGAATGGAATAATCGTATATTGTTGCGGTATGTTTCTAATAACAGTGTTTATTTTCAAACTGAAGTAAATTGTTTTCGAAAGCGTTGTTGTCTTTTTTTCTTCTATAGTTTTCCTGGAAGGGCAAAAGCCTCCTCTTCTTAGATTGGATGATAAGTTACTTGTATGTTTCGAAGAGCAACTGAGGTATTAAATGAAAAGTGTAGAAAAGTCGTGTTATCACTTTCTCCGTAAGGGAAGAGTTGAACTATTACCTATTATTACATTTTTTTTTAATAAGAAAGGGATTATTGTTAAAGAACGAGTAAATATAATTTTGTGCTAAAGCATACATTTAACGCGATCTATAATAATAAAAAAATTAAAAATAATAACGGAAGATAAATAAATAAATAAAAAGTTAGGAAAAACCTCAGGAAAATAAGAAAAAAAAACAAAAAAAAAACACGTGGACATCGAGGGAAAAAAAAAAAGAGAGAGAGAGCAAAAACAAAAGTAAGATATATGGATTCATATCCAGCGTATGAGTCCGAAACCTTAACCATCAAGCTATAGCTGACAACTGAAATGAGATTGCATTTCTAACATTTAAGCTAATAACGGAAATCCAATTAAAAAAATGCCAAATACCTCGAATATGGTGGGATGTTTACCCCTGAACATACCCTATTCCTTCGTTGTTTGGGCCTCTGAACTCGATGGCGAAGCCTTTGGTCGATCCAACCTTCCCTTCAGAATTTTGTATGGGGATGCAATGACAAATATCTCGAACATGAGGGGAGGGGTGCTCTGGTCCCTGAAAATATCCCATTCCTACGGTGTTTGGGCCTCTGAACACGATGGTGAAATCCGTTTGTCGATTCTACCTTCCGTTTGGGAGTTGTTAGGGGAGGACAGACACGGACGGACGGACATGACAAACGCAATAGCTCCCAAATGGGTCGCTAAAAATCTGTGTTACAAAATTCAGTGCAAAATAACTATTGTAGAAAATTCTGGGACTTCCAGAGTTTGAATATTGATTTAAAATCAAAATGTAAAAAGTTTGCTTGTATTTCCTGTAGCAGTTATTATTTCAGTATCAGATCAATGATATTTCGTCTGCTATCCCTATCTTTATCTTACAAACTTATCGCCCACATTCAGACATGTTCGCTTGCAACAAGTGCTCTTTATGTCCGTCTTAGCTCTAAATATTTAGCTCTATCTGCTGCATTTTTAGTGAAATTTTATATTAAGACATTTTCACGTTGCATTGTTAAAAAAAATTAAAAAAAGTCTGTTTAAATCAGTCAGTTCTATCAACCAATTCCAATAAAAAGCAAAAACTCGCGTCTTAACTGATAACTTTTATACAAATTATATATTTTTCAGGAAATACAAGATCGTTTCTTAAATATAGATTTTTCTTTTTCCTAAATGCATTTGTGTTGTTTAAATTTCGCGAAAAAGAAGTGATTACAATCATATCTTCATTTTGAACGCATAACATTCAGGGCTTTTGCATTTTTACAGTTAAACAGTAATGTTTTTTTTTTTTTTTTTTTTTTAATTTTGTACACAGATATTTTGCTTATGAGAGTTTAGGATATCCAGTTCTTAGTGATCGTTGTATATCAATAGATAGTTCGTTTTGAGACCATCTTTGATCTCAATATTTGATTAGTATTGCTTCTATTTCATCAGTATTCTTTCTGTTTTATTTGATATAAGTTTATATGTAACTGGTCATTGTTACGGTAACTTAAAAACATAATCAGTCGCCTAACAGTTTTTCAAATATTTGGAAATTAGCTACTGTAATAAATGTTTTATTTACCTGTTTATTGTTCTGTTGGCGTAGTCGTTATCGTAAGCGTATAGTTGGAGAATGTTCATTTGTCTCTTAACTATCATAGTAGAAATAAACAAGTCAGTTACAGTTTTGTGTTTTTTAAATAAAACAAAAAAAAACGTACAACTCGCACTCTATTAAGCGCTTGAGTTGTTAAACACTACTACTGATCAGCGTGCAAAACTCATTTATTCAAGCCATTATAATTCATTAACAGAGACAGTTCACATCTTCGCCTCTTTGGTACACCATTGACCATACAAATAGGCTTGGTTGTAGAGTTGTCGCCTAAGAATTCCCAGTGACTCGGAACCACATTGGCTCGAGGTTATCATATTCGTTCTTGGAACAGTTGATTCAGTATAGGTAGACCATAGTTTGACCCAATTATCACTAATTTTCTGATCCGGTCAGTGGCCACCTAAAACCGGAAGTCGAATTTTTTCCCCAAACTTCCAGGCCATGGGGAGACCAACGAGATACGATCCATGAGGCTCCGAAGCCCGTTTTGGGTTATGAAGGAATTACACACACACACAAATTCAAGAATCCCAACAGCTTTCTCCTGTGTGGGATTTCTAAGGAAAGCTTAAGGGTAACCGCGCACTATCAATTTTTAATTGAAAAGCAGTAAAAGGGGACATTAAATGCCCCTAGCGGGGCGATAAGGACGATTATTGCCCTATTGTTGTGTGAGCTTCGAACTCAGTCTCAGAGATGGGTCTTGTTTCATTTTGGATGCAACTTTGAAGACCCTTCGGCATTCCGTTGCACACAACAATAAAGCAATAATCGTCCACTTATCGCCCTGCTGGGGGCATTAAATTTTTCCTTTTATGGCACTTCACCTTTTCAAGTAAAATTGATAGTGCGCGGCTACCCTAATGGGCGGAAAACATTTGTCTAGTTAAGTAGCTGAAGGACTGTTGGTTTTATTCTCATTTCTGTGAGTTGTATAGTGAAGCCGATATACTTTAATCCTCAATCCTTGAAAATTGTCTGAATTCTTTGGCTTTTTTTACCCAATCTCTTCAATTGATCACGTGGTATCTTTGAGGTCGGTCAGTGGCTTTGTAAGTCAAGCGTCCGAAAAGAGTTGTCTGGCAAAAGACTAAGACCCGACCGCCCTAATCAGCAGATCAAAGCACAAACAAACAAACGTCGTTCTGCTCCATAAACCGGGCTTTCGCACAGGCCTCCACCAGCCAAACCTCGCAATACAACGAACTTGCCAAACAGCACTGGGCATTCCGCCTTCGTTGTTGCTTGAGATTTCTAAATACTCGAGATTGTGTCAAAAAGTTATTTTTGCTTCGGAGTCTTATGAAATTCACAGCTGTTTGGGTTCCATTAACGTTTGATATATAAAAAAGATATATTCGCCAACAATAATAAAATTATTTATTCTTCTACAATCCTACTTCTGAAATGCGTTCCAGTACGTCAAATCAGTATGCCTACTTTGCTATTGGAGATTGGCTTTTCAGTGAACCAATCAGAAGCTCTTGACGTCGGGTGCAATGTCCGAACGTCAAAAATATGCAAACCTTTTTTTTTCGTCTTAATGCTTCTCCTAAAATTCTCAAAAATAAGGGGGCTTTCTTGAAGTCTTTAAAAATGCGTTCTGATAATTTATTATTTCGTGGATCTTTTTCTTAAAGAAACATCACGATAAACACCGGCTTGACTCTTAGCTGTTCGCAATGCTGAAACCCTAGCAACGGGCTCTTTGAACTTTCATGTAGGTTGTGACGACTCACTTAACGGTCAAAAGCTTTTTTTTTTTTTCAATAAATAAGTGGCTGTTAACTAGAAATGAAACAAAATACTTTTTTTCTTCTTCATAGCTATATTTCGCAGGGTATTTACTTTACCTGCTTCATCAGGCTTACAAATACAAATGTTTCTTATAAAATATAACAAAACTTCTACTAACTTAGATATTACAACATAGAATCATTCATGGTAAGGATGTACCAAGTACGTATTGTTCATTGTAACAAAATGAATTAAATTCTTGCGTAAAATCAATACCTATTGTTTTTAACAATAAAATGAATTAAAACATAAAATGAATTAAGTTATTCACAGAAGTAACATATAGATTAAAAAACAACAATGGATGAAACCAAGTTATTCACAAGTGACATCTTGGATCAGCTGTTTCACGCTCGTTGGCGATCATCAGCTAGGAGAAGTCATGGTAAATAACAAGGTCTCGCTACTGAGGCTGGTATGAATAAGACATCAAGCGCAGTGGTGCCTCAAGGAAAAGAGAAAAACTCACTAATGGAAAAAACTTGGTCTCATCCATTGTTGTTTTTTAACGTTTCAAATACAAAACAAAATCTCTGATATGCAGTTTTTGAAGTCTTATACTTTAAAAGATTCATTGAGGCCGCTCGTCGTGGCACATGAATTTTCTCACTCGTTTTTTCCATTAGTGAGTTTTTCTTTGTGTAATTTATTCCTTGAGGCACCGATGTCACAATTACGCTTCCGATGTCATAACATACAGATTGTTCATTGTATTAATAACCTGCGAAATATAGCTATGAAGAAGAAGAGATGTATTTTGTTTCATTTCTAGTAATTTTTACGTACATATTATGTTTATATATTGAAACGTTAAACGAAGTGGCTGTTTGTTTTAATGTAATAATAATTTCATTTCTTCTGCCTTTTTTAGCCTGCTTTTCTAAGAAAGTAATAGTTATCAGATCTTTCCGTCTATATAAGTGATTGTTTTTTTGCCCTAATAACTTTGAATTGCTGGAGGAATCTTCATGAAACGCACTAAGCATATTTAAGTTCTAGCTCATCAAATGGAAAATGGAAAATAAACCCACTGCAAGTTGATTCAGGAACTAATACTACTTCCTGTTTTGTTTTCGCCGTATTTTTCTGAAAATAAATAAAATGAGGCATATCAGAGATTTTGTTCCAGACGGTTTTTCCCACTTTGTTAGTAGTAGTAGTTTTCGAAGAATATCGAATATCGATCCGTGGACTCATTAGGAGGCTTGTGTTCCTTATTATTGACTTAGGCCTAACTGCTGTGTTTGTTTTCGCTAAGAGGATTTTCCCCCCATTTGAATGACATCACCACCCGCAATAGAAGCGATTGATTGTCAAGTGTCGTTGTGTGCAGTGGACAAATGATGGATTACGACATAGTCTATGGCGCCACTCACTCCACCAAACAAAAGGTCCTGAACCCGTTCCACGGGCGCGCATGCGCAGCACCAACTGAACTCGGTTCACTGTTTGGGTTTTCAATTCAGTCGTTGATTCCTTTTCAAAAAATGTAAACAAACCGATTGGAATTAGATCAGAGGACTTCTGTAGGAGATCTTAGATTATTTTCTTTTTTATATAAATATATCATTATTGTTATAATTATTATTTAAAATGTGACTGGATTTTTGAAATATCTTATAATGAATTTAAACTAAATAAAAAAAAGGTGACTATGACTGCAATTATTTAAAAGTTTTATTTATTTATTTATTTATTTATTTATTTATTTATTTATTTATTATATTTATTTATTTATTTTTTTACCACTAATATTTAAAATCTTTTCTCCAAATAAAAGCGCCATTTTTGAAATTTTTCGTCTTCAAATGGTCTTTAAAATAATTCAGAATTAGCCTGTATTTCCTAAGTAAATGTAGGCTCATAAAAATGAGTGTACATTTATTGTCCTAGTGATGTTTGAACCAATGAATAGATCTTCATGAAACTTCGGATGCCTATTTGCGGACAAATGCGGACTATTTACATAAAAAGTTTCATGTAACTTTTATACTGGAAAATTTATTAATGGGTTGCCTTATATGCTTTCGAAAACTTGTCTAAAATCGAGAAACTCCCATTTGCTCTAAATACGACGAGCTCTAAGTTCATGCAAATATTAGAAGCAAGTTGCTAGCAGCGCCCTTGGCGGCGAGAAATATTTATTTAAAAACTCTAACAGTGTCACCTTCAAGCTGAAATCTGGATATTCTTTGTTCATGATTTCAATCTACAGTATCATTCACCACATTCGCTGCCTTCGGGATTTTTTTTTTTTCTTTTTCTTTAACTCTGCTGCTCTACTGTATAGTTTTTTGACGAAGAAATTTTTAAATGAAAACACTCAACCACGTCCGAATTAAAGGGAACAGGAGAGGAAACATTTGCTGCGAAGTTGTTTGAGTCTCCTTCTCTATCGAAGAAACAGAGCAACGTTCCAAAAAAAAATATGTATTTCGTAAAGTATTGCCAGAAGCTGATTTGTCTGTCCCTGACATCCATTATTATGAATTGATCCACACAATAGATAAGTGTATTATTTTTTGTATGCTTCGATGGTAGAAGTACAGTAAACCGTCGATTATCCGGGGTTCAGCTATCCGTGGGGTCGGATTAACAGTGATTCTCTGAAATACTAAAATTTCAATTTTTTTTTTTTTTTTAATTCTCTATGCAAGTAAAAGTCATTATTGCGTATTTTACATTTTTTTTTTTTTTTTGCGCATATTTTATCCAGAAGGTATTATTCCTCTGGTAAAGTGCCTCAAAATGATCCTATTTTTTTTTTTATTCCTTTTCCAATTGAAACGAAAAAAGGGGCGTTGGGTGGGTGATTAACAATGACTATTGGAAGTGTGGTTCTTGTTGAAAACTTGAAATTGAAGTTCTTCTACGGCATTTACACGAACAGTTATTGTTAATGCATTCGCAGTTAGTTGCCACCATAAAACTACCCGTCGGACGCCGTAACTATTGTAAGAGTTAATTGGATTGGACGTTGAGGGTGTCCTTTTTGTCGTTCGGTCCTTTTGTGTCCGTCAACCCCTACGACAGGATTTGCTTGTAGCTGATTATAATTGGCAGATGATCGTTTTGGTAATTGGTAATCGAATCCAGGAACACCGATTGCCATTAAGATAACTGGTCCCACCACCTTAGACACTCATAATTTATGAGGCCGGTGGTCCCTCGTCCGGTGGCCGACGAGACAGTCCTGCTGCCGCTGCGGTGACAGATGACGCCCGCGGGCATCGTCGCACGCAGCAGCCCCCGAGCACTGGCGTCATTTGCAATCGGTAATTGTTTATCGTGAGATAATTGCACGAAATAAATTATATCTCGTACGATTTAACCCTCCCTCTTTTTTTTTTTTCCGGTATAGTTATCATTATTTTATTTTTATTTTTTTATTCCAAGAATGAAATCTTATCATTGGTTGATAGAGGAAGAAAAAAAACATGCCCTCCTAGTGTAAACATCTTCCACTCTTCTTTTCAGACCTACTTTTCATTAATTCACTTCCCTCTGTCGTCTTATAAATTTTTCGTTGATTTCTGGAGTAAGATGTATATTTAGTATTTATAGTAAAATCCATATTTGTTGTTTTGTAATAGATTTGAAAAATGTTTAAAGCTGTCGCACAATTCTAGAAAGTCAGTGGCTTTGACAACACATCGTTCGATGTTAAGGTCCTGGCTCAAGCAAATGCAGGCGACTGCAAACCTTTTATTTCTTTTATATATTTCTTTTTCCAATTCACCTAAAATTCTGAAAATTTAAATATGAACTTGTGAAGCATCTGGGATTTCTATTTTCTTGTTTTTAATTTTCAAAATATTCTGCAATTAATTAAATTAAAACTCAAAAATAGTCAATTTTTGGGATGTTTTTGAGGTATTATTCTGTATTTTCAACTTTAAAACTTGACGAAAACCTGAAATGATAAAAAAATTTGTAAAATAAGTTTTTATTTAAAATATTTATTGTTAACGCAACAGTTAATTTTTTAAAGAAAAATAAAATTACTTTTTAAAGATTAAATTACTTTTTTAAAAAATTAACTATTGCACTAATAATAAATATTTTAAGTACAAAACATTATTTTAAGAATTTTTTTATCATTTCAGGTTTTTGTCAAATTGTTTTGAGTTGAAAATACCAGTAATACCTCATAAACACCCAAAAAATTGACTGTTATTAAATTTTAATTTAAATAATTTTAGAATATTTTGAAAATTACAAACAAGAAAATAGAAATATCAGATGCTTCACAAGTTTATTTTTAAATTTTCAGAATTTTAGGTGCATTGGAAAAAGAAATAAAAGGTTTGCAGTCGCCTGCATTTGTTTGAGTCAGGACCTTAATGGGGAGAAAGAAGATTTTTTTAAGAGTCGGTTCGGATTTCTGTGGACCATTGTTGGGTGACAACATTAAAATTAACGTTTTCTTTTTTTCGATTAGGTCGGCAAAATAACGAATAGTGAAAACTAAAATTCGTTGTTACGATGATTTAATAGAAGGGCGCCACATAGCAGTTGTTCCACAAGAAATTTTGAAACATATTCTTAGTTTGTCTGCAAAGCTCGGTGTGAAATGTCCTGGATGGCATCGAAGGTGGCCTTTCCCGGGAAAGATGTTACTCGGCTTTCATGACTAAAATGGAATCGACGTGAATAAACAAATGAAATGGGAGACCTTACGAGACACTTTTTGTTGATTTACGCTGGATTTTTAGTAAGTTAGGAAATCGACGAAGACCGTAACACTTAAGCGTGCTCGGGTTAGAGTTGCGCAATGGCTCTGAAACAGAAATACATAAATAGTTTTAAGGAAAGTTGCATGTAAATTTTAAATATAACCGTAAAATCGAATTTTATAATATGTATATAATATAAAATCAAAATTTACGACTATGAAATAGTTATCCTATTCGCAGAAAAATTGTTAGAAATTTGAGTAGAAAATTTCATTCAAAATCCATTCAGTCGGAGCGTTGTTTGATGCGTATAAAGAGACGTCACGAAATTAAGAAATGCTTAAGCAAGAATCATTTCTTACAAATTTGGGCTCAGGAAACTTCCTCAAGGTGCTTTCTCTTACCTTATAGTGCTTTGCGTCTCGATCAGCGTTCTAATTCAACGTTTAAAAATTAAGATTCATTTAACATTTGAGGTAAACAGTTCCAACTTTATAAGCAACTGATCAGTAATTCTCCCAAATTTAATAAATGAAATTTAATAATTACCTTTTTTAGTGGTACCATGTTACAGTTAACATAGGGAAATGCTATTACTTTTGTGTTGTCTGTATGTCACACTCTGCAGCGGCCAAACGGTTAGAGATATTAGAATGAAACCTTCATCATTGTGTTAAGCATCAAAAAGTAGGTGACCACGTAAAAAAAAAACAGACCTTTAGGACCACTCTCTGACCCCCCAAATTAACGTTTTCCATAGCAGTGTTAGTGATAATGATTAACACAGTAATAATACTGATGCTTCATTCATAACAATACTAACAATTGCCAATAACAGGACGTCATTATTAAACAAACGTATTGTTTCATAAATTCTTTAACATATCCGAATGATGTATTAAGCATTGTATTAGCGGCCCCTAGGTTACAGCTTGCTTGTAAAACATAAAGGAACGGTCTTGCATTTCTATGCTCTTGCTTTTGATTATTTTGTTTATACAATTGTGTATATTATGGGACCGCTTTGCTTTTGACACTGTCTAAAAACATTAATTACCTTGTTTTAGTTTATTTTACTAATTCGGAGCTATTAAGGTCCTTCAGGTATTGATATTTTGCATCGAATTCCGAAACAATTTAATTTCAAAAAGCACACATTGACAGTTGGGATGGAATTCTTATCAATATTTGCCCACAGTTGACAAGTCCTTGTAAAGTTAATTAAAAATAAATCAGGTGTCCCCAAACGGAAACAGGTGTCCGCTTTGGTGCTTAATGTAATATGTATAAAGTCGCTTCCTTTGACAAGTTGAAGATTGGCTGAAGGATAGTTTGGTGACCTGGCGGTTGCTTTTGCTCTTTGCTTCCTTCCCAATTATCGTTTTCCTATTTGAGCAGAAGGGCGTCTCGCGCAGCGGCAGCAATCGTGAGGATGCTCTCTCTCTTATCTCCTTAGGAGAGCTCTCGTCTTTGTTGTTTAAAAGTGACTCTCGCAATTAAAGCTTGTCTTGGGGCGTTACGAATTGCTGATAATTGCTGCACCACTTTTCCAGCTCCATTTGGCAACAGTTTTCCGTGGAAACCGTTTCCCCTTTTGGTATCAACTCCTTTCGAAGGCAGCAATTAATGGAAATAGCAGCAGCATCTCGACCACCCATCCGAACTGACCTCCTTCAGAGTCTAATTACCGCGAGACAGGAGGTGGTGTCTTCGTTAATTATTTTGCCATTTCCCCGATGTTTTGGAAAGAATGATTTCTTTTTCCTTTTTATAATTCGCATAACCGCAAAAGAAGCTAATCTCGTGGTAGGTTTTTTTTTCCCCCCCCCCCCCCCAATTCTGGTGAATTGAAATTAGCACACCTAATGGTGGATAATAACACGTAGAAAGTTTGTAAATAATTTTTTACAAGATAAAAAAAAGAAAAATGGAGAAAGGTCTTTTTTGGCATTAGATACAGAATTAAAGCAAGGAAAAAAATGTTTATTGCTGTATTTTTATGATTTTGATGCCCTTGATTTTTACGAACTCAGCAGCGATCTTCAAAAGCTGTAATCTTTCTCTACTACCGCTTTCATTTTCGTTATATTGTTGTGCAGTAATTTAATGGCCGACCGTGTCGAACGCTTTTGAAAAATGAGGCTAAACGCAATTTCATACCACCAATATTTAGTAATCAAGGAGTCGTCATCATTGAAAAGGGAAATGAAGTGTAAATATCTACATTTCTGCACCTCCCTCCCCCGACATCTTTCTCATCATTGTTCTTCTGTAAGTCTTGATTTACAGGTCTACATGTTGCACCCTCAACGTCAGCTTGCTACTACCATTTATGTAGTGTAATAGATCATAACCATTCTTCCGTTCTTCAACTTAAAACCTTTTTTTTTTTTTCCAAAAAGCTAAAACTTAAACGGGAATTCCAGTCATTTGTTTTGTTAGTGACCCATTTGGGAGCTACTCCGTTTGTCCTGTCCGTGTCTGTCCACCCCTAACAACTCCCGAACGGAAGGCCGAATCGACAAACGGATTTCACCATCGTATTCAGAGGCCCATACAATACAGGAATAGAGTATTTTCAGGGACCCTCCCCCCTCATCACCATATTCAAGATTGTTTGCATTGTTTTCATTGGATTTCCGCTATTAGCTTAGAAATGCAATCATCTCATTTGAGTTGTCAGCTGTAGCTTGATGCTCAACGTCTCGGACTCACACTGAGGGTTGTCGGTTGAAAACCGTATATCTACTTTCTTTTTTTTTCTTTTGTTTTTGGTTTTTGTTTTTTTTCTCTTAATCTTTATTTCTCAATTTCGGCATTTTTTTTTCTTATTTTCCTAATTTTATTTTAATTTTTTCTTACATTAATATACTTCTTTTATTTATTACTATTTTTTTTTTTTTTTTATTCTTATGGGTCGCCTTTAAATTTATGCTTTAGCACAAAATTATATTCACTTGGTTTTTGTTTTCGTTTTTAAAAAGAAATAAAAAGAAGCTTCCACTTGGGTTTTTGTTGCAGTTAGACCCGCGCTGTAAATAAATGTCGTAATACGTTTACTGTGAAGCAGCGGAAATGTGATGGTGATCGCCAAGCTTCGAAGAAACTCGTCAATATCAGTGTTTACCTTGTATAATTTTGAGAGCCACATTTTATTTTCAACCTGAAATTCAAAATTACGTTTATAAGAAAAAAAAAGTAATTATCTGGATTGCCTGTAAGTGATTCGCCCGTAGATGATTACCTAATGTAGGTATTATAAAAAAAGAGCTGTCTACGCTGGAGGAATCGATTATAATAAATTTTGACTATGTAGTTTTGTTTTGTTTTTTAGGTGATATTTAATAGGAGGAATTTATCATCTTATTTTTACTTATAGTTCCCTTTCTGTAAATTCATTACCCGAAGAACCTTATCTCGTTTGCATTGTTTTTTAGCTAAATATAACTTTTCAATTACTCCTATCTGATGCAAACTTTCTCAGAAGTAATGGGATAGTTTGTAAATCACGGTTGGAACCCGCGAGTTTTTTGTTTCCCTTATTTGCGGGCTCAAGAGACAGTCATTTCCTACTCTTTAACGTGGAATTCTCATAAAAACAAAAGTCTTTCTTTATCTTTGAAACCCCCTCGTTTCTTTTTCCCCTTTCTCTTCCCATAAATTTGCTCTGCCTCTCATACGATCTATCCTTTCGTCAACTATTTTTATTCCCATTCCTATAGTGCTTTTTTTTCTTTCTTAATACTATAAAAAAGTCCCTATCGAGTTCTTTACACGTGCTTCTTCATGTCTCACATATTTCCGTTTCGCAATACTTCATTTTTTTTTTACTTCATTGTCTTCTTTTTCAGCAAGACTGCTTTCGTAGTCCTGTTAGTTACTGCTTTATATTTGGTAATAAACGCATTGCTTTTGAGAGAGTCAGAATTTTAATTGATAAATTCGAATTTACAAATATCTTTGGGGACGTCCATTAATTATATGAGGTGTTTTTTTTTAAATTTGGACCCCCCCCCCTTCCCCTTGGTGAGATTTCAAAAATTTTAACAACAAAAAAAACGGAAATCTTGCTTTAACAACCAAAAAAAAACGGAAATCTTGCTATAATATATATTTTCTCTGAATGAAAAGTTTACGTGAGATTTTCGTTGACCCCCC
>JAFIDM010000002.1:41257909-41277818 GCA_023159025.1 Thereuonema tuberculata
CCCCCCCCCCCTCCCTCTTTTGACCTCACGTAATTAATGGACGTCCCCTTTGGGGATAAAAATTACAGTAATTTTTAAAATTATTAGGATTTTTTTTTCCGTTTATAATTTTTTCATAATTTAATTATAAAATTAATGATTTATTTCTATTAATAATGAACTAGATGGAAGGTAATAGGTAACGGAAAAAAAAAACTTTATTTTATAAAGTAAAATTAAATTAAAGTTTAAATTTTAAAGAATATAATGGTTTAAATTATAAAGAATCAAGCAATAAAATATTGAAATCCATTTGTAATCGTTGTAAATTTCCGCAGTTGAGTTGACCTTTATTTTAAAAAGTAAAATTAAATTAAAGTTTAAATTATAAAGAATATAATGGTTTAAAATTATAAAGAATCAAGCAATAAAATATTGAAATCCATTTGTAATCGTTGTAAATTTCCGCAGTTGAGTTGACCATGCACCAATACTCCTTCAAAATTCAATTGTTGCTCACTTATGTACACACGCTTTTTTTTTACTTTTTTAGTAATACAGATGCTTTACCAGTAAACATTATTTTAGAGGTTTGAATAGCGCTTCTTTTCCTTTCAAAATAAAATTAAAAATAAAACTAATATTACAAAGAAATTGTATTAAATTCCTGCCGACTTAATTTCGTGGCTGCAATTAGGATAACGGCGTATTCGATTTTTTTTTTTTCAATAAAAAATATGCGTTAATATTTTTCTGATCACTACAGAAACTATCCCTTATTCTTAATCGTACTCTTTAATCCAAATTGCGACAGTTGAGGCAAACTTAACTGTAGATGAGGAGCGATAATAATTGCGAAACAATCGTAAGAATACCGAATAGAAATATCTTATTGTATATCTCGGCTGCCTGAGTTGATATTTGTTGCGTTTTGTTTTACCTGTTTATAAACATAGATATTGTCACAGGACAATATAGCAGTCGTCTAATGATTCCATTAAATACCGTATTTGCCGGCGTATAAAAGGCGTTGTTTTTTTGTTTCCTTTTTTCTAAAAATTTGTCTCAAAATCTGAGTGCGTCTTTTACGCCATAGGTTGAAATTTCAGTTATAGGCCTACAGCTTGCCTGTAAAACCGCTAGGGGACCGCTCTTGGTTTTTATCCTGTCTGTCTGTCACACACTGTAGCGGCCAAACGGTTAGAGATATTCGAATGAAACCTTCACCATTGTGTTCAGCATCAAAAAGTAGGTGACCACGTGCCAAAAATCAAACCTCTAGGACCACTCCCTGACCCCTTAAGGCATTTTCTGTCTTTTAAAGGCGTTTTTCAAAGAAAGACTACGCCTTGGGGGGGGGGGTCGTCTGGGAGTGGTCATAGACGTCTGATTTTTTTACACGTGGTCACCTCCTTTTTGATGCTGAACACAAAAGTGAAGGTTTCATTCGAATATCTCTCAACCGTTTGGCCGCTACATAAGTGTTCCATCCAGACAGCATAAAAGCAAGAGCTGTCCTCTAGCGGTTTTACAAATAAGCTGTAATAAGGGTTTTGCTAATAATGGGTTGCTAAAAACCAAGAAACCTGGTATTGTTTTAATTTCCTTATTATTATGAATGTGAATGTTGCTAATGCAAAAGGCGCAATTGTTGCATATAGTGTCATTGTTGTAGAGCTGCATTATAAATGTGAGTGTGGCGACGCGACGTTCGGAAAAAGGAAATGCTCATGCAAAGCGAGAATAAATGTAAAAAACGTAATCTCCGTAAAGCAATTGTAAAAATAGCTCAAACTTGAGGAAGAATTATATCAAAATTCTCTGGAATTGATTTCAGTAATGTATGATAAGATGTAATAATTATTATTTTTTAAAAATTGTTAAAGTTTTTTTTGTTTTTTGTTTTTTATTTCAATGAAAATATTTTTTTCCCCTCCAAAAAAAGTCCCTAAAGAAGGTGCTTACTATACACCTGCAAATATGGTACAAATCTGTTTAAAAAAAATTGCCTTTAAACTGCAGTTGAAATACGTTAGCGATCACCGTAACTCAAAACCAATTTACCCAAGTTTTAAAACTTTACAATAAAGTAGGAAATATTTAGTTTGTGGCATAAAATGATAAAATCCTGCAAATTAGTTATGAAACTAACATAAAGAGATTTAGATTCTTTTAAGAAAGATCTCTTTGATTTCCTCGAATCAATAAGTAAAAAGCTACCGGCCGTAATAAGTTGGCATTCAGTTCTAAAACTACAATATCTAAAAAAATAAAGTCTGTTTCCGTCTAAATTTATTTATAAGCTTATTCTCCTGACTTCCTTCTCGATTTCATCGGAACCTTCAAAGGTTAACTATTTATAATATTATTATTATTAATGCTGTATTCGAAAGTTCTCGCAATTTTCTCATTCTTTAATATTTCCAGTGCTTATTTAAATTTACTATCTGTATTTCATTTCCTCTGTTATTGAAAGACGTTCATATTTGAGATCATTTATTTTTGGCTGCCTTAGGCCTAGCATGTAGTTTTACGATTGTGTTGGTATTCAATTTACACCCTTAAAACTTCGTGATTTATATTGGAGTCGTGACGCAGATGAGAACCGCGATATGGCTTTGCTAATTTTAGAACATCAAAACTCCAGTATGTCCAGCATTTGTTTATTTCCCCCATTGGAGAACCTTATTGGAAGTCAATGGGAGCAGAGCTGGCGTTATGGGTCAGTCGCTACAGAATGACGGCGACGATTTCGGGACAATTTTGTTTCTGAGCAGACTTAAAAAGTGAGTGTTCGTGTAGCCTCAAAGCGAACAGCAGCTGTTGCAACAGAGATCATTTGTTAGGCACAAAAGGGCCTCATTATGTAATTAAAGTGACAAACATCAATATTTCACTCTGCTCCTTTCCCATTCCCTTTCGAAAAGAAAGCAAATCGTAGCAACAAGACCATAAATCACTGCTCTGCTTATTTCCGGATTCAAACAAATTTACATTAAAGCAGTGGTTCTCAGGCTTTTCTCTTTTTTTTTTTTTGTCAGATCCTCCCTTCCTATGATATTTGTCGAATAATGTCGCGTCTTTCTCTCAAATTTAACATTCCATGAACATAGTGTATAATATCCATTTGTTTGTCATTTAATGTGTTTTCATGTAACAATGATAGTTAATCTAAACCAGTGTTACTCAATCTTTTCTTGCTGCCGACTTCTTTTTCGACTGCCTATAGTTTTGTAAATATCTCTCCGTTTTTTTTATAAATGAGATTATTTGTATAATCATTTTATATAATTTCACTATGAGATTTTTTGTATATACATACATACATACATACATACATACATATATATATGTACAGTCAAACCCCGCTATAGTGAACACGGCTTATAATGAACTCCCGGATATAATGAACGAAATGTTTGGTCCCTTGCCGTGCAATGCACGTATAACGGAACGGATGTAGTGAACTCCCGCTTATAGAGAACTGAAATTTCGGTCCCTTGAAGTTCACTATAGCGGGGTTTGAGTGTATATATATATACGTATATGTGTGTGTGTGGGTGGTTATGGAAGTCATGGCAACTATTTTTTGTCTACCAAACACTGCAATTCCAGAATACACGTTTGAAAGCTTGTTGCATGTGCTTCAGACAGGCACCTCTAACTTGTTCTAGAAAGGAACGTCATGGGAGCAAGTGGAAAATACGTATTTGGAATCATCGTTTAATAAGGCAATGCAGTGTAGTCAAGGAAGAAAAAGGAACACACGAATGCTCAATACACATTCCTAACACCCCTCAAAGTCCACCTTAATATGTTGCTAGCGTTTGGGAAGGACGGGGAATATCTCCACGCACCTCTACTCCACGCCCTTTTCCCCCCACCCACCCCAACCTCTCAGGATTCCTTCCCGGGGACCCTTGGGGATGCGTCCTTACAGTTTGAGAACCGCTGCATTAAATTGCTTGAAATTGTAATGTAGAAATAAGGCGACGATTGGTTGGTTGTTTTGGAGCATAGTTTTATATTTGGCTGTCACAAAAATCATCCAACACCTCCTCAGTTTCCATTATATAATTGTGGTAGGTTGAGCGTAGGTGGAAAGAGATCCTTCTTGATTGATTGTCAGCAAAAATCCTTAATGACGCATTCCTCAAAAAAGAAAGTGTTAATTCCTTCCAAGATGTAGCATTCCTTCGGGGGTGAGTTTAATTTGGAGAATCTTTGATAGTAGGACACGAGAGACTTAACCACAAACCCCACTTGAAACAATCGGTGGAGGAAATCTCTTCTTCATTTCTTCGCTTTGCTTCCCGTGTTCATTGCAGAGATTGAGATGTTGCCTTCTCGGTGATTGTCTAACTGATTAAGACGAGAATCTGCAGTCGACAGTAATTAAGGCCACCCATGTTCTCAGAAACACTTGGCTTGGCTGATGTGTCCCTCGCGATTCTTTCATTATAGAATACGAAGATCTTCACACTATTTTTTTTTTTTTTTTTACAACCGCTGAGACATTCCACTGATTTATTACGTGTAATTATTTTTAAAAATATACAAATTACATTAAGACGGCGAAAATTTATAGAAGTTATAATATTAAGAGACACGATTACTGTTTTTCTTAATCCTTTGAGTTCTTTGTCTCAAGAATTGTAAGTTATAGAGAAATTGATAAATGCCGCTTTATTTATGTTTAAAAGTCCCTATTACGGAAGAATAAATATGAATTCTAATATATGAGGGGTTTCTCCCCCCCTTTAGCATTTTGTTACAAAGTTGTGCTCAAGTATTCAAAATGCATTTTGGAAACCCTACTACGAAAAAAATACATCTTCATTTGAATAATCTGTAGAGCATTTTTTATTCAGTTTTATTTTATTAATATGTTATATTATAGCGTTACATGTTTGTATTTTTGACTTTTAGCTTGTGCATATGCACGATTTGCGTTACACTTTAGAATACTATTGTTGCAGTAACTAAACTCTGCCACAACACACGAAGAAAACATTGTGGAGGTTACAGAGCTGTAATACGGTTTTCCATCTCGCTAAAGAAAGGGTCCTTAACTGAAACATTTATACTGTATCGGTAAATGTCATCATATTTTCTATAACTTCACATTATGAATTACAAAAAAAAAAAGAGGCATTTGTAACATCATCGTATATTTAATGTAATTTATAATTATATATCAGTTTAGACAATGCCAGGAATTAGTTCATTCAGTGATTCACTATGACAGCTTTCTCTCTGCTCATTGAACTATAAAAAAAATCCGTCTTCAACAGATATAGTTAATCCCTAGGCCTACTTGTTGTTCGATATCTTCTCCGTCCTTCAGTCTACTTCCTATGCAGACCATCATCATTTCGAGATAGGAGCTTATGAAGACATTAGTCTTTATTTACATTTAGTCTATATATAGTTTCTTTATCAAAAGTTATAAAACTTGAGTGTTGGACATAATATTAGGTTTATTGTTATTATTATTGGATATGATGTTAGTGCTTGTTCTTATTCGTATTTTTGTTTTTTTATTTTTCAGGGTGATGCTGACGATGAGTTGGCGAGTGGGGGGTTTCACATGAACATCCCTCACGAAGGATCGTCCGCCAAGGGAGCTGGCTTCAGTCTCAAGTTCTGATTGCAGACATTCTTACGGGTGGCGCCACCAACTTAGGAATAGGTCACTTGAAATCAAGAAAATTACCACAATTCCTTTTCACAGAATATCAAACGCCGAATTTATATTTTATAAAATATAACTTATAGAAACTATTTTTGAAGCATTGTTTTCATCACTGTAAATAAATATTCATAATATTCACTTTGATTAGGATTTTTAAGACGGTTTTATTGTAAATCGTCATTAATTTTTATTTAAAAAAATACTGTAAGATTTCTGCAGACATTTTATTAAAAAAAAAATCTTTGTTTTTTAAAATTTTGTAATTTCCTTTTAGTAATGACAGAATTTCTTGGGAAATGTATGTGTGGTTTTCGATTTATGCGATAGTCAGAAGTCGATACTTAATGGAATGGCTTATATCAGTCGAAACTGATTTCTCCCGAACCATCAATATCTGACTTTGAGACAACCCTGAATTATTTACAAGAGTTGTATACGAAGGGTTGAGGCAGATAACAGTGCGCGAGTAATGAAACTGGCCGAAACGTGTGCTTCTGTGAACAAGGTCCCGAGAGTCTAATTCGGTATTTGCAGTAGTTTTTTGTTGTACATGTGGGGGCGACCCGCCCCGGTCGGCAAAATTTCAAAATAAATAATAATAATAATAATATCTTATAATATGGACTGAAAATTTGAACCATTTCTTTTCATTTTTTTGTCGCACCTACAATTCGATTAAAATGAGCCCGGAACTTTGTTTTTTAATCTGTGACGGAACCGGGGAATCCCCTTTATTTAAGTGAGTGTGGTCATCTCGCTCGCTCTAGAGACTGGCAACACCGTCTGTACTAAACGAAATTGACGAACAGGACTTCAAGCTCGAACGAGTTCGACAAAGTGCTTTCATAGCTGCCACTGGCGGCGAATTTGGCCTACGCCCCGGTGAAAGTTAGCTGTTTCTGGAAAGGTTACATCTCTGGTCTTTCTGATGCCAATTGTAGTCAGTCTGTCATTGTTCGTAGGAGCGTGGCTTGACCATTTCAACCAACAATGTGCGGAAAGTGTTACGTAAAGTTAGGAATCGCAAGCCTTCTGACAGCAGATGTCCTGTAAAACCTCAACGAAACGATATCCAAACATCGCATTCCCTAGAGACAATCAGACGCCAAACGGTAAAAAAAGAAACTCCGCCAATGCAACGACGGATTGCACGCAGATTGCAAGAGGTCACAGCGTACCTTTGCAAGAATCATCAGGGAAAATTTACTTATAAGGCTCTTAGGCACAAACTTAGCCCAATTCACATCCATGAATGTTTCACGAACTGTCGTAAGCTTTACCAGAGGTACCTGTGTCCTTAGATAAAAGTATAGGTGTACCTTGATGACACCAACAAAGAGCAATTTTTTTATCATCCAAGGGGCTCAAAAGGGATTTCGTCAGAGACAACTTCTGTAAAGGGTTCACTGACTATTCGAGACAAGGCATCAGTAATCGTCGTCCTCGATCTGTGGACGGTCTTTGGAAAGTTTGCTGTGATGTTTGGTTCAATATTCCACAAGAACAAGTGATGAGAAGTCTCCTGCAGTGAAAACTACTTTGCGGGTCCATCGTTCGGAATCAGGGGAAACTTATAGAACACAATAGATGGTGGAGGAAGGGAGTTTCTTAAAACTACAGGTGAGAGAAAATGCACACTGTTATCTGTCTCAATCTTCCATATTAACACACACACACCACAGATATTTAGCCGGCAAGACACATTTATTAATCTATATATTACAAAAATGTTTTTCGTCTGTAAGGCGCAGTTCAACAATGGACAAGAGTGTGCCTGTGTAATTGTTGCGAATGCAAAAGGCGCAATTTCCTTGTTGTGATTTTCAATATTCACAATGGTAGTGCAACATTCAGTTCAGTTTTCATTGTTGCGAGGAAGTCGACAAATGCGAAAGGAGCATTGTTGAACTTCAAAATGTTGCGTTCTCTCCAACAATGACGCACGCTATCAAATTAAGAGTTCATTCAAAAAGGAATAAAATATCACTATTGCTCAACGATATCAATAAATCATAACCGCTTTCATTGCAATCGATTCTTCTTGGATTATCCGTGCTCTTATATAACAACCAACATAAAATCTTAACCTTATTTATTGTAAACTCAATTTACTGTAAATTCAAAGAATCACCAAGCCAAATTGTTAAACAGTAAATACGGTTAGGATTTTATATTGTTTGTTATTAAAGAGCACCGTCTGATTGTATATTTTCATAAATCACATATTATTAACAATATTGTAAAAGATATTGAGAGGAAGCGATTGGAAAGAGCACAACAGACAGATTTGGATCGAAAGAATGAAGCCGAACATATAAGACGGTCAAGAGCTAAGGAGACATAAGAGAGACAGAGGTTAGACGCCGAACGACATGAGGCAAAGAGAGACAGAGACTTTGGGTCCCCGAACTCTCATCTAACATTCATCTCAACATATCTCTTCTTCAAACATCTATATCGATCAATCAGTACACGGGGTCCTAGTAAAAAGTGAAAATATTCGAATTTATGTTTAGCACAGTAATCGATTAACACAATGGCTACTGGATTATGGGAAAGATTGTTGAGATTAGTATGTATCTGTTAACTTTTGAACCAGTGAAGACATCTTTTTTAAACTTTGCTGATAAGAGACGATCTGTCTGAAATTAAAAAAAAATTTACGTGTGGAAATTTCTCTAGAAATTTGCACGTGTAAAAGGGATAAATATTCTCAAAGAAATTCATTGAAACCAAACAATTTGCTCTCATTGATGGCAAATAACGAGTTTCTGTTTTGATGTCCAACAGTGCATCGTAATCCTGGCATGCGAATCCTTTTTTTATGCTTGCGTTCATTTGATTTAAAGTTAATTGACTTTAAGGACTTATGTAAAAATTTGCGAATGAAATACGCAAATAAAAAGTTTGAAGGTCGCTTATTTGAATTTGCGAAATAGTGGTGTTAATGAAAAAGGTTCATCTGGCAAGTTTATATTTTTCTCAAGACTTTAATAAACAAAGAACAAGAAGTTCATATAAGATCTTAAGTCTATTTTAGTTAAGATTTCTTTTTTTCATTACTAGACGGCTGCCCGTCGCTTCGCTCTACGGAACCCAAAAAAATACCATTTTATTTATTCACAAAGACGAATTAATTCAAGTGAACTAAAATTTCAAACTGAAAACAAATTAAAGTTTAAATTTAATATTGAAATACTATATTATTTCACATTAAATATTGAAATTCATTTGTAAGAGTCAGTCGGAAATTTATTTACAAAAGCAAATAAGTAAACTGTAAAATAAGCTTAAATTCTATAAAAAAATACATGCAATAGAATGCAGTCGAACCTGTTTATCTCGAAATTTCTGAAATTCCCTACATTTACAATCTAAATTCAATGTATTTTCCATGTTTATCTCGAAAAAAATTTCCTTCAAAACCTCTATCTCGAAAATTTCGGATAGTGTAAATTACAAAAACCAATGCCCAAAGACCACCCTTCTTCAACAACAGGTTGGGGGGGGGGGGTGTTTCTTGGAATTCGGGAATTCAAAAACAAAGTTAGACGTCAAAAGTCATTGAAAGACTTATTTTTATTGTTAAAGGTACGTATGTTTGTTAAAAAAATATTATGATTTACGTATAATTCATCTGCGATCATATCACAAAAGCAATTAAAACGTTTTTTAATTGACCGCGTTTAAAACCTCTATAACTCGAAATCTCTTTATCTCGAATTTTTTTCCTTTCCCGTGAGATTCGAGATACAAGGTTCGACTGTATTAAAATTCAATTATAAATATCAGAAATTTGTTGCCTGACAACGCGCTTGCGAAATTCCGTGGTTGCGGACTGGATTGACCAAACAACAACAATACTGTTGTCTGGCAGTGCGCTTGCGATATTACATTGTTGTGGACTGTCGACCATGCAGCAATACTCCAGTTGCTAGGCAACGCTCGTGCGACTTGTTGAGAAATTCAATTGTTGGCAGACACGCGAGCAAACTTTTTTTTTTTTTTAATAATATAAATAAATTATTATTATGTTGCTTTTTTTTTTAAAGTCATGAAAGCAACGCAAATAAAAAAAAATTACGCTTACTTCGAAATTGTGGTCTGCTGAATATAAATAGTAGAAAATTACCAATTTCCGAAAAATTTAATTTACTCCTTATTTTTTTATTTAAATTGTCCAATTCTGATTATTATCAATTGTTAGATGTCATTGTTTCCGTTCTATGAAACTTTGTCGTCTTGTCGCGCTAATTTCCTAACCAGGACCCATAGGAGGAAAAAAAAAAACCTCAAATGTAAAAGTCAGATCACCTCTTTTACCCTTAAATATTGTATATCAAGGTCAAGAAGAGCCATACACTGGTTCAAAAGATACTAATCCCGACAGATGAGGCGAGTCAACAGAGTTGAGGCAGTTTGTGAAACGAGTCCGACATATTGGTAGTCGATTCAACATGAAAGAATTCCCACATCTGAGGAATAACTTAAGACTCGTGGCAGCAATTCACAACACGTTTGGCTCTCGATAATGATCAGAATTCTCAAATCGCGTTTTCGAATAAAGACTGTACTATTATAGATATAACAAGATAGAAAAAAAAATAACGTTAAAAAAAAATTTTCTCTTGTCCCACTGAATTTGGAATTGATTTATATAGAGTGATTCAAAATTTCCTGCACAAACTTTCAAGATAGGTCAGGAATTCACAAAGACAAGCCGTATTCGTTGTGGAACGAATGTCCGCAAATGCCACCCGAATGTACTAGAGGGCGCTGTTTGGCAGCACATTAGCTGTGTGGTGTGAGCCATCGTCAAGACGTTAAGACGTTGACTTTGCACGACTAGGATGTATCACTTCATAAAGACTCCGATTGCCACTGACGCTTAACCTCGTCGCAAGAGTCGCTGTTGCAGTTGGATGTGTCCGCCAAAGGTCTCGCAATTTTGCACATGTTCGGCAATCCTTGCATCGACGTTGTGAGGCGTGTATTTCTGTTGGTGGAAGGAACTTTGAGCACCTGTACTTACTGTCATATTGTAAACACAGGGATAATAAACACGTTATCTACCTTACTTTTTACTTCTGACCCTTCGGGTGCCTTATAGTACATTCGGGTGGCATTTGAGGACGTACATTCCACTATGAACACAGTTTGTTTTTGTTTTCCTGGTCTACCTTTAAAGGTGTACACAGAATCTTGAATCACCCTGTGTATCAAATTACGTATCATTTTATGTATTAGAATCCAGCTTAATAATAGCATACGTTTCTTCAAAAGATTCTTAGTTTTTAAGATGTTCTCAAAAAACTGCCATTTCACATGTTATTCTATGGGACTTTGCCCCCCCCCCCAAAAAAAAAAAATAAAAATAAAAATTAAAAAATAGTAGGTCTTGATAATTGTGGAATCTAAATATTCCAAAGACTAAGTTGTTTCACGAGAAGGGAGAAATGGGAATAAAGAATTACAACATTGTACATTACAATAAATACGTTAATCCCACAGAACATTTAGCGAATGTCACTCGTAATTGACTGTCCGTCGGATCAGGCTTATTTATTTTCTTTTTTTTTTATTTTCGAGTGCATGTGATATGGTATATTTTCTAACTGGTGAAAATGATTAGCAACGATGGTGATGTAGTGGTTATTGAGGTGCCTAATCTACTAGTGCCACCGTACCGTAATATAGCCACCGCCGCCCTGTGTTATCTCTTGTAGGCATGCTGGATAAGCTGCTGTCGGAGTTACGAATGCTACTATTTGAGATATCTGCCTTTATACTTACGTAATTTGCGGACGATTTCATTAACTGCAAGGGTGTAGGCGTGAAATGGACATACTAGCAGAGTAGAGCGTTTTTTTGGGGAGGCAATTCAGAGTATACATAAAGCCGGACAGAAGTGTAAAAGCTGTATAAAAATTCAAAGGTTACCTTCGTTTCTGCAAGTATAATGCCAATTTATCCTTGACTTATTATGCTGAACCGGACAGCTTTTACATTTCTGTCCGGTTTTATATATCCTCTGAATTGCCCCCTCAAAAAAATACGCGCTACTATGCTACTACGTCTATTTCACGCCAACACCCTTGCGGTTAATGAAATCGTCCGCAATTACATAAGTATAACGGCAGATATCTCAAATAGTATCTAGTGTTAATTTTAAATAATTTGGAATTTCTTACTAAACGCAATATGAATCAACTTTGCTCTTTTAATTTTAAGCCTATGTACATTCACTCAAAATACATTCAAAAATTAAGTCAAACAAACTTTTTTGAAACCTTATTAATAAATTTATATTTAAAAAAAGTTTTACTTAAATAAAATTAAAAATTAAAAAAAAAAAATTATTTAAGTAAAACTTTTTTTAAATATAAATGTATTAATATTTTTTACTCGTGTCGTAATTAGCTGTTTCGAATTAAATTTAAAATTGTAATGATTGTATGGATTCTATTTATTCTAGTGATTGTGTTTTAGATTGAAAAATAAAATCACAGCAAACCCTTGAACTTCCTTTGGGGTAATTCCAGCTTCTCTCGTATTTCATTGAGTCTCTTTTCAAGTGTGGGTGTTCCTTGTAGACAAGAAACAGAACCTTCCCCTTTTTTGCCCCCAAGTTCAGAAGGAAGGAACCCTCTTGACATTCTTTTTTTTTTATGCTCTTTATTTTTTCCCCCTTTGTGTATGCGAAGTTAATGTTCTGAAAACCTTTTGAGATAATTCCTTGTTGAAATTAATGTTGTTGATACAATCGTATTCTCTTTTTGTAATAAAGAAACCAAATCCCACTCGTTTGTAATGTTTATAAACTCTTAAATTCTGCTTTGTTTCCAGTGCTGATACCTAATCTCGAAGCTGGATTTAAGCAGAATGGCGCTCTGAATAAATATATTATCTGCCCCCTCCCACCCAAAAACTACTTTTCAGAATTAAACAGTTTTTAGGCATATACTGTAGATTTAGTTTTTGAAATTATTCTTCGATTTCAAATCTTGAAATTACCACTTGCAGAAGACGGGGATTCGATTCTTGTCAGCGATTGGGAATTTTCCACTGGTTATTTCTCCTCGTTTTGTCAAATGAGTAACTGATTTTATTCCCACTGTTAAGGTGGGTAATCGTCGGACAGGCCTTTCGATTTTCACATCATCGCTTTAGTCTGATATTCGCAGAATCCTCTATCTCTGCGCTGTCCTAATCACGACTGAGAACATCATGTAATTTTTTTTAAAACATCTATATGTGTAATTATGAACTTTTTATTTATCTACGGCTCTTTCAATCGAATGCAAGAAAGGCAAAGAGCATCCCTGATTGGTAAGATCCAACTCGCTCAAATTGAATTTGAAAGCAACAAACGTTATTTTGCTTCTTGCAACACCCACAAGGTTGGCTGTTTTCGTCACTGAAGTTTCAGCGAGGCGCTCTCCAATGATCATAGCTCTATCGAAGACTGAGAGGTCGGACATAATTGCGGTTCACTGCTACCACAATTTTCACATGCAACCGTACGTTTGCTTCCGATCGCCTAATACCTCCACCTTCACCTAATAATAACAAAAACGATATTCGAAATAGCTGATTTCTCGTTCTCGATTTCGTTATTTTGTAGAATACTAGCTGGAAGGATGCAACTCTACCTTGCGCATCCTCCAACTGCTGAACCTCGTGGAAATTGAGAGTTGCACCTTCTTTCTTTTTTTTTTTTTTTTGTTACTTGTTTGTTTTTTGTCTTTTGTGTTGTGTTGTTTTGTGCGGACACCAGAAACCTGCTCTGTAGGTATTGGTCTCCTTGTCTTTATGTACGACTTATGTACCCGGTATGCATTGCAACGCCACTCAAAGAAAGAAAGTGTTTGTGTTTTAATTCTGTTTATTGAAGTGCTTTTGGAAATACAATATTTTTTGTTTTTCCGCCTGGTGCTTACATGTTTAAATCAGGTTTTCCGACGCGTGAGCAGGCCACATACAGCTGTCCATGTCTCGTCCCAGTGCTTTGTTGATGGTCATTGCAAATGCGAGTCGCACCGGAAACTGCAAACGTTGAAACCGGAAATACACTCATTTGTTGAAACGCGTCGCGCACCAGATATTGTAAAATGGTTCTACTAATTCAGAAATCTTCGCGGGCGTGCGCACAACAACTCACCAAAGTTTCATCGCAATCTGATGAATGGAATAGGAACGCATACGGGACAAACAAACAAACAAAGAAACATTCATTTTTTTATATTAAGAAGATAACTATAATAATCTTTAAACTTTTACGTGTATATTTAATAATTAATTTAGCTCTTTTATAAGCGTGTGGAGTAAATTTGGAATATCCAACAAATTGTTTTTGTTTGATATCCTTATATTTTTACTTTATAGGAATTTGTAGAGCGGTTAAAAATGAAGTTAAAAATCTCTTGAAATAAAAAATTTCACTATTAGTACTTCACCGCCTTATCTGTTCATTTGTTTATCGAATCTCCTTCCATTTTAGCAACGAAATAAACGTACAAGTGCTTCTCTTTGAAATCTGTGAAATATCGCATGACAGCGCTGGTTTCAAAATTATTATCACTCGTCAGCTGGATTTACTATTTGTTTACAGCAGAGATTTTGAACTTTTCTTGATGTTTTTAATCCTTCTAAGCTGAATATCTCATGTACTTCCTTTAACAATAAACGTTTCTTACGATAATCAGAATTAAAGATATCTTAAAAACATAATCAAATTTTCGTTTTAAACATCTTCTAACAAATCAAAAAAGCCAACTATATCGGCACATACATAAAAAAAGGATAAAAACTTACATTAAAACATCAGCGTACGTATTCGGAACCCCTACTTTAGGTTCCATTATCAAGCAAAAGGAACCGAGAAAGGCACAATGAATAGTCTTGACACGCCATCACCTGGTGGCCAATCGCCAAACTTTGTGGAAATAATTCGTCTGCATCAATAACACGAGAAGCGCCATAACGAACATATGATCCCAAAATTAACAATACCTATAATCCATATCCAACACGTTTGTAGTTGACAAATCCTAATTATAGCTCCCTAAGAGTCTAATCATGCCAGATTAAAAAAACTCCCTTAAATATCTTATTTTTCTCTAAATCTCGACATTCTCTGTATCAAGGGAATGACCCATCTTTAATGTAAGTTTTTATCCTTTTTTATGTATGTGCCGACATAGTTGGCTTTTTTGATTTGTTATAATGGCACGTTAAATTTTATTAGTATCTTCTAATTAAATTTATGAAACTTGCTTATATGTTGAAGATAATATCTGTTCTTATGTGAACATTGTTTTTAATTAACTACCCTATCTATATAAAACTTCGAGATATAATGATTGCACCTGAAACCCCACCATCTGCACATACATAAACTTAGGAATGGTTCCAAATAAGCTATTCTACACAGATATAGGTTCTAGAATAACTCAGTGTAAACTATGTAAACATTGTCTATTATAGACTATTATGCGACTATTAAATATATATACAGGGTGATTCAAAATTCCCTACACAAACTTTAATGGTAGGTCAGGAATACAAAAACAAACCGTATTCATAGTGGAACGTATGTCCGCAAACGCTACCCGAATGTGCTAGAAGATACAGTAAGGTTATAAATTCTGTACAGTAAGTAAAGTGGACAACATGTTTATTAGCTCTATGTTTACAATATGACAGTAAAGTGTACACAGTCACGCCTGTTTCTATCGAATGATCCAGTTTAACACAATCTCTGGTGCAAATGCGCAAACGTTTGATGATTGGGCACACGTCTGTTAGGGAACTGTTCACGATACAGTCGTATAGCGGCTCGTCCGTTTCCGTTTGCTGCCCCATAGGCTAGGTGTATATGTATTTCTGCCCTCTCAGCATTAGTGAAACAATACATCCTACTCGTACAAAGTCAACGTCTCAAATGACGATGGCTCACACTGCCCACTCTGCCAAACAGCGCCCTCTAGCACATTCCGGTGACGTTTGCGGACATACGTTCCACTACGAATACGATCTGTTTTTATATTCCTGTCCGACCTTTAAAATTTATACAGGGAATTTTGAATGACCCTGTATATATAAATGATTAACCATTGCAATTGGGTTATCAATTTGGCCTTTTGTGTTATTTGAAAATTAAACGGAAGTGTGATGCATTTTGGTTGGTTAGATCATATTTCTTAGTTGAATTCCGTAAAATCCACGAAATCTGCAATTTTTTTCATAACTGTAAATTGTGTTAACCATAATTTGGCAACCCTATTAGTATTATTGATGTACTGTCACCATACAGTCCTTAGACAGTCAAAGTAAAAATCCAGAAACTAAAAATTAAAATATTTTTCATTTCCTCGTCCTACCATCTGCAATCAACTTTAGCGGGTAGCTCTTACTGGCCACTCCCTACCCTCAGTGGAAAACCTATTATCCCTTTCGGAGGCAACAGCACAGTCTATGCAAATGAGATCCTAAAATTTGTGATATATTTAAAAAGTGGGGCAATTAGGAAAAACATCTTATCACTAAGTTCACGGTTTGACCACCAGTTAATCGGATCACCTTGTTCGTGAAGTAAACAGACAGAGACTTAGTTGGTTCTAAACTCAATCTGAACTCGACTATTTATTTTCGGGAGAGCATCAGTTTAAATAGGCTATGTACATTGATCTGTCATTGGCTGTTGTGCTTTAATAGTTCATTGGGGGGTCTAAATAACATGTGATTGTGATGGGTTTTAACCGTGGTCTTTAAATTAAAGAGAATTATGGGATAGCCCCCAACCGTTAGGAATTCAAAAATAAACAAACATTCTTGATGGTTTAAAGGACAAATTTGAAATGTACAGTAAATTAAATAATGATTGATCAGAACATAGGAAAGTAGAATAAACTACAATACAATAAATAAAACTATGATATATCTATAAAAGTCATCACAATTTTGCATACGAATTTTGCAACACTCTGTATATATTTTCCGAAAATTCTGTCTTTAATCATCTTTCCAAACAGTTATGAATAAGGATCCGTCTTTTAGATATACAGTCAGACCTCGATATAAGGTCACTTTTCTAAAGTCCCGGCTCATTGAATAGGAATTCTGTGATATGGATTATCGGATATATGGTCAGGTCTTAAATATCGTAATCGCATATAAGATCACTATTGTCTGTGATTTCAGTGCCACACTGATTCAATTCCAAGAATTTTTCCGTGGATACGATCTTTTATCAGCGTCATTTCTCCTACTATACTGACGGAGGGACAGCTTTTTCACAAAGCACTTCATCCCCTCAAATTCTAGGAAAAATCCGATGAAGACGATATTCCTTTGCCTGTGTTAATATAAGATCTCAGAAATTACGGCTATGCTTTAGAAGGGAAAAGTGAGAATTGATTATGAAATTGCTACCACTTCTCAAGCTTCGATTTCCGAAATTGTTTCGCTAGTTTTAGATTCCAATGCAGTAGAAAGTAAGGATAACGATAGTGATTCTCAAAGTGAAGCGGTGACACAAGCAGAAGCGCTCAGAGCATTAAATGTCGTAAGGCATTTTTTTACGAGCCCTGAGGGAGCTGAAGAACATTTTCAGAAACTACAAAACTTAGAAAACATTGTACAAAAGATGAAACCAAATCGCGACAGTCCTGTATTATGGATTATTTTAAGTAAGGTCAGTTGTACATCAGTTCTTTCCTTGAGCATATAGTTCTACAGTAAAACCCCGTTATTACGCTCCCGCTTATAGCACTATCCCGTTCTTTACGCTCCTTTCCTACGGTCCCTGGAATTTTCTATGTAACTCTGTATACTTTTACCCTCTTATAACGCTTCAAATCCCGCTTGTAGCGCTTTTTTTATATCGGAAATTTTGTATCGAACAGAAATGTAACACTGTAAAGATTCTTTTCTTTCCCTGGTAGGAGGGAATCTTTGAACTCTTTGAAGTGCGGGTCTGTGATACAGTAAATTATTGCAAAATGTCGAAGCGGAAATCTCTTTCTATAAGTGAAAAATTGCAAATTCTCCGTAAGTACGACGAGAATTCTACACTAAGTCAGAAGGATTTCGCAGAATCTCTAGGAATTCACTCATCCACTCTGAGAACAATAATAAAAAAATAGATTTAATAAAAAACCACCCGATGCAGCGAAGTGGTTGCAAACGTTAAAAAGTAAAGTGTGGAAAATATAAAGATGCCGAGGAAATTCTAATTGAATGGATTCATCAGTCCTGTGATGCATCAGTGCCATTAAGTGGCCCAGTCATTCAAGAAAAGGCGCATGAAATAGCGGGCAGTGCACTAAATCTGCTCCGAAAATATATTAGTGTTGCTCCTAGTGGTGTATCAATTGATGTTAATAGTTACTTGAACCGCATTGAAAATGTCATAATTTATAACAGTAGCACACACACACGGCAAACCACAATCAAAGATCTTTTTAATAGGAAATAAGCTCACATTTGCACTATATCTATTGCAGAATCGAGTATGTTTCCTGTAAAATGGTGTCTAAATGTTTCCCTATCTCATAAATCATTTCCCGTCTACAGCGCTATCCCGCTTATTACGCTTGTAGGTCATGGTCCCTTGACGAGCGTAATAACGGGGTTTTACTGTATTTGTATAGAACTTTATTCCGAATTAAAATTTAAAAAAAAAAAAAATTCTTTCCGATTCCATTAATTTTAAGTGGTTCAACTAAATTAAAAAGTTATAACCTAATAAACTGATATTTTTGTACGTATTAAATTTTACAAAGAATTATACTGTATTTATATAATGCTTATTTATTGACAAATGGGTATGAATCGGTTATAAGGTCACTTTCGCGAGGTCCCAAGTGGTGATCTTATATCGAGGTCTGACTGTAATTGTTTTTCTGTAAGTTATGAAATACATAAAGCATTATCAGCTAAAATAAAATTTTTGGAGTTTCTGCGGAAAAAGCTTTGCATATTTTCTTGAGCAATTACATTTAGACCGATCTAAGTAATTTACAGTCAATTTGTAAATGTGTTATTTTTCATGCTGCTTCCAATATACAATGAAACAAATAATGCTGGAATTGGTTTTCCTCATTTACTTTTATTTTGAGCATTACTGTAACTTGCATTTATAGTTTAATATTTAAGATGCTAAAATCACATTGCTCAATTTTAAAACATTAATAAAAACAATTACAGTCGGACCTCTATTTAACGAAGTCGCAAAATCCCGGAAAAAAGTTCATTATATGGAAAATTCGTTAAATAGAGATTCACCTTTTAATATTACTTTAAACTATATATAAAACAGATTTAAAATACATGAATAATAGATATTATTAAAAAAAGTAATAATTTTAATGACAAAAGCATTCATTATCACATGCATACTTAAATTTTACTAATAAAGTCTGTTAACGTTGTCTGTTTTTTTTTTGTTTTTTTTGAAAAAGTGTTTTCGCTCATACTACATCTCGCATCTTTGCAATGCACCAAAAACCCCTTCAGTACCGGTATTTTCTTCAAATTGTAATCCGCGTCGGATTGTTTCAAAGGATTTTAGTATTTCATCGTACGAAGGTTTTTTTGATTTCTGCATCATGATCATTTCCATTTTCATTATCTTCACGGCAATTCATAGCTGTATTGTTTTTATTTTTCACACTGTCCAAAATATCCGATTCAGTTAGTGTTTCCGAGGTCTCAACTTCAAAATCAAGTGAAAGATAATCATCAATCAGCACATCATCGTTAATTTCTTCTTTTTCCCTCAGCTGTATACAAATTTCTTTCATTTCTTCTAAGGGAATAGTAATAATAAAAACTTTTCAAGGAGAAAAAAAACAAAACAGATACCACGAAAAAATTCATTAAACAGGAAATGCACTTCGCTATTTGGAGGTTATTTTTACGAAGAAATTAGCAAAATGTTCTTGGATCCAAAGAAAAGTTCGCAAAATAGAGAAATTCACAAAATAGAGGTTCGTTAAATAGAGGTCCGACTGTACATTAATAAAAACAAGACTGGATCAGTTTCAACCTGTTCGGTTTATCTTACAATATGCAGAGAATGTCCATAAAAAAAAAAAAAAAAAAAAAAATCTATAATGTAATGATAATTACAATGGTAGCACTTTTAAATATGTGAAATATATTTAAAATTTAACTATTCGGACTCACTTGGAGACCCTTTCTGATGTCAATAAAAGATATTCATAAATTATA
>JAFIDM010000002.1:41282818-41296431 GCA_023159025.1 Thereuonema tuberculata
TTTTATTTATTTGCACCTGTTATTGAAACTGTATGGTTAACAATTAAATCGTTAACTTCAAACGTTTTAACAACAGCTGCTTGTAACTTAACATGAATAACAAGATTAATACATAGATTTTTTTTTCTCTTACAATCCAAATTCAGATTTATCATTAAATTAATTTTTTTTTTTATATTCACAAATTGTAAAATAAAAGTAATGATATATTGAGGTTAGGTTTTAGAATTGATAGTTTAATTATTGACTGAACATGCAAAGTCTTATTTTTCCATTTGGCGTTTTTTTTCTGTGTTTGTCTCTTTGTACGCGAATCACGTTAAAACGGTTGGACTGTTTTCTTTAAAAGTATGTACTATGCTTGTACGTTCTGTGAAAAATTGAGCACCATTAATTTCCTCGCTCCCCTCCTTCCAATCCTCAGAATTGATTCAACGCACATATTAATAGCCTTAAGCGTGAAGTCTTCTTCATTAGAATAAACTTCAAGGAAATCCTGCCTTCGTTTTCGTTTTAGTATTATTTTAAATTCGTCAAGTTTCACATCTTAGTGAAACCAAAAAGAGATAAACGAAAAGAGAATAACGAAGTTGAAAAGCATCCACAATCGTGCATTTTCTATCTTTTAAATATTTGTGCAGCATTTAGAACTCTGTATTTGATAGGAGATTAGCCCTTCTCAGTGGATTTTATTATTACAGTGGAAACTCGGTTAACCGTCACCTTCGGGACTGTGACGGTTAACCGAATAGACGGATAACAGAAATTTCGGAATAAACATGTACAGTAACGAAATTTCAATGCTGGTTTGGGACGAAAGGCAAACAATAAATTAATATAAAGAAAAATCTATGGGTAACAAATAGAATATCGCCAAACACCAAACAAATAATAATAATAATAGAAATTTATAAAACAGTAGGCCTACTAGATAATAAGGTTTATATGTTGAAGCTGTAATCAGTCATCTTCTTCTGTTTCTTCGAGGCTCGAGCTTTTTTTCGCGGCAATGTCTCGTATTTTACGGAGAAGTAGGTTTTGCGATCGATGACGGATAACAGAGAGTGACGGTTAATCGAGTTCCCACTGTATATGTAAATAGGACTGTAAGCTTTATGGAACCCTTCACTTGATTTTTTTTTCCACCTCGTATTTTAATTTAAAACAGTTATCACTTTACGAGACGAAATTTAAAGTACCTTTTTGTATGAGTTATGAAGCCAGTTTTTTTCAGTCTGTGAGGACGTTAGTTGTCCTAGAGGCGGACACTCCCTCTCAAATCCTTTCTAACTTTGATGCAGAGATTGTTTATCTTTTGATTAATTATGATCAGACCTTCAAGTTTGCAAACATTAATCGCTGGCCAAATATTTACTCAGAACCAAAATTTGATATATTTCTAGTTTCCTGCCTCGAAGTTAGAAACTATTACTGGATTACGTTCCTTTGACAAATGATTGAAAGGGCCGAGTAGTTTATTTCTCAAACACATTCTCGAATTGATTGAATGAACGGCGCCAAAGGGCAGCTCGCATTAGAGACAACACTCGAAGTTTGTATATCGTTCTCGTGTACTTAGGCAAAGACGGTCAACAGTTCGATGGCTTAGCACAAAAGTAGCGAATATTCAAGATGCAAGTTTTGAGAAAAAGCTGAATTACTGGGAAAAATGGATAGTTTTTCGCTAGTTTAGGTCCTAAAAATCACAGGAAATATGCCATTTTGAAAGATTTGCTAGTTTTGCCCTACAAGAAGGCTCTTCAAGACACCTATTCGCCACAAAAGCCTAATTTTGTGTTTACTGGATATTCGCCAGTTTTGCGCTAAGCCATCTCGTGAACTAATACGAGAGCGAGACAATAGTCCCAGGCGCATTGTGAATGGCGGGCGGCAAAATAAGTGTTTTATAATTATTTTTACTTTTTAGTTTGGTTGAAAGATAACGTCTTATGACTGTAAAATTTAAAGTCTTGGATGAGGGGGCCCGAAAAAATATTTAAAATAAAATAAAAGCCGACAACAACTAACTGCACAGAAACGACAGCCAATCGCCAATTTGTTTCAATACTGGAAACATTTTTTGTACAGATTAATTGCTTTGTTTTTTTTGTTTTTGGAGGTCGATAAACGTTTACCATCGACGTAGCGATTTTTAGTGAACTGTGGGGCGAAAACCTATATGTAAGGCTTTAATCGTGGACAACCTCTATATAAAGTAATTATATAGATTATTGTGATATTATTTAATTTGTAAACGAAAAAGCATATTTTTGTATGAATTTATCGTGACAGCAAGGAAAGATTTTTAGTTATTAACCGTACCATATTTAAGGAAACATGTTCTTATATCTTTGTTCGCAACAAAAGTATAATGTTGTCATTATTCCGTTGCTGTAAACATAATCCTATTTGCTGTAAGGCAGATGTAATCGTCTCTAAGCGAAATTTTGTGCTTATACAGTACGAATGATTATTTTTGCCATGTGGTATCTGATTAGAATATAAGATAAGCTGCAATTATCTATAGTAGAGGAAGATGACATTTAAAAACCTAGCAATCATATCTGCCATTACGATATATACTACAACAAGTTTTTATTATTAAACAAAAAATAATCCAATGGTAGACTTGAATGGTGGACTTCAATGGTAGAAAGAAATGGTTGCCGATGTATCACAGGTCGAAATGTAAGCTTATACCGGCATACCTCGCACAGTACGGCTTCAATCAGTACGGGATTCGAAAAATATTTCTTTTTAATTCATAATTGGTTTTATAATTTACCCTAATAATCAACCATATTTACTTCTACTACGAATTTCTTCTACTACGAATTGTCGATATCGAGAATTATCCAAATTCGATAAGTACAAGACGTACTACAAGTCAAGTCTCGTTCAGTGCGGATTCAGTCAGTGCAGTAGTTTTTTTTTTTGTTTTGTTTTTTTCTAATGCACTAGGCCATCCCCCTGTCTCCCCCTGGTAAGTATGAGATAATCCAAGAAGAATCGATTCCAAGCGGTTAACGCAAAAAATATTTTATTCCTTTTTGAATGAACTCATTACTTGATAGCGCGCGAACAAATAGAATAAAAGTACGATTGGATATTAGGAGACCAGCTGTAGTCCTAATGTTAGTGTTCGTGACTGCGAGGACGAAGGTCCTCGGTTCGAATCCCATGCAAGGCGGAAAAAAAAGAAATAAAAAGAAAATTTCATAATCTGACTTTCTCAGCAAGGGAAGCTAGTAATTAACAAATGTGCCGTCAGACAGATAAATAAAAGATTTTAGTAATATAGATTAGCCGCATTACGCGAGATGTAGATAAATGAGAAAATGTTAGTTATTCGTTTTTTTTTCTGCATGTGTCCAGCAAAAGAGTGTAATATTTTTAACTAACAGTAGTGAGCTGTAGTTTAGAAAAGTCTTTATAAATGTTCTGCTCTATGTGAACGATCAGCTTAACATTAGAAAAAAGTGGAGAACGTTCTAAATGATACTGTATTTATTTATTTTTGGTCGGGAAAAAAAAAATTGATTTGAAAATTCCATTAAGCAAACTACATTAATAAACAAGGATATACGTTAACCAGAGCCTGCATCGTTTTGGATGAATGGAAAGGTTAGTGTCCCGTTCTAAAAATAATCGCTATGAAAAAAATAAAGGCGATATATCGGCAAAACACGAGTCAAGGTCCGACTTTCGTGTTAGTTTTTGTGGCTACACAGACTGTAGATAATTTCGAAATATAAAACACACAGCTACTCTTAATTTGTAGAAGATACGAAGTGAAATTTTCGATAGCCAAGAAATCCCTATTGTTAGTCTCAGCTCTTAGTCTTTTTCTGGCGCTACAATAAAAAGACCTACGTATTAATACGACAGCAGAATTTTTCCGATTAAGCTGGCCTAGTAATTGAAGAGTGTATAAAACACAAAAATATACTTTCTACCTCAGAAAACAGAAGATGGAAGGGACTGTGTCCAAAATGTGTGTCCTCTTGCGATACAAGCTTTTCTCATAAATAAAACTTTAGTTAAATGATATCAATTAATGTTATAGTTGATATTAGTTATAATGTTTTAGTTGATATTTTTATAATGTTTTAGTTGATGTTTAATAATGATAGTTATGTACACATTCTTAGGTAGAAACCCGCAGGTTTTCGACTAAATGCCTGTCAACCAACCACGGCACTAGGATGGGTTAGCTTTATCGTCTGTAAAAAGCTAGATATAAAATTTTACGATATATTTTATAGTTGAAAATGAATTTTGGGCTCGATAAATAATTCACTCTTTCCCATAATTTCGTTATGAAATTCATTCCTTTTTCAGTAGCACGATAAAAAATTAGACGCTAGGAGGATGCTTTCAAATTTGTAATGCATGAACTGACCCGAAGTAATAAGTATGCGTGACATTTGTGGTCAGTAACATCAAGAATGTAAGATTACGAGAAATGTCGACTATTCAATAATACCTTTTAAATTGTAAACGGAATTGTAAGATTGCAGAACACTTTCTGCGTTGTGCTAAGTTGTCAGTCTAAATGCCTACTACGTTAACTTCAAAAAGATGTATCAATAGTAAAAATAATTATTGCGTAAGTGTTTTGCATTTCAACTTCGGTATTCTTTTTTATTTATTTCAGTAAAATATTCAGAATATGGTGAAATGGAAATAAACATTGAAGAGAGAAAGGGCATTTACATTGAATGATGTCATCGGGAAGAATGCACAGTGAATTTTTATTCACTAATTTTTTGTGGTAATTATAAGAATTTTCGTAAAATCATATTTTTTTTTTTTTTTTTTTTAATTTTGCTTAAAACTTCTAATTTGTTAAGTTTAAAGTATCTCACGACAGACATTCGTGGTCCGTGGGGTCGCGGAAGTGAGATTCCCGGCATTTCCTGACCACAGGCACTAAATTTTTAGGTCGGATGGATAGCCCAATGCCCACCCGCCTTTGACCTCCGATAACAAACCCGATACCCATCTACAGAGGGCTGAGGGGATCCTAGGACCCAGTCTGAAAGACAATTCCGTTTTGGAAAAACGACAGACCTCTGCCGGGTATTGAACGAGGCCCCTTCAGTTCGCAGTCAAGAGCGTTACCATTTGGCTACACTGAAAATGTTATTCGGAATAATAACAAAATATATAAATTCTAAACTAACATCTATTTAGAAAGAAACTTGTATCATAAATTCTTAGGATAGATTATATTTCAGTTTATAAAGTTATTCCTATCTTTTGCAGAAAATTATAACGAAAATAACGAGAAGTATTTAAAACAGGAATTGAAGTAGAAGCGTGCTGCCATCTAGTGGTGAGAATGATACATGTACAGCTTTACGGCTTAGAAAATTGCTGTCTACAGTGTATTTCGTTTGGCAAAATGGGAAACTGTCACCCATGGTAAACTGAAGGGATACGGCGCTTAAAATTGCACAGCATTAGTAATAATTAAGAAGTTCCAGAAAAATATGATTTTATTTTTCTCAGACGGAGTTTTTAAATATATTTACTTAAAATGCCTTAAATGCAAACATTAAAAAACTTCTTATTAAATTACTGTAAAATCTTATCTCCTTGGCGATATTTCGTCTTTTTTATTTCAAAGACTTATTCATACCATAAATTGAATAAGTCTTTGAAATAAAAAAGACTAAATATCGCCAGGGAGTTAATGTATTACAGTAATTTAATAAGAAGTTTTTTAATGTTTGTACGGAGTTTTTGTTTTAAAGATCGAGAAAACATTACAGTACAAATGAAAAATTTTTCATTTAGTGATTAAACGTTCCATTAGCAAACACATACGATACAGCACATAATGCAGTTCCAGTGTAATAAAACAAGAGTTGGAATTAAGTGGAAATTCATTGTTTGCCATCAGCGTTAATTGTTTAATTTTGAAAACTTTTGAATAGGGATCTTGTTATCTTTACAAACGGAAACGCTTTCAAATAAAACAGATAAATCATCTCTCGTCCATGGAGATAAATCTTTGAAAGAATATTCATTCATTCGTTCAAAAGGTAGGTAGGGAGGTTACGCAGACATAGTGCGTGGCTGTCCTTACCAAAGAATTCTGGAAAAGACGCTACAACTCAGTAAACTCTTGTTTTATTAATGAGTTATTACTAAACTGTAAGAGTTAATTGATTTTAATTATAATAATCTTGTGCTTGTACTCTCTTTGTGGAAGGTAGGTACTGTTGTGAACCCAAAGAAATATTTCCATGTTGTTAATCTCTCCAGGTCTCTGAACGGCTGCAAGGTATTAGAAAGGGGAGGATCAAAACATGCTACACCTTGTCATTACCTGGATGCGCCGAACACTTTACATCGGACAAATATCTTCGAAGAACTGATGCGTGTGTTGTTGTTTTTTTGTTTTTTTTTGGTAACTTGTTTTAGAATTTCCAGTTGACACGAAAATGATTTAAAAGGAACTGATGCGACTATTACTCAAGTGAACATTTATTATTGAAAACTTTTAACGAAATTCTAATTTCCTATTATTATTATCCAAATTGAAGGACTACAGATAAAATTGAATTGAAGATAGGACTAGGCAGTGGTTAATGTACCGTGTCTGATATTTTTTTTTTATTTATTTATTAAATAAACTAGTTGTTAACATTGTTGACTAGTGAAGTAAATTCAATTTTTATTGATGGCCCAAAGCGAGGATGGAGTAGTGATCGTATAATTTATTCCGCATTTAATTGAGAATGATTATGTAATTTTATGTTAATATTAAGAACATATTTTCAAGTGCATTCTTTTTCTGAAAGAATATTCGTAAACCCTAATCACGACATCTGTCAAATGACGGAACACGATTAAAAAAAACAATATTTTCCCGAGAAATGTAAAGAATAAACATGATATAGAGTGAATGTCATTTTATTGCAGTGAATTGTAGCTCATATTTCCAGCCTTCTTTGTTTAGTAAGTTTACTGAGTCTAGTATTCTATACACAGTACAGTGAAGATTTACTGAGATATAACAGAAGATTGAAGGTATTTTGAACTACAGCTATACTAAATAAAATAAAAACAAAGTGTACACAGAATGAATCATAAATACTATGACCGTTAAAAAGTCACTGTTTGGCTTCTAACACCTTTTTGAGAGATTTTTTTTGGTCACCTTAACGTGCAAATTTCTCCACTAGGAATCCCACGAAGAAATTTCCAGATACAAAGATAGATAGGGTCTTCTCCGGAAATACGAATGCTGTTTTTCAAAGATTACTGGTTGAGAAGTTAAAAGCTTATGTAGACATAATCAATCCAAATAAATCCAAAGGATTGACAAGGGAATCGCACAGATTCCGAAAGCTCTCGACCTGGTTTTACTGTAATGTATTTTTAAAATATTTTTATCACATAAACTTTTTTAACAAATTTTTGTGTGTTTGGTGACTTCTTATTCAAATAAAAAAAAAAAAAAAAACACACTTACCATCAAGCTACAGCTGACAACTGAAATGAGATGGTTGCATTTCTAACATTAAGCTAATAGTGGAAATCAATGAAAACAATGCCAAATATCTCGAACTTGGGGGGGGGGGTGTTGGTCCCTGAAAATACCTCATTCCTAAGTTGTTTGGGCTTCTGAACACAATGGTGAAATCCGTTTGTCGATCCGACCTTCCGTTCGGGAGTTGTTAGGGGAGGATTAGACACGAATGAGGGACAGAAGAAACGCAATAGCTACTGATTTTGGTCGCTATCACGACACCTCCCAAATGGGACGCTGAAAAACAGATAAAACCTTTTTTCTTTTTTTTTTTCTGTTGAATTGAACCATTTCCCACTTCTTATTTTAGAGATTCTCAATCGGTGAGCTGCGAAAAAATTCTAAGAATGTACATGTTAATGAGCATTTAGCTTCTCACTGCTTTCATCTAGAATAAAATCAAGAGCGTCAAACGTAGGGAAACAGAAATTTAAAGCAACATTGTTTCATGTTTCTAACAATTAAGATTAATGAAATAGAAATTAACGTCGGCTTAGAATTACATTTTAGGATATCTTTAAATGTTTAAAATAGACTTTTAAATTCATAGGAAGTCATTGATGTTCTTCAAAGGTTTTTATCATAGCAATGAAACCAATGAAAAATGTTGTGCCGCGGGATTTTAGAAACAAGGTATAGGATGTGCCTCGAGAATTGAAAAGTACCCCGTGAAGCAAGAAAGGTTGAGAACCACTGCTCTATTTGACTTCAAAGGTATTTGCTTTATATCACCTGATTTCAAACTTCCCTTTGTGATTTCACTAAATCGTTTGTCCATGTTCCTCCGACTTTTAGGGCCTGATAAGGGGGCGTCCATTAATTATGTGAGCTCAAAATTGGGGGGGGGGGGGTTGCGGCAAAATCTCACCAAATCTCATTTAAAGGGAGGGGGGATTAATGAAAATCTCACGTCAACTTTTTAATTCAGAGAAAATACGTATTATAACATTTTGTAATATTGTCTATGCCCGGGGAAATTATAGGGGAAATCTCACGTGAACGAGAGGGGGTGGTCCCACCACATCTTACCAAATCTCACCAAAGAGGAAGGGGGGGGGGCCCAAATTTTTTAAAAAACACCTCACATAATTAATGAACGCTCCCTAATGATGGCTTGACAGCTGCTGAAATCGTTGATTATTTTTAAAAATTTTATTCTTTTAGATGTAGAAATTTAACGTGTGTGAAATTATTTGTGTATTTTTTAAAAAAAAGGCCAGACATCCAATAATTAAAAAAACACCATTAAAATCTCGACCAGGTTTCGATAGGATCTGCCGATCTTTTTCAAGTGAATTATTCGTCACTCACTTGAAAGAAAACGGCAGGTCCGATCGAAACCTGGTCGAGATTTTAATGTGTTTTATGTTTTTTAATTATTGTGTCTGTTCATTTTTTTAAAAATTACACAATTTTTATTCTTTTAATGTGCAGTTTATTTGATGAATTTCGAAATTTTGAAGAAAAAAAAATCATAAACATTAAAAGTTATAGTTCCTGTGTTGTGCTTTCAAATGTGTGCACGGAATGCGTTCATATTACACTTTTATCCTTTTAAATTTGTGTGTGCTTGGATTTAGATGAAAAAATGGAGTGTATTTAAAATTATCTGTTTTAATCAGTTTTAGAAAATGGGAAAAAAATTGACGGAAAGTGAGATTCGCAGAACTTGAATGTACAAATTACGTGGACTTACTTTATAATATTTAAATAATAACACAAAGGTCTTTTTTATAAAGATGAAAAAATGAAGAATAAGCAACATTGATTGTAGGCTTCACGTTTTTCCCATTTTTTTCTTAAAAAAAAAAGAAAAAGGCGGAGAAATGAATGGGGAACGCAAAGGGAAAAAAAAAAGATTATTTGTGATAAAGAACGGACAAATGACAGCAACAACTGAAAATAGACATTTTTCTTAATGCGAGTTTGTAACTGGCTAAAATTATCAAAAAAACTTTGATCCTCATCTGGAAATGATAATGTCTTTCAATATCTGTAAGAAAAAGCGTTTTCACGTCACTTTATTTATGATCTCACATTCGTCTAATGCCCTTTTTTTGCCCTTTTTCTATTTTTAATATTGCTTTAAATACCTTAATACTCGTCACCCATAGCTGTTTTTGTGGCAGCGATGATACATTTTCGAGCGCCCTTGGGTCACGTGATTTCAATATCCCCGCGAGTTAAATTGAATAAAAACTCCGGCGTCTGTGTCGGGGGCCGCCGGCAGATGTTTATTATACAATGACTCCTAACCATTCTTTTAAATGACACATTAGTATCTGTGTTTGCCACCGGCGGCGTTGATCGCTCGCGTGCCTCCAGATATTTGCCACCCTGGGCCTGCGGCTGTTCCTACCGTCCGATCTTTAATCAGCCTTCCTCAATAACAGAAGACCCATGTGGGCGGACCCTCGGCTCTAGTCCCTTTCAATCGAATCCCGATCTGAACTTCCTCCTTTTTTGTTCGGAAATTCTCCACAATCGTCATTGACTTGTTTTTCAATTAATTCTACATTGGCGAGTAAAACGCAATATGTACAAGTTAACAGTTTGTGTAAAAGGGAGGCGGAATGCCTAAAGTATTTTTATCCTTTCATCGTCAATTCTTCTTGTGCAATGTTTCGTCTTACAAATCCCTGTTCCCAACGTTTTTTTCTCGAGCGCGACCCTAAACTAACAATGGTGCATGACCAGTGAAAAAAGATAAACAAAAAAATATTGAAAATCAACAAAAATTGCGTAATACTAGTTCATTGCCTAACGTAACTGTGCCTCTAATTGCAAACTTTTTTGTTTCTTTGTATAAGTAAATAGATAGAAGAAAAAAAGAATTCATTTTTATTTTTATTTTCAATCAGTCACTAATCTGTGGAATTCCCTTAATCTCCAGTCGCTGAGAGACAACGTAGAATAGTTACAAACCCCCTCAGTTTGATCCCTTTCAGACTCAAGCTCTGGCTGTGGGGATATCGAATTGTGACATCTCCTACTAATGTACCTGCTAATAAAATCGTTCACAGTTGTTTCGTTTGTATAACGTATATTTACCTATCTACAAAATTTAGCGCGATTTAAAACTGTGCTCATCGACATGTTTGGAAAGTTTTTAATTGAGATTTGTGACGCGATTTCAAATGGCGCTAGCGCCATCTATCTACAGGTTTGGGAACTGTTTCATTCACATTGCGGTGCCTGTCCCACGGGAACTACTTGATCGTCCGGGATGAAAAGTAGCGTATATCCTTCGCCGTGTCATAGACTACCTGCAAGCAAAATTTCATTCAGATCCGTTGCGCCGTTAAGGCGTGATTGAATGACAGACAAACAAACTAACAGATCTTTTTGCTTTTATAATTATTAAGGATTTAGTGAATGGCCGCGATTTCTGTCAATCAATCCTATTTATACCAAAGCCAGCAGTGCCAACAATCACCACGTTTTTATTTAAAATTTGTAATTCATTTTGTAACCATTTTAAGTTGTGCATGCATTTTAATTGGATGCAGGCGATTCAAAGGGTTTTGTGGATTAAATCAGTTTTCAGCAAATGGAATATACAAAAAGTTAGATTTATATTCTTAAGATGACAAGTGATCCCTCAGAAACTAAAGACAAACAAAATAAAGAACAACAATATATTGTGAAAATCAAATCCTTGGGCAACTAACCGCTCACACAAAAAGACATTCGACCATAAAGAAAGTAAGTAAAAATAAACTTCTAATGGCTGAAACAGAAGAAAACAATTCATAACAAAAAATGGGAAACAATTCATAAAATTGATAATGGGAAGATCTGTTGTTTTTTCTTTGTGGTCTAATGCCTTTTGTGGTGAGTGGTTAGCTGTCCAAAGATTTGATTTCCACATTTTATTGTTTTTTTTTTTTTGTGTTTTTTTTTTTTATTTTGTCTTTATTTTCTGAGGGGTGACTTGCCATCTTAAGAATATACAGGTACTCCTCACTTTACGACCTATCTGTTTAACGATCACTCGCATTTACGACCTCCGCCCTTGAAGGTACAACTTCTATTTCATCGTCGTCATCTCCCTTACCTGGAACCTCTACAGCTCCAGATAACCAAATAAACAAATGATAATATGTGCATAGGCATGTCTTTTTATGAATAAATTTGACGTTTGTTGCATAATTTTTGTAATTTTATAATTTTACAACGATCCTATATTCCCGGCGCAAGCTCCTCGCTTATCGACCAATTCGCTTAACGACGAAGTCGTCGGAACGGAACTCGGTCATAAAGTGAGGAGTACGTGTATTTCTTTTCCCCTTGTATGCCTTTTGAGTTTTTGCTGGTTGTGGCAGCCTTGGCTGATGAGAGCTGTCCCAGTTTGACTCAAAAGGTTTCCCATTATCGTTTTATTACGAAGTCAGATGGTTTGTTCAACACATCGGAAGCGCAGCGGTGACTCAAAGGAAAAAAATACACAATGAAAAACTCACCAATGAAAAAACCAGTGAGAAAATCCATGTGCCAGTGTGGGCAGCCTCAATGAATTATTTTTTTTTAAAGCAAAAAACTTCAAACTGCGCATTTGAAATGTTAAAAAACAAAAATGGATGATATCAAATTATTCACAAGTGACATCCTGGAACAGCTGTTTTACGCTCGTTGGCGATCATCAACCAGGAGAATTCACAGTAAATAACAAAGTCTCAGTACCTTGTTGTTTACTGTGACTTCTCCTGGCTGATGATCGCCAACGAGCGTGAAACAGCTGTTGCAGGATGTCACTTGTGAATAAATTGGTCTCATCCATTGTTGTTAGATGGTTCGTATTCGGCGGTTTTAATAATATGGGTTCTTTTCATTTATATTGTTTCAACGATTTCAAAAAAAAAAAAAAAAATAGACCAGCTGTATGGAAAGTAAACTTTGAGTTCTTTCAATAACTTCTTGTCTTAATAGAGACGTCTTGTTCAAATGGCTTAAGACACGTAAGCGGTCGAGGGTGGTTGGATGAGAAAACTGCTGGTATATTCATTGCCCATTCGAAATAAAAAGAAAATCATGGAATCTTTAATTATAATCTTCTTCCTAGAAGATTTGTTTTTCTACTTTCAGAGAAAAAAAAAAGGCCATACATTCTGTCTGCGGTTAACCATTATTAATATCTCAAAATAGTTAATATAGCTAAGGTGTCAGCAAAAGTAATGAAGATATTTCCGGGAAGAAATAAAATTTAATGTCTTTTTTTGTTTGGCTTTTGTTATTGCTATTGTTGTGGGTAATTACAAACTAAAGACACCATTCCCTATCATTTGAACACGTTTTTTCCTGCTTTAATGTTTCATTGAAAGGCATTCTTATATAAGGAAGTGTTGTAGTATTTTATTTTTAGATAGTAATCTATAATAACCCGAGACTAATGGAGAGATGACTTTTTATAAGAGCCAGCCGTGTTGTTTTAAGTTAATGAAGCTTTAACTTTGCGTTCTTACTTAAGATTTGGATCTATTTCAGTTATTAATTCGAGGCGCAGACAAACGGGAATCGTGCGAAATATTATACCTGATACTTTGATGAAGAGATTTTTGAAAGGGCAGCGAAATAAAAAAGTTTGAAGCTGTATAGATAGGGATTGTATACAATGGTGAACAATTGCTGTTGATTTGACTGCATTCGTATTCCTGTCTCGCAACTTATAATTCATGTACCCCGGTATGTTACAATATATAATGATAATGTTCCAGGATTTTACTTCGGGGGAAGAGAGCAAGTCAGGAGCCGACAGCCAGAAAGATAAAAAGTTATCTAAAATTATGAGAGCAAAGGTCCTTTCAACCTATCGTCCAACCAAAAAAAAAAAGAAGGAAAATAGGACCTATTCTAAAGATTTCAAAATCTTGGGGGAGGGGGATTTGTCAGATGACTCATTGGCACAGTTTAGCAAAAATAAGTTACTTTTCGAACAGTATTATATCAGTGTTGTCCAACTATACTGTTTTTTAGCCCATGATCAGAAAATGCTCCGTCACGGCTAGTATTCTTTTGAGATGCTCTTATTTTGATTATATATATATATATATATATATATATATATATATAT
>JAFIDM010000002.1:41296831-41307404 GCA_023159025.1 Thereuonema tuberculata
TATATATATATATATATATATATATATATATATATATATATATATATGTTATATTGATTATAAATATAATCATTGTGATACAACAGATATTTAGATCTCTATGTAGATTATTGTAACTACAGTCTAACAGATGGATGTTGACGATCTCGTTTGCGTGAGAATTACGGAAAACACGAGATCTGGCCATTAGCCTCTTCAGCAGGTCTCAAGGAATTTAGTATTTTGAATGTCTGTCACTAGGAAAATGCTACCTAATGAATTTATTGTTTGTTTATTGACTGTTTTCAATTTATGAAAACCATATTAAAATGTAGTAAAAGTCTCATGCATTTCCCCGTATTATAATTCTTTTAAATATTTCAATTTACTTCGCCATTTTGTGAAAAGACATGGATAGACGCTATTCTCGCGTAAATTACGTGAAATCACGAAAATACGAGATCGTCAAGATCCGTCTGTTGAACTATATATCAGACTACTACTATTAACTACCATCATAATGTAGGCAGTTAACTGTAGTAGTCTGATATAGTTACAATATCCTACATAGAGATCTAAATATCTATAATTGAAATATATTTTTTTTCTTTTTACAAAACACAGTCGTTTTATCAACCTGCATTATAGGTCTTCGAAATTATATATTCCCTCCGTCCGAAAATATGGTATACATTTTAAAATTATTTGTGTTTTAAAGTGTATACCATATTTTCGGACGAAGGGAGTATTTTTTTAGTCTATTTTCCTAAGAACATAAACATCTTCGTATGTGGGAATGATTTCCACGTTTTCAAGGAATCTTTACACAAAGCTCTTCCCAGGGATCCGTAAGGGGAAATATTCAAACTCAAAAATTTGGATTATATTATTATTGTAACTAGCAGCAAAGCCTGTCGGACGACAGGCATAAAAAAATCTGAAAAAATCATTTTATTATCAACTATCAACTATAATATAAATATCTCCTTATAAACTATATTTTTTTGTAAAAACAGGAATCAGATCCTTCTATCAGATGTTCTTGATCTATTCAGTCAAGAATTTTGATTTTGACATCGCAAGCACGACGTGCTCAAGAAATAGAAACATATAACTGTCCATGACTAAAAACAGGCTCTGGTAAATAAATACCAACCATATCTAAAGTTTGTCCTTGTAAATAAATTTTACTAAAAGTAAGAATGGAATAATTATTATTTTTGACCCATAACGCCGAAAGTCATTTAAAACTCACCTTTGTAATCTAAATACTGCGCTAACTTGTGAACGAAGCTTCTACGGCAAAAATGGTTTCAAGTTTCAAAATCAGCGTAAAAAACTGAGTAAGTATGCCAAATTTCATTAAAATGGGTGCAGTGGTATCAAAATTATTTGGTTTTGAACGTATGTTTTCAATTTACATTCTAATTTATGTATCTATTTTCCCGTACTAATTTTTTTTTCACTGCGATAAACACTTAAGAGTCAGTACAAACATTACACCAAAGCTTTGGATAGCTACATTTACCGTATAGATAGAAAACGTATATATTTACCTGGTGAACCAATCAGCTTATCTTCCAAAAGTCAGCCATGTTTCTCTCGTATCTCATCATTCGTTAACTGGTTTTTTTTTTTCTTCGCACTTTTTCACTGAACTTTTGTGCTTAAATTGTAAATCAAGGCGATTGAAGAAGGATTACCTTATTTTTTTTAAGCTAATCTGTCTTTCTGAAGTAAACATGACTTGTACCATCATCTTATCGTTTCTTTCTCTTAACATTCATTTTAATGGCATATACTTTGACAAGATACATTATACCTACGAGTCTAAGGTTACCCGTAAGTTGGAAGAATTATCTATTACGGAGATGCTTCAGGAATTGCATTTTCTTTTTTTTATTTATTTATTAGGAAAGCTAAAAAGGAAGTGAAGAAAAATAGACTGATTTTTGTAAGAATAAAATATAGCCCTTAACTCAGACGCATCATCATATTTTTCCTGAGTTAAAAAAGAAAAAAAAAAACTATGATAAAAAATGGAGATAGTCATCTGGTTGCCTGAGGGCTCAAAAAAACGCCGAAACCTTCTCTTTTTGAGCCAAGCGGAAGCGACTTTGTGTACGGCAGCGAGAAGAATGCGGGGCTTGGGTTTGACGCGTGTCTTCGGCACTGGAGAGCTTTTATTCGGCTTTTGACAAGGTCCTTTTCCTTTTATCTGCTCGCGCTGTTTGCGGACCAAGGTTCCGGTTTTCCTAAGGAAAAAAAAAGACAAAACCACCGAAGAATGGGGAATATGTGACAACCGGCCTTGCAGAAAGAAACTGTGCGGTCTTACATTTAATCATGGTTTCACTACTGTGGTGGCTTTGATGGCCTCCCTACGTTTCGCGCCTTTTTACTACTGATAACTTTCTCCTTTGTTAAGCACTTTTTTTATATATATTGTAATTCTGGCCCCTTCATATTTATTTCCTTTTTTCTTTTCCCCTCCCCAATCTTCCCATCACCCCTCCTCTCGTCTGATTTCTTTCTTTATAACCTGTAGGGGACATTGTTGTAGCGTGGCACTGTTTAAGACCCTCCACGAACCGGCCTTTGATGTGACACTGTTGTGTTGGGCGCCAAACATTTTATACAAGTTGTCACTTGTATCCGGTCGCTCACTGACACGGAGACCTTACAAGTGTGATCGCTTTGTTCGCAGTTTTAATTTATTTATTTTCCAAGCTCTTGTACAATAAAACTGCAGGAAAATCGTGTTTATGTCCCCGAATACAATAAGTCGTTTTAAACTTAGAATTTATGTGAAGGTAATTTCACTGTGGTGCTCAAGAATTAAGTTTGGAAACTGTTAAAAAAAAAAAAAAAGGACCTCCAACAGTAAATAAATATTTCATATTTAAATCATAAGAAAACGTATCAGCGATTTCAACTATGTTAATACATTAATGCAGTTTTATTATTATTTTATTATTATTGGTTGCTTTATATAAACTTATAAATAAATTCTGAAATAGTTTACAAACTCATGGCCTTAGTGGAGGGGCGTGAAATGGAGAGACGTGAAAAGAATATCGCAACTCCGAAATTTGGAAAATGCTCCTTTAGTGATTCTATTACATAATTAAATGTTTGAAAAACAAAATAAAATACAGATAACCTCCGTTGATTGCGACCCTGGTGAGTGCGAATTCGTTATGGTGCGATCTTTTTTTTTATTTAACTGTTAACAATTAATAGTTAAATAAAACATTATTATCATGAAGTGTATATATTTATTATTTACATTAATTAATATAATTTATATATAATTATGATTTTTCATAATATCGACAAATTTTACTTAATAATCGTAGACAGGCCTAGAAAGGAACACTAGATTCTTTTTTGCAACGCGGAACAAAGTGATTAAATAATATTTTTTCAGTTTCTTTTCAATGTTATATTACTTTTATGCTGTAAAAAAAAAAATTATTTTCATATTAATAATGTTTATTTTATAAATAAAGTGTTTTTTATTACTCTAAAATGATTTTTTTTTAAATCCCCCGTTGATTGCGAAATTTCCTATAATATTACCTTTCATAAAAAAAATAAATCCAATAAAAACGACGGGTTCTTCTACATATTAAATGCAGCTATTTTTACCTGTAATTTATTGCTTTTATTTAAATTTAGCTTTGAAAATTACAGCCGAAATTAAAATAAATCAAAATCCATGTAATGATTACATCTTATAATCTTTCCTTTATTTACAAGACCTGACTTACAACAATGTCATGGTAATTCCTGTAACTTTGCTGAACTTCATTCAATTCTTTATTATTCGCTTAATGAGATTTCGACGTTTGAAAACAAAAACGCAGTCAATTTCTCTTGGAAGATTTTTTTCCCTATTTTAAAAACCATGAAAACAAAGAAAAAGTCTGCATGTTTATAAATTCTAAATAGACGCCGGTCACATTTCGACGTCTACTATTTAGATTTGCTAAAAATTCAATAAAATGTCAAATATTTACTTCAGATGCCTGAAACTAGTTACTCAATTCACATCAAAACGAGCGCAAATGTAAATTCCAGTTACAATATAAAGCCATTTTTATCATCTCCACATGCAAATTTCTTCACAGCTTTTTACACTAAAAACATTTCTAAATTTTTTATCCGGTATCCCTCTTTTATTTTTATATATACAATATACTGTGTATGAAAATCAACCTGTGTTTTGTTTTTTTTGGTTGGAATAAAAGTTGGCACTCGAAACTTCGCATACTGATACCAATAAAAGCGCCCAAAACTTAGCTACATTTATCAGAAATCTTGTTTGTAAATTCTTCTGAAGTCCTGCTGATTAAGAAAAGTTAGAAGAAAGGCAGTAGTCTACCAATAGTATTTATAGTCTAATATAAGCAAAGTTTAATTAAAATCTGCAAATAATAAGCTAAAAGTCGTTGTAGAGGTCGGAAAGCTTCTACTTAAAAGAAATTAGCTTTGGCCTCCTCTAAATATGTTATTACTTAATCCCGCCCTGAATATATTTATTTCGTAATTTCATTTGGAAAAGGCGGTAATTTCTATCAGTTTCGTCCATTTTGGTTTCAAGGCCTCAGACACAAAAAACTATTAAAAAGATTGCTTAGTCTAATAAATGTACGAGATTTCGATCGTTATCTGTTGATCATCAACGAATTGCACTGTAAATAAAATTTATTTTGCTAAATAAGACGACAGAAAAGTAATTAGGTGTCATCGTTAGGTGGAAGCCGTAAATATGCTTTGTAAGAGTGGTCTATAGCAATCAGAAGGAATTAAGTGTCGTACGTGACGCGTAGACCCTAGCGTCTTATTGACTTTGTCAATTAGTTCTTCTTCGATGTGATGCCCGATAGGAGCGCTGTTATCGCTGTCTTGTTTTGGCGGCGTCACTTCTTGCAATTAGCGTCGAACTGCGCTCCACTCCGATAAACAACGACAGCTGAACCGTTCTGCTTCTTTCAGGAAGCTCCTGTAAGAAGGTCTTTTCTCTAACGACTCTTCGGGAAGGCGCTTGTTCAAAAGTCCTTGGCGCGTTTAAGAATCTTTCGTCGGGTGAGGCGCCGTTCAGTTTTCTCGGGATAATAAAAATAAAAGATACAAGTGAATTGGGATACACCGGAAACGGATTCCTACTTGGACAGCCTCGTTTTCGATTTGCAGTCTCTGCTTTCTTAGAAATATTGAGTACGTTTAGGCTTAAATAAAGTTTGTTTCGAAGTATTATAGCGAATAAAAACAAGTAGAGCGTAAAGTGAATGGGTTGTCCCATCACAACATTCAACGGGCTTTTTGCTTTACAAGTGTTTACGTATATTTTCTCTTAAATGAAGGGAGATGTAAATGTACATTGATGAAACATGAATAAAAATGTGTGGGGAGGAGAATGTCGAATGTTTAATTTGAGTTCCATTGGCGATAGATGATGAACAAATAAGTTTCCGCCATTTGTGCTATTCATGAAGTGGGGGAATCTGGCTGAAGAGTTCTAAAAACGAAATAGCTTCCGACGACTGATGGACATTTTGTTTTTCTTTTTATTCATTGTTTGTTTTCTCTTATTTCTTTTACTTACAAAAAAAAAAAAGTTTAATAAAATACAATAATAAAAAAGTAAATCATAAAAAAACAGCAACATATAAATTGCATACAAAGGAAGCTTAAATCACTTAACAGATAAAAGAAAAAATGAGAATAGAAAAGAAAGAAGAAAAAAGAGATTTAACTAAATGTTTGAAGGAGAATTATCGTTTCTAAACGTTTAAACAGTCTACGAAATCTTTTTGCAATTTTTATTTTTTGTCACGGTTTTTATTATTCTTTTAAACGTTGATTAGCACTATAAATACATTCATTGATAATATATTTTTATCAATAATGATTATGTATTTCTTTTAAAATTAATCAGGGGAACAATTTGATCCTGATACATCGATTTTTTACTTAATAATTCATTACGTCTATTGTTTTGGTTGTGTAATATTTATAATAACAAAACAATAATAATAATAATAATTTATTATTTATTTAAATTTAAAAAAAAGTGAGAATATTCGCAACTTGCAGTACTTAAAAGACGGGTGGCGAGGATGGAATCTTATAAAGAAAGCTTTTATTAATTAACTAGCCCCGGGTACCGTCGCTTCGCTCAAGAACCCTTGCATATGTAGCATTAAAACAAAAAACTTTATTTATTTAGCAAATTAATATTGAGATAGGAGAATATACGACTTCCCAGCCAGTTGTGGCCTTCTGCGCTTAACTCAGGTGTATTGCGGATTGGCGCCACACACCTGGGGTTGCGCCACATACATTTTTTCATGTCTCTTGCAAACACAGAAACGCTTGTGAATAAGTGATATATCGTTCGATAGAACTTTCAAATACCAACATTTTCTCAATATAATGTTCTCTTCCAACTTTTATACTTTTCGTTTAAATTGAGAAAAAGTCAAAATTTGACCCTTTAAAAGGCGACATCTTGGAAACCAAAAACTTTTTTCGAAAGATTTCTGTACCGTTTTGTTTGTCTTAAAAAGATCTACATTTTATCCATTTGCATGACCAATCTAAAATCTTATAGTTTGGTCATAAAATTGGATAAACCTAAAGTCTTACGACAGACAGAATAATGTTTTTATAATATATAATTATAAGATTAATAAATAATGTCATTCTTTTTACAACTCGACTCGAAATTGCTTTTGTCTTTCCAGGTGCGCTGAATTCGAGTAATTCAAAGTTTTGTCAGCAAAACTGTCCAGAATATTCTTTTGATGAAAAGGGCAAGATCTTTCAGGCAAATTGACGACATAATTGTCGCATTTTGGAACTTTGTTGGACTGTGGAAAGCGACCTTGTGGGCAATATTGAGACGCCCTGTACGAGGGCTTTTGACTAATTTGAAAGCGGGTTTATTTTGCAAGATATGTTGAGCTCGTTAACCTTAGGTTGCGTGTTTGCGATTTGATTTATTTCTGTTCAATCCCCATCGCACTTCAAAGAAGGAGAAAAAAAAAATAAAGCAGCTGATATATTTACTGTTAAAAAACAAGGGGAGAACTATTTTTTTTTTTTTTTTTCCCTTAGCTGAGGGAAGAAAGGTGTAATTATGTTATTGGGGTAATAGTTATTGACCCCAATTAATCTACAGATCTTGAACAAGGCTTTAATTGTTACATCTTTTTTATTATTATTATTATCCAAGTAACGTTAAATAGTATTTACGATTTTTTTTTCCTTTTTAATATCTTTCACAGAAATTTATTTTAGTATAATTCAGTTCTCAAATTTAAAAAAAAAACAAAACAAAGTTGGTTTTTCTTCCAGATTTAATTCTTCGTGAATCCGAACGATTATCGTGACGCAATTCCAAAAAATTCATCACAGTACAGTCTGTGGACCTTTGTCAGTGGCTTACACATGGCATTGACGCAGGCGTTCTTTCTATTACGTCGCCACAACAATGTGAATGGTAATTACACTTAATTGTTTAATCATCTAACAATAAGAATGCACGCATTAGTACCATTGTTACCATTGAAATCTGAAATTGTATGGCCAATATAAGTATCACTTCGGAACCAATGTGGAGCCCGCAGAAGTTAAAAAAATTAAACTTAATTTTGAGATATCTTTATCACAGACGAGACAAAATGATATGAACTAAACTACCAAGAGAATTAAAACTCTCATATTATTATCTGATATGTTGCTGTTTTTATTTATTTAATTTTTAGTGCTATCTGATATTTTATTTAAAGCCTTAACCAGTTCACTGTTTTTTTTTTTATTGTTGTTTTTACCTTGTGTAATCTTTCAGCTACTTTTTCGAAGTATTTTGTCACTTTTTTCCATTCACGCCTTTGTTTACTTGATTGCAAGAGAGATTATTTTTTTTTTTCCACTTTGCCATCATAAATCAACCTTGATTTTCCCGCCACCTGTAATTTGCAGGTTAAGGGCTTTTCAGTTCTCGGGAAAACCTTTCTTCATCTCATGGTAAAAATTCTTTTGGAACATAATTCATTCCATTCTTAGATTATTACCATTAGCAGTAGATCGAATAGAGAATAATTAAAATAGAGAATCAATGTAAGAATATTAATAATAACTAGAGAATTAAACAGGTTTACCAAACTGTATTGATTTTTATCTGAGATTATCCACAGCAAAAGAAGTTCCTAAAAGAAAAAAAAAAATTCTAAAGAAAAATTTACTGTAGTTGTTAATTTGCAGTTTTTATTTTGATTTTAAAATTTTGCGAACAGCCACAGAAATAAATGAATGTATGTGCATGTGCAACTGTAGTAAATATAAAGCGGCGATACATGTTTTCGAAACTTGTAATTGCTCTATTTTCTCTTTAAATCTTTTTATAATGTTTTGTGCAAACGGTTGTTTCATATTTAGCACAGAAATAAAATCTACATATAAGAAATGGTTAGCTTTTGACTTCATTGGAAAATCATTTTAGATAATTTCGGAAATGCTTTGTTTCTACAAGTTAATAGAAAGTGCGATCTGAATTATATTCACTAGGGCAAACGTAATCGACCTTAGCCTAACTTATGTACAGGTAAATAACAATCTGATGTTTGAACGCGCCAATGTCATTGTTGTTACGTATTGAAACGTTATTCGAACTGAAATCTCTGTAAATGTATAAATGAAAAATGGTTCAGAAACCATTACGCAATTGACATTTGTCGCCGACTCCTCGAAATCACGAAGGATATACAAAATAATCGATCATTTTTTTCTAGAAAAACAAGAAAGTAAACAAAAGCAGCATCAAGAATAAAGAAAATTTGCCATTCTGGGTTAATTGTGGGAGGGAATTGGGGACGGTCGTTTCGTCCTGCAAGGGACTCGTCGGCCCAATCCGCCCTCCCCGATAAATAATCCAGAAAGGCAAAAACTTAAGTGGAAGTCACAGTCACACCTGGCAGTGACCTCCGAAATTAAAGAAACAACAATAATAAATGTTGTGCCGCTAAGCAACAACGAAAAACCTTATCCCAAAAGTCATGGGCTTAAAGGCTTTTTAAAACAAGGAAAAAAAAATTCTAAAATGGATATTTAACCAAAAAACGTAAATTTAACGTGCTGGAATTTCATTAGAAAAACAAGAAAGTAAACACTTTTTTCTCATTAAACCAAATTAATGTTTTGATAATGACTGGCAAAAAAAAATATAGCTTCTAATTCAGAGATGCGACAAAGCGATCGTTAGCCAAATTATTTCTGAACTGAAAAACAAAAACAAAATTCCGAAGAATATACTAGAAAGCGAGGTTACTGCAATTTCGAAATTCGATTTGGGCAGTTTTAAGTGTCTCGAAATGCTGCAGAGAAGATACAGTATTGTAACAAGAATGAAACATATAGTTTTATTATTGCACAGATGATATTCTTCGAGCTGTAATTTCAGGTTTTATGAATGTAACGCGAATATTATTGCGTTAGTAATGGCAGAGCACTTTTCAATGTGAAACTAGTTTACCTGTTTATGGAGCGAATTGTTTCAAAATTGTATAGATTTTACATTTGATTGTTTACGTGTATCTTCCAATGACACAGCTTGTTTGATGCCTAAATTCTATAGAATAACAGAGAAATACTGGGAGTGTCAGCATTTCCGACACCTCTCGCTATAACAAGCGGGGAAATTGATTTTTCGGCTGACCACTTCGCTGTAAGGGCAGTTTGGTGGTTCCGTGAAAAGTAAGGGGGAGTAGACATGAAAAAACGGTTGGTGAATTGAGACGTCAAGTTGCTCCTGTCCCCTGTAATTTCGTGACGGTCTAGGAGTCGTTAATTCCACCGATTCTAAACCCACAGTGATTCTTCGGCGGCAAAAAGACAGCGTTAATAAGTAGGCAGCCACGGACACCGTGTTATTTGCTTTCGTGTCCGTCTGGATAACGAGCAATGGGGGAATGTAAAGGAGGAATAAATAAAATAGATTAAAAAAAAAAAAGGATTCAATTCCATTTCATCCATTTTCCCCCTTTCGATGTATTTGGTCTTATCGACAAAATCGTGTTTAGTCATACAATGGCTGTTGGGGTTTTCAATAATAGATTTTAAACCAAATTCTGAAAATATGAAGAAGAAATTGTAATCTTTACAGATGCAATAAAATTGTAGAATGTATTAATTTGCTTAAGTTAGGAAATAAAGGTAGGATTAATATAAATTAAATATTAAAAACACTCATGGTTCTAATGATTTTTAGCTAATTAATCTTCAACAACCATTGTAGTACCACTGGAATTTTATACAAGCTGTTTTTATCTAAACACATTTCAGTGTATATTTTTTTTCCTTATAAATTATTGCAATTTCAGTCTGTTAGTTCCTATCAACAGGTGCTGTTATTACATTGATAGTGTGGTGTGTTATTTCGGCCTGGTCCAGAAACTGGGCTGGATCAAACTCAATCTGTACTGATCTGTTTATTAACTGCAAAATCAAGGGTTTAAATAGTCTATGTACAGTGATTTGTGATTGGTTGGTGGACTTTAAGAATTTATTGGAGGATTTAAAAGACATG
>JAFIDM010000002.1:41307414-41327768 GCA_023159025.1 Thereuonema tuberculata
TAAATTAAAAAGAATTATGGGATAGCCACCAACCATTAGGAATTTAAAACTAAACAACAGATTTGACAGTTTAAGGGAAGAATTTGAAATTACACTGGATTAAATTATGATTGATCAGAACACTATAATTATAAAAGAGTAAATAGGATAAAAAGAATAAATGGAATAAAATGAAATAAACAGCTATAAAAGTCATCACAATAGTAATTATGTAACTAAATTTCTTTAAACATTTTTTTGCATATTATTTTCGGCAAATTGGTGTTGACTTTTTTTTTCCAGTATGATCATTTTTTATTTCGTATCATGAAATGTATCATTAGAATGATAAAAAGCATCATTAAATGGATTCGAAAAATAAAGAGTATAAAACATGGTTTGGATTGTAAGGTAAACAAATACTTTAATTAAAGATACATAACATAACTGTACATAAGAAATGAGCATATACACCTACTCAAATATCCAAAAAGGTGTGAATTGCATTCTATTCTACCCACTATACCAATAATAGTAAAATATGGTTGTAGGGTTGCTCTCTTTCACACAATGAGTTAGGGAAAAGACAAGCAAAAATAAGATATCAAAACCAATTCATTCATCAGCACAGTAATGAATGAATTGCGTTAATGTAGGTTTAAAAACTGATTGAATTAACAAAACGGATGAAGGAATTCAAAAACAAAGAGAATATCTTCAGTATCCGCACAAGGACAAACGATACTTAAACGTTTACCCAAATCCCATCATGAAAAGAGAGATTGGCAATTATACTATACGAACACTTTCTTACAGGTGCATTGCGAAGTGTCACCTATCGATTATTTTAAAATTGGCGCTGTCTTCTTTTTTTTTTTATAGTGGTACTTTTGAAAACTCAGTAAATTATTGAAGTTTTCTGTGTTGTTGTTATCATAGAAACATCATAAATAGATCTGTTTTAAGCTATTATTTTTCATCAGCTAAGAGATGCTTAAAAGATATTAAGTCATGGATGTTTATACGATGAGAAGCACGAAAGAGAATTCCTAATTTATTTGAAAGATAATTTAATAACTTTTCTGAGTTAAACATTAGTATTAATCGTTTACTGCAATTAGTAAACTAGAAGAAATACGAATTATTTCTCAATTCCTCCCTTTTAATAGTTATAATTAATTTTAAGAATTATATCTTTTAGATTTAAAAAAAAAATACTGTAAATAAAAGCTTCCTAAGAGAAATGAAATCTACAAAGTCTCTGTGGTTGAATAGGATTTGGTATTATATGTTATCGTGTTTTAACTTTTGATTATTTATGTAGAGTGTCACGTTCTTCTTTTGTTAATGATTTTTAATATGTGAGATAAGAAGTTTCTTTTCTTTATTTTTTCTTTATGTATATATTTTTATAGTTTATAAATACCTTGATAAAGTTCTTGGATAACAAGAATAAAATATTGGTGAGAAGGATGTTTTGGTGTTTTTATTTATAGAAGCTGATCGTAAATTGGTTGTTTATAGATTCAAATGATTGTTACGGAGAATAAATACTAAACTGTTAAAATGGTAATTGTACTGCTTTTGCTGTTAAACTGCTGTTTTACTGCTTAAACTTTTAAAATAGTAATTGTATTGCGTACTGTAATGGTCAGGCCCATAGCCGGAATTTTCTTTCGAGAGTAGGGGCCTCATTCCTAGAAAAAGTGCCGTGTTGTGTTCGGCAATAGTAAGAATATCCACACTCCCTATCTTCCCGTGGATGTTGTAATAAGCGAAACTTTTACAACGATACGATCAGTTCCTCTGATTTTGACTCTGAGATTTTTCTTTGTTTAGATTTCGGGAGAGACTTCAGCCCCCCGAGACCCCCTCCACCCCCTTTCTGTATATAAACACCTTTTCATTACAAAGTTGACAATTCTTACTAATGAACGAATGACATTTGTATTATTTACTTTCCACAGGATTGCCAGAATTGAAATTTATTGATTTTCTTTTCCCACAGTCATGTGCTACTCTTCGATCTTTGTTCTTCCATTCCGAGAGAGATTTGATGCACTCCAAGTATTTGATCCAAGCAAATTTGGTGTTCCAGGAGAATGAACATTTGGATGTGTGCTGTTATCGAAGAGAAATCCCGATATTTTGGCAGAGATTGGACGTTTCAATTTGTTGTTCACATATAATAACTTAAGCTTTAAAAAAAATTAGAAACAATTTGTTCATTATTAAATTCCAGCTATTGCAAATAAATTCTAGTCACCAATTTTAAGAACTTTTTTATTTTATACCTTAACAAGTGGATTTTTTTTTTTTTTTGCATTCTCTACTATTAGAGAACTTGTATACGATAAACCTTGTATGTAAGTATCAAATATAGTATACCAGCTGTACCCGGCTTGCGTTGTAATGCCACTCAAAGAAAGAAAGTTTTAATTCTGTTTATTGAAGTGCTTTTGGATACACAATATTTTCTGTTTTTCCGTCTGGTGCATACATGAATAAATCAGAAGGTTTTTCTTACGCGTGAGCAGGCCACATACAGCTGTCCATGTGTGAAGCATGGATTTTTCCAAATTTAGTTCACACACTTGTCCACACACTTTATCCCTATGCTTTGTTAATAGTCATTGCAAAGGCGAGTCGCACCGGAAACTGCAAACGTTGAAACCGGAAATATACTCATTTATTGAAACAACTCGCGCACCAGATATTGTAAAATGGTTCTACTAATTCAGAAACCTTCGTGGGCGTGCCCACAACAACTCACCAAAGTTTCACCAGATATTGTAAAATGGTTCTACTAATTCAGAAACCTTCGTGGGCGTGCCCACAACAACTCACCAAAGTTTCATCACAATCTGATGAATGGTATAGGAACGCATACGGGACAAACAAACAAAGAAACATTCATTTTATATATTAAGATTTTGTCTCGATAATCCTAGATATGGAATTATATGGGCGACTGGAACGCAGTAGTAGGAGAAGGACAAGATGGAAAAACGGTTGGAAAATATGGACTGGGAAAAAGAAATGACAGAGGAGAATCTTTGGTAAATTTCTGTAAACGGAATGAAATGATTGTTGGAAATACGTTATTCCAACAGCATAAAAGAAGACGATACACATGGACATGCCCAAGAGATGACAGTAGATATCAGATAGACTATATACTCGTACAGGAAAGATACCGAAATTGCTTAAAGAATGCAAAGACTCTACCAGGAGCGGATATTAATTCAGATCATGTCCTACTGATAGGCGAAGTAGATATTCGTCTGAAAAAGATAAGAGGAAGGCAAGTGACGAAGAAGTTTGATATAGAAAAACTTATGAACGAAGAGGAAAAAAGAAAATTTGAAGAACATTTTCAAAAGAAAGCCTCTAATTTAGAATCCACACCTGAAAATAGTAATGAATACTGGACTCATCTAAAAAGCTGTGTACAGGAAACAGCAGAAGAAACAATAGGATACAGAGAAGGTAAGAGTAATAAGAAACCTTGGGTCACAGGGAAAATATTGGAGAAGATGGAGGAAAGGAGAAAATGGAAAAACATCAACACAGAAGAAGGTAAAAGAAATTATAAGAAACTAAACAACGAACTAAGAAGAGTAACTGATAAGGCGAAGGAAGACTGGATGAAACAGAAATGTGAAGAAGTAGAGGATCTAGAGAGAAAAGGAAAATATGATTTAATGTACCGCGAAGTAAAATGTTTGGATTTCACAAATAAGAATAAGAAGTCCATGTGGTTGATAGAAGACGAAATCGGCAATGAAATAACCGACAAACAAGGAATTTTGAACAGATGGAAGAAGTATGTAGAAGAATTATATGAGACAGGGAATCGTCCAGATTACTTAGCTATAGAAGATGAAACAGCTGTATCAGAAGATGAAAAAGGATGTTGTATTCTAAGGGAAGAAATTGAGCTAGCGATTAGGGAAATGAAGAATGGGAAAGCAACAGGAGTTGATGGAATACACATTGAGTTAGTAAAATGCTTGGGTAAAGACAAGAAGCAAATACTATCATTATGCAATGAAATATATGAGAAAGGTGAATGGCCTGATGATTTCATGGAAACAGTATTGCTACCAATACCGAAGAAAAATAATGCAAAGAAGTGCAGTGAGTTCAGGACTATCAGCCTTATATCGCACTCAGCGAAGATTCTTCTGCGAATACTGAACAGACGTTTATATTCTAAGGTGGAAGGAGAGTTGGAAGAAGAGCAGTTTGGTTTTAGGAAAGGAAAAGGTACGAGAGATGCAATTGGACTGCTGCGAACAATCGGCGAAAGATATCTAGAAAAAAATAAACACGTATATGCAGTATTTGTGGACCTGGAAAAGGCTTTTGACAGAGTGGATTGGAATAAACTTATGGAAATCTTGAAGGAAATTGGTGTGGATTCGAAAGAGAGAAGGCTAATAACTAATCTTTATATGAAACAACGAGTCAAAGTCAGGATAGGAGAAAAATTGTCAGCGGGAAGTGGAATAGGGAGAGAGGTGCGACAAGGATGCCCTCTATCACCTACGCTGTTCAACATCTACTTAGAGGAGTTAGTGAAGAATTGTTTTCAGAACATGGGAGGGGTGATAGTAGGAGGAAGAAGAATAAAGTGCATAAGATTTGCTGATGATATGGCATTGTTAGCAGAAGAGGAGATGATACTAAGGGATATGCTACTGTAGCTGAATGACAGCTGTGAACAATATGGAATGAAGATAAATGTAAACAAGACAAAGACTATGGTTATCGGAAGAAAGACAAAGAAGATAAACATAAGTATTCGGAATGAGACATTGGAACAAGTGAACAACTTTAAATACTTAGGGTATACTATAAGTAGTGATATGAACTGCTGCCAAGAAGTCAAGAGGAGGATAGCAATAGCAAAGGAGGCTTTTAATAGGAAAAGGAGCATCTTCTGCGGACCTCTGGAAAAAGAACTAAGGAAGAGACTAGTGAAGTGTTTTGTGTGGAGTGTGGCATTGTATGGGGCAGAAACATGGACATTACGACGCAGTGAAGAGAAACGACTAGAAGCATTTGAAATGTGGATATGGAGAAGAATGGAGCATGTGAAATGGACAGACAAAATAAGAAATGAAGCTGTGCTAGAAAGAGTGGGTGAAGAAAGAACAATGCTGAAACTGATCAGGAAGAGAAAAAGAAACTGGTTGGGTCACTGGCTGAGAGGAAACTCCCTAATGAAGGATGCACTGGAAGGAATGGTGAACGGTAAAAAAATTCGAGGCAGAAGAAGATTTCAGATGATCGACAACATTAGGGTAAATGGATCTTATGTCGAGACGAAGAGGAAGGCAGAAAATAGGAAAGATTGGAGAATGCTGGGTTTGCAGTGAAGGACCTGCCCTTGGCAGAGAACTATGTATGTATGTATGTAATCCTAGATAAAAGTGAAGGTGCTGATGTATACGTTTGTGTATCAAAGCTGCAACTCAAAAATTTTAGATAAATTGAATTTTGATGTATATATATATATATATGTATTTTTTTAAAAAATTTAACAGTTTCCACGCTTTTTTCCGTATGCTATTGTCATGGGTAAAAAAAATCAAATTAGGAGTCACTTTAAACATTGCCCAAAAAAGTGCTACGATAGCAACAGCTAAGGCAGTGACAACATCCTACATCAAATCTTTGCTGCTCCAGGATAGTGTCAGATATTTCGTTCTGAGTAGAACCCATCAACATCGGATATTTTTATAAAAAAAAAAAGAAAAAAAAAATGTATGTAAACTGAAACATCGCTTCTAGAAAAATCTGCAAAATTCCAAAAGTATTGAAGCCCGGGTAGAATTGAATGCTTTGCTTTTTGAAACAAAAGAAGGCCTAAATTGATACTTATTATTACAGAATTATTATTATTATTATTATTGGATAACCTATAATATAGCTTTGTAGTATTTGTAACTGTTGTTTTGTATGACATTCTAATGACATCATATTAATGATATTCTTTTAAATTATGTTGCATCACAGTAATCACATACACATATAATATAGTTTTAGACGCTATGTTGAATTTCAGAAAATCGCATACATTCTATCCACTCCTAATCACCCACTTTTCTATTTAGACAAGGTTTTCTGATTAAGTCTATATTGACTTGCCACAAATTCAGTTGTGCAATGTTCCTATGATTAAAGTCATAGGAAGTCTGAAAAGGATTTGGAATCATTAACCAATCTACGGCAGGAGGTGTACTATATTGTTGTATTAATTGTTATATTAATTATTAAGTTATAAGTGAACAGGGAGTTATTGTAATATATTTTTATAAAGAATATCCTCTTATTAAATTGGGTGAATTGGATGAATGGAACCATCTGTGTGTCCAATTTTAATTTGATGTTTTAATAGAGTTGAATATCCAATATATCTTAGCAGCAAAGAAAGGAAGTGTCCGAATGGAGATTTTGTTTCGAAATAAAACCGAGTAAAAATGACTGGTACATTAAATCCTATCAGGCGAAATGACCTTTGCAGATACTTAAGCACAAATAACGTAATTTGCAAAGAACCCCTCTTTTATTTGCCGCAGGACATAAAACTGTGACATGATGGTGGTCGTAAACCTTTCATCCACTGAAACGCTGCTGTAAAACGTGAAGGCTCCTGTTGGAACGCCGACAGCTTCCGAAGAGAGATTCCGAATAGATTTCAGATTAGATTAGAGATAACGAAGAAGCCCGCCTTATCTTTTGTTCTTGCTACTTGAGACAAATTAAGTTATTTCCTTAATATTGGCGAGATTTCACTGTAGTATACGAAGGATCTCGTCTTTCAAAACTGTTCTGCTTTTGTTCGCCCTGTTTTTATTGTTCATTAATTTTTATTGGAAATAAGCTGGTTTCGTGTGACTTTAAAACTTCCATTGAAGTTCTCTATATAGTTGTCGTTTAGATCTCTCAGATTTTTGCTCTTCCTATTAACGCATAACTCCATCGTTTTTCAATTACTTTCACTAGAATAAGATTAATACATAATTAAGGCCTTTTATAGATTTCAATCCTCTTCTAGTCAAACATTCTCTAATGGCTATTTTAAACTTATAAAATATAATCATTGTAGAACAGATCTTACATTAAAGTAAAAAGCGACTGCTAAAGAAAAGATTCACTGTTTGATGTAAGGCTGCACCTACAAGCAGTCTCTGGTTGGCATAAAACTTTGCGAATAAAACAATGTGAATAGGAAGTACTGATTTCATTGTTGGATTTTTATTGCACCACTGTAAAAGAAATGGCAATATTTAATAGTTACGGTTACTGAACTCAGCTTTAGCATTAGTAGGATGTGTGTAGATCACTTTTGCCGTATACACAAGCAACTACGCATCATCTTACAGTTATCTTATGGTGTTTCTGTGGTATAGAGGACTGGGTATTTCACAATATGCTCTCTGATGAGCCGCTATGGATACCTTAAGAATTTCATTGGAGATGTCAGTGTCCAAAGAAGGATAATATTAAGTAGATATCTCTACAAAAGGCATCTGCAGGTGATCAAGCATTTCCTTTTCTAAAATGACACGGAGTAATTCCGATCGGGCATTAGTTGAAATGCAGCTTACAGAGATTTAGGGTTAATGGCAAGCATCATAATGGACAATGGGGATTTCTTCATTACATGAGCAGTTACACATTCAAGCTGATCAACACACACTATCATATCTTTGCGGTGTATACTGTGTATCTGCAATAGTATTTTAGGGTATTTGGTTTTCTCCTGAAGGTGTTTACATTTGTTCACCAGTTCCTTCTCGAGAGTTCCCGCTATCAGATTCTCTCATCTGCACGACCAGTGTCTGAAGTCCGCTAGCCTCAAAAACGCCGACAATACGACTACAATTTTCGTACAAAGACACCATCAAGGTAGTGTCGATTAAGCACAATCAGTAAACATCCCCCGAACGATACATAAGCTTTAATTGAACACAGATTCAAACCCGTTTTTAAAGTGAATGCCATTCGAGCGAATTATATTGATTTCAATATATGGACCCAGTGAACTCTTACCAACTTTTACATTTAATTATTTCTTTACTAGTATTTAATCTGTCTACTTACTATATAAATCTTTCTGAAAATGCAGTATCTTTCCACTTGGTAAATTTCTAGTAAATTCCGTTGTTTTTATTTCGAATCTTCCAAAAAACTTGAATCTTTTCAGGTTTGTATTTTCCTTTTTCTTTATGCTTTATTAAAAAAAAATGCATTCCGCTTTGATCTGAATCTAAAGTCTTATCCAGTCTTAATCTAGGATAATCCTAAGGAAACGAAACCACATCGGCGCTATCAGATTTATCAATAATTATTTAAAGCAGTAAGAAACATGAATCCATTATGACGCTTTTATCCAAGCATTTTGTGCTAATTTTGTACTGACGCTACAAGATAAGATCGTTGCGATGCTTTAGAGCCAAGCAAAAAACATTATCTGGTGAAATCTTGAAATGCAACTGCGGTTAGGCGAAAGGAGGCACCCACACGCCAATTAGTATCAATGAATTTATTGCTGATAAATATTGGCGTGGGTGAAGACAGGCCTTGCAGAAGAACACAACAACGAGCTCACATATGACAAGAAAATTTTATAAAGAGTTAACGCTTATTGTTAGGGATATAGAATTAAAGTTAATATATTTAGCCTATTATCGTAAGGAAGTTAGACATGACAAAATCAGTGGATCTGGGTCACTGTTACGTAAGCCCCCCCCCCCGGCCCATTAATTTTTGAGTCAGTGAATAGATCTTCGGGGATAAGTGATTAGTTATTTTTTGTTTTGTTTTGTTTATTTGTATTTCAACACTTTTCTTCGTGTGGATCCTCTGAAGAAATTTGCACGTGTAGATGACAAAAATTCTCGTTGAAGGTAAAAATGGATTTATAATCTATTAATTTCCTTGTGTTTTAAATGGATTACAATTGATTGTACTTACACGATTTAAGTTAGATTTACGGATTTAATCATTTTTTTTTTTAGCAAATAAAACATTTGTATTCGACAGGTATCATTTGAAAACCCAAGACTTTGTGTTGCTTTACAGAACTTTAAAATCACAGAAAGATACAAATTCAACATCGTTAGGAAAGTAAACTTTGTTTTTTCAGGAAATTCTTGTTATCATTGCTACTAATTCTTAATTTTTTTTTTTTATCTCGTGAAACTTTAACTTGTTTATAAACGTTAGAAAAATAAAAGAATATTTAAAATGATTCCTTTATAAGGAGAAATGTTTCAAATATCAATATCCAAAAATTCAAATTTTGTAAAGTTTATAAAGGAAATTTACTATGGAAGGGTTTAGGAAGATTGATTCCATTACCTTTTCGAAACGGAGAAATTGTATGTCCTCAAGATCATAGATGTATCAATTTGCCGAAATAACAGACCTTCATTCCTGCTAATCAGTAGGAATTTTGGCAGTAATCATGTGTTGCTCTTTTTATTTTATTCGTGTACGGTTCTAGTGTAAACAAGAAGACGCCATTTCGTTTTGCGTTGGGGAGTGGCATTTTTCATTTTAATCAGTTACGGTGAAGCAATTTCCTATTAGTAAATAAATAAAAGTGTCTCACCGATTGCGTTGTTAATTTACAGAGTTGCTGTTTTTAATCTGGCGATACACAGAGCATCAAATTTCTTCGCAAAATTTTTGAGTTTATGAATTTTGAATTTTTAAATTTCACTTTCGTCAGAAAGAAGGCAACATGCACTGTGTATCACCACATGAAATGCCCTTTGATGAGGCGATAATGCAAGTGGTAGAGATATCGCTTTTTGGGGACAATAATCCCTCGATTATGAGATTTTCGAAAAGTTTCTCGAGATTAAAATTGCTAAAGGGAGAATCAATGTATTATATACAGAACATATCACTCTTTAAATCTATATTGTTAAGTGCTAATCACAAAAAATGATTATCTATATTTTTATTTTTATTTTATTTTTTTTTAAAAAAAGTATTTCTTCATCTGCTACTTCGAATGATTTTGTATGCAGTCTAATAAAAGCGATGTAATTCAAACAGCAACAGCTGATATTTAGTGAAGCAGACGATAGAAATGTTTAAAAATTAAAAAGTATACATCGAGCAAATAAAAAGAAATATCAAATACAAATTTCCACATTATGTCTCAAATTCATCCTCGGCTAGTCTCTTCACGAACATAAGCCAAAATTCCAGGAAGATTTATATTATCGAAATATCCCCTTTCTATAAGTGTCAAAGAACATCCTGAATAAATATTTTAAAAATGGCATTCGATATCTTCTTCAAACTCCTGTGCAACTCACGAGGTAGATAAGTATATTTTACTGCTTTTCTCGCCACTAGGTGCCCTGGTGTCAAATTGATAGAAACTCAATCAGAATATTGCCGAAAAGCTTCCCATCCCCCACCAAAAAAATAAGAAAAGTAATAAAAGTAAGTAAGATAAGAAAACAGAATGATTTTGATAATTTAAATTTCTGACATTGATCACTTAACGCTACTCTAATAGTACAACAGCTGATGTTGCTAAATACGGGCTCAATAATGTTTAGTCGAAACTCGACAGCATTTGTGTTGTCGTAAGGCCAGTCATCGATTTCAGTTGCGATCAAAGTACTTAAACAAACTTCCTACCACCCCTTCCAACTAATCTTGTCCCTTCTTCCTGTTTTTCTCAATCAAAAGAAAAAAAATCTTCAACGACTTCTGCTCCGTGCTTTTTTTCTTTTCAAATCCTTTGTTTCCTTTATTTACAGAGTGGTTCTCAGGATAATAAACAACCCACAAAGTAAAAGTGGTATTGAATTCCCCCAATAAAAGCTTTTAGGAAAATGAAGAGGATTGTGATTGCTGCTGTCTCTTAATGGAAGACCAATCGGTGCGAGCGGGAAAAAAAACACACAAGAGAAGCTGTGAGAGACTCTTGGAACGACGCTGTGACTCGCAACCCTTTGAGACCTTGAATCAATGGTTGATTGATCTTTACCTACAGGAGCATTTCTCTTTCTCTGCGAAGAAAAGGGTCTTTCCTGTTTTGTGTGTCTGAAAGTGAAGGAAATGCATATTCAGAGAAAGGCTTAACTCTACGCTTGATTACACGCCGGATTTCAGTGAGTGGTCACCGGACGCTTGTGTAGAGAGAACAGAGAAGCTATAACGTATTTGCTCGAGTATCAGCCGCACCTGGGCTATTATTGTTGTTGTTGTTGTTTTTATGTCTCTATCATTAGAGTGAAAGGAAGACTTTTTGTTTTCGCGCTTTTTTTGCTTTTGCTATGGTCATTTCTTGGAATCAAAGATATCCGCTTTTTAACTGTCGTAAAATGAAGAATGAATAAAGAAAGTCGCGAATAAAGTGAAGAAGAGTAGATAATAATGTAGAATGTAGTCCATTAAAATTTTGATTCAAAAGATGAAAAACTAATTAAATAGGTTAAGTTATTTCTGTTTTTCTTTCATTTCTTTTCTTGTTCGTGAACAAACATTCCGATGGCTAGTGTTAAGCGAACTGAAGATTAATAACCCACTTATTTTCTTCTTTATTTTTGTTACATTAGCTTTAATAGGTGCATTTTTTTTCATCACCGAATAACATTCGTCTGCCTTTGGGATTTTAACGTTGGATACCCATGGCTGAAGAAAGCCTAACAAGATCGAAACAGCTGTCCTGTATTTCCATTTAGACTTTCTAATTTATTCATTTTTTTTTAACCAAGCTAAATAATTGATTTCATCTTTAATTGCCGAATTTTCGTGTTATTACCGAACTTAGAATGTAAAAAGTTTCATTTTTTTTTTCTTTCATTTTTTGTTTTGTCTTGAACTTTTACGATCTTAGCTTCAATAACTTAGCAGCATCAAAAATTAAATTTATACTTTTTTAAAATCAAGCATTCTGAAAAAATAATAATAGACTTATTAGTAACAATTCATGATTTTTTTTTTAAATGTTGCTTTTTGACGTGTGATGCGTGACAAACATCTTGGATTCAGTAGATCTTATTATAATAAAATATATTTTAGTTTCAGAAATAAGTATCTTTTTATGTATATTTAAATATTTAAGTTTCTCAAATTCTTAAAATATAAAATTGTGAATTAACTGTTTTTTTCCATAATTCCCCAATCGAGACCTTCACACCTTAAGGCAACAGTTTACCCGAGGAGTGTTAGTGAGGATCGTAACTCCGAAAAAAGGAAAAAAATCTAGCATTTTCCGTCGTTTTTTCAATGAATAATGAAATTGTGACATGTTTTAAACTAATAAACAACTTCTGAAACATTAATTAGTTGATTCTGTTGCGCTGAAACAATTTTTTTCCGTTTTCTCGCCTGTACTTGACCAATGGGCAGTCCGATGACTGGAAGCAAAAACTTTAAATCGATCGCTATCATTTGAGCTCTCAAATACATTTCTTGGTTCAAAACTCAGTAGTTTAGAATTACACTTTTATAAAATACAATTTAATTTATAGCGTAAATACGTGTTATTCCGAAATTAAGGTCGACGTTTCTGGTTTGTTTACGATAATTTATGATAATCTCAAAATATCCGCTGGATCGAACACACTTACGACAAAATATAGACGAATAAAGCGAGAATATTAAGTAAAAGTGTTTTATACTTAAAACTGCCTTCATACAGGTTGTTTCCCTTGTTTCCACTACGAATTGTATTTGAAACCTGAAATAGTAGATCTAAGTGCCGGGGCGCAAGAACATACCATTATATTGACCACCTTATCGGAAATACATCCATATTCTAATTATGCCTTTACTTTTTTGTAAACTCTAAAACACTCCGGCGTTCTCTAAAATATATTAATATAATTAAACACAATGAAATTTTGAAAAAAAAAACAAAACCCTATTATCTTTTCATCATGTCGTTAATAAGTAGCTGATCATTTTAATTAATTAGTACTCAATTAACGCTTAGCGGTCTTTTAAAACTAAATAACCCTCATAATCACCCAATTATTGGCTACCGAAGACTATAATGACTTAAAAGACAAAAATGTGAAGAATAAAGAAGGTTATAAACTGCTGGAAGTAAATGTGTGAAACACTTGATTACCAGAACAGTGCATCGCGTGCCGTGAATAGACAACCTTCAGAAACTAGCAGTAATAAGTCAACATGTATTTAATTGCATTATCTTAAGTGTATTGAAATAAAATCTTAACATACCAAGGTAACTCAATAAGTCTTTGGTAAATGCTTTTTTTTTTTTTAACATTTTATGATTATGCGCGTTTCAGGATGTCGAAATTAGAGATTACATTCCTTTCCTTTAATTCTTTTTTTTTGTCTTTTTCCAACTTAATCTCCTTTTGAGAAACGAGAAAGCATTTCTTCCATCATTCTATAAATGTTTAATGCTTGTATCGTTGTACGTGACCTGCTGCCAACAAACCCATCGGCAGATGACCACTTCTTGCCTTGGTTGTCTGCTTTGGCTGTCCAAAAGTAAATACCGGTACACACCTCTCTGTTTACCCATGACTACATCTAGCTGATGAAGAGCGTGAAACAGCCGCTCTAGGATGCCACTTAGTAAACCCTTGGTCTCACCAATCATTGTTTATAAATAAAAGTCTTTAGGAGCTAGATCAGTATATTTCATTACGTAATTAAAGATTAAATTGTTACGGTTGTCGTCTGGTTTTGGGGGTGTAGGACTTCTGCGATCACGAGGAAAGTGGAGTTCGGAAGGCCAGTCAGACGCTCGCCCGCCTTGAATCCCGAGAAAGAAATCTTGTGCTGTTAGATGGGGGACTGGGTGTACCCGGGGACCTGTCTCGAAAAATGTATCACCAACGGACTAAATATATCCCCCTCTTCATGTTGCTTTAAGACAAGCTTTAGCAAACGTCGTATCAATTGAATTACCTTGTCCTTCATTATATGGAGATTAATGAAATAATTCTCGGCCCAGAAATACAGCCTTTGTTGGGCTAGCGTTTAGCTCCGGCAGCTTTCCACAAAGCGGTACAACGTACTGCACTCTATTGACTCGATTTGGGTAAAACGATTGCAGAGCTGTCCTTTCCGGTATCTACGATGTTTGCAGTCTTTTATTTAGATACTGGGAGCAGTAACGAATCGTAAACGGTTCCGTCTAGCATTTTTGTCCGCCGTTGTTGAAATTTGAGACCGACTACGTTTTCCGCCTCGTTGACATCGATCCATCCGTTTCCGAACTGTTCACACCAGTCCATTATCGATTCATCGGAAAAGAACTTTTCTCCCCACAGCAGAGATCTCTGACACAGAATGACATTCTGGGATCTAAAACACTTTCAACACGAGGAGCGTTGATAGGAGAGATATCAGTTGCAGTTATTTAAGGAACTACAAGCTGCCGGAATAATAATAACAATAAAAAAACAACTTGTGAAAATTATTTTTCTTATTTCATTATTTTATATTGTTTGTAACTGCTAATGAATTAGTTATCGTATCGTTGCAAACATCTAAAACTCTTCTTTCACATAATTTTAAAACTTTTTAACTGGAAATCTATAATATGCGTAACTGCAGTTTACTGTACATTGCCATTAAGTAGATGAACATTTTTCCGGCGGCCATTTTGAAATTAAGAGAAACTAAATAAGTGTTTGTTTAGGGATAAATTGATTTTGTTTCTGGTAGCAAAATTTGGATAAAGTTTTGGTCATTTAAATTTAGATGAATCAAACCTAAATTTGGAAAGAGTTTTCTATCCTTTTTACGCTTTTATTATAAACTAGACGGGTACCGTCGCTTCGCTCCGAAACCTTTGCATGTATAGCATTAAAAAAACAAACCTTTATTTATTTAGCAAATTAATAAGGAGATAGGAGAATACACGACTTCCCAGCTCGTTGTGGCTTTTCCGCTTAACTCAGTTGTATTGCACGTTGCCACTCACACAAGGGGTTGCCGCAAAAACACTTCATTTTTGCATATAAATTATCTTCCAAACGCAGAAACGTTTGTGAATGACTGATATACCGTTCGATAGAACTTTCAAATACCAACATTTTCTCAATATAATGTTCTCTTCCAACTTTTATACTTTTCGTTTAAATTGAGAAAAAGTCAAAAATTTGACCCTTTAAAAGGCGCCCTCTTGGAAACCAGAAACTTTTTTCGAAAGATTTTTGTAGCATTTTGTTTGTCTTAAAAAGCTCTACATTTTATCAATTTACATGACTAATCTATCTCTTATAGGTTAGTCACAAAATTGGAAAAACGTAAAGTCTTACGACAATGACAGACAGAACGCGTTTATATAATATAATAATATTTACTTATATTATACTTTATAATTCCTTTAAGGATTTTCAATGATTAATTAATGTTTAATAATTGAGTGACTTTAATACTTTTAAAAGTAAAAATTATAATACTAAAATAGCAACTTAAATAATTATTACAGTATTATTTATAAATAATAAACGTTTCGTATCCTATAATAAAGTTCATCTTTAGATTGTGATTTTTTTTATTTTTTGTTGATGACAACAACAAGCTTCGAGAACTTTCACTGTAATTATTACTTAAAAACCTTTTTTTTTGTTTTGTGTTCTATCCTTTAAACAATTTAACTTTAATAATAAACACGTTACCAATTGTTAATGAAGTTTTGTTATTTGTGTGATGTTTAATTGAATGTTCACCCATTGCTATGCAGATGAAGTTGTTCCTTCTAAGGTCGGCCGTGGAAAAAGCCTTCAAGGTCATTGGTGATGTGAAGAAAGGAAATAAAAAAAAACTGTGGACTAATTTGGTCATCGAAAACTTCTCTCCTTCCCAAGTAAATCTTGATCCGTGAGTTTGATAAGAAGACTTTGGTTAATGATCAGGGACTGCCATGGAAGGGATTGTCAAGGGTTAGGCCATTACAAGAAACGGGTTGGTTGACAAAGCTCATTACAAAGTGCGATTGACTACAAAAAAAAATACTCTTCAAAATAAGAACTCGTACTTGGTTGACTCGTAAACTGTTATTTTGAACACAAGTAGGGTTCACGAGCTGCTTTGTATTTCTAAGATACTTCAAAAATAAGATTAAAATTTCAACTTACATAAAAAAATGGGACGAATGGGGAATAATATCAAGCTTATACAATACTTATTTAAATTACGAATGACATATGTATATAAGAGCTTCGTAATTTACATAAGCTATTTAATTGGGTTTATTTAAGATACATGTAAGATATTTTTGACCTGTGTGAATGCCAACGCGCAATACAACTGAGTTAAGCGGAGAAGCCCACAACGAGCTGGGAAGTCGTGTATTCTCCGATCTCCATATTAATTTGCTAAATTAATAAAGGTTTTTTTTTTTTTAATGCTATACATGCAAGATGAAACAATAACAATGGCTACCTTTGCAGATAACACTGCTATTTTAGCAGTGGGTAATACGATAGAGGAATCAACAAGAAAGCTACAACATGCCATAAATAGAGTTAGTAGTTGGACCAAAAAGTGGAGAATACAACTTAACGGATCCAAATCGATACATGTTAACTTTGCAAATAAAAAAATACAGAATATTCCAGTTTTAATTGAATCACAAATAATTCCAATTGCAAAGGAGGCCAAATACCTGGGAATGACACTGGATGCTAAGCTGAGATGGAAAGCGCATATTAAGAAGAAAAAGGAAGAACTTAATATCAAATATAGAAAACTGTATTGGCTACTTTGAAGAAGATCTGAACTGAATATGAGTAATAAACTACTAATTTACAATCAAGTTCTGAAACCTGTTTGGATGTATGGAATACAACTTTGGGGTTGTACTAAGAAGACTAATTAAAAATGATACAAAACTTTCAAAATAAAGTGCTACGAGGAATTGTTGGTGCCCTTGGTACGTTAGAAATGATGATATTCATAAAGATCTAAAAATGAATACTGTCCACGAAGTGATAAAACAAACTGCAGTGAGGCATGAACAAAGACTTCACAATCATACTAATGCCTCGGTACAACATCTGTTAAATTACAGAAGGGTAACGAGAAGATTAAAGAGAACTAAACCTTCAGATCTGGTGAAATGAGTAAAAACTGCGTAAAAAATGCAAGTATCAAATAGATTCACGCAAAGGCATGAATTCTAACACTGAGTGAACTTATACGATATTAGAGCTGCTAGATAAGTGTTACTTAGTTGCAGTAGTTTGAAATGACTTTGTCATTTATTAAAAAAAAAAAAAAAAAACTCCTCCTCCAGGGAAGTGGGCATTTTGAATTATAGGGACACCTAGAATGTTGTGTTGAAGTTATGATGTTTCATTCTGAATCATCCTGTATAAATAAACTTTTGAAATTTAAATATATTTAATACATGTAATAAGTAAGATAGATTTTGCATATTAACGGTGTAATAATTTTAATGGAATAATTACAATTTTATTAAAGAAAAAGTTGTGATTCAAGGTACTGCTTTTAAGAGGGTTTTTTTTTTTTCTTCTTTTTTTTTTATTATAAAAATCTAAATATTGGTGGGCCAGATAATTCCTACATTAAACGTGCACCTGCTATAAATCGAGCTGCTATTTGACTAGCTTATTAAGGAAATGAATAGTTTCGTAATTTGTATAAAGAATAAATGTTTATTTATCAATTTTTTATTTTTTTTATTTTAGAAACTTTTATTTAGTTTTTTTAAATTTTTAGGGCATTCTGAAACTTTGTCTGTAGTTTTCAAAGAAGAATTAGAATATTGCGTTAAAATTACGCTGTAAAATTTTGTAATCCCCTAAGAATGAAGCTCTGCTCCATTACTTACATAAATTCCTTTGTTTTTTGTCATGAACATACCCTTACTTTTTTTTCCTTCCTCTTCCTTTTTTTTCTTAACCTCTAATTTGACGGTTTGACCTTCGACCTCTGACCCTCAGTAATAAAATGTAGATGGGAAAAGGTTTTGTTATTGCTGTCAATTTTATGGTTGAAAGGAACAAAGGGTTGGAGAATAAGGAACAATTTGACACCTTTTCATTGCATGAAAACACAGAATTAAAACCAATTAAAAGCGGGAGACGAAGCGTGAAAGGAAGAACTTCTTAATTAAGATTTACGAGGGGGGGGGGGTTACATCAACGTAAAATTACTGTTAAAAGAGAAAAGAAAATATTCTAGATTACAATAATTGAAGGCTCGCAAATCAAAAGCAATTGAAAGGAAGACCGTGGAAATTAGTCTTAAGAACCTGTAATGAAAAAGAAAAATTGATAATAAGAATTCCTTAAGAACTGGATAGGTAATAGGCCTACTTACAGTGTTATGAATTACATTTCGCTGTAATAAGGCTAAAAAAATTATATTCATTTTCACACACTATTTATTTATTTATTTATTTTTATTTTTCTTTAATGTAGATGTTTGGGCTTTTAAAAGTTAACAATACGCGAAACAGCTGTCTTGGTATGTATGATTATTTTTGTGCTAAACTTACCAACCTGTGCTTGAGTTCTGGTAAACAACATCCTCTAACAAGTATAGGAACTCCTCTTATCTATAATACTGACTGTATTGTAAGTATTCTGATCTTTATGACAGGATAGTGTTAATTGATTCAAGGATTTCTAGAGAAAAAATGATACTTTATGATATTTATATCCTCGATTTTTTAATCGTGTCGCATACGAATAGGCTTATATAGAGAGAGGGCCTAGTGGGTCGTCGGCCTTCCCCTCCCACCCGATATCTCGATCTACACAGAGTTGGCCCCGTTTTTTTTTTCGTGTTTTTTTTGGTTGGATAGCTGGTTAAAAAGAAAGCACTAGAAAGCACTTTATCACTCCGCCCTAAAGTTAAAAACTTTTTTTTTTGGTTGTTTGGTTCGAGTTTGGTTCTGAATTGGCCGCCCCTAAAAAAAATGTTTACCCACCAATTGAGATTCTGAATAACAGAGAAATCACGATCACACAAAGTGCGCATGCTCCATAACAACGCATAAAAATAACATATGCATAACATAAGATAACATCATCAGGTCGTCAGATAACAAAAATGACAGCTCAGTTTTGCTACATTTCGATGTTAATTCAAAATTGTTCTGAATATTAGAAAAAAAAAAGAATGTTGTTACTTCGTAACAACAATAAATATAATAATAATAGTGTATTTATTATTGTTACAGAAGTCCTATTAAAAATTTAGAAATCTCATCAATATGTGCTTTACAGACTTTTATAACATAAAATTAAATTGATAATGTAAATGAAAATAAGTAAAATAAATTTTTTTTTAAAAAAAGGAACACATCAAATAGCAATACAAGATTAGAATATACAAAATAAGTTTTACATTGTTTAAGTTTATCCGAAGAAGGAAATCGTTAATGTGTGGGTTTCCGAAACATGTAGTGACTATTTACTTTTTTTCTGTGTTTTTTTTTTTTTGGGAACTGCATGTGTGGTCTCTTTACATTTATAAAGAGACATTAAGCATGACGAATATTTTATTTCATTTGTCTTTTTGAAAATTAATTTTTAGTTTTGATATTATTATTATTTGTAATAATGATAAAAATTGTGCTTTATTTGCATGTTAATTTAATAGTATGTTTTATTTATTTATTAATAAATAAAAGAATCTGTTCTAGTTTAGCTAACTAAGTTTGTTATTACTAAATATAAGCTTTAAAAGAAAATGTGTTTTTTGCTGAAGGCTAAAATAAAATATTCATCCAATGCAGTGAGGTCGCATTTTATGCGAGGGATGCATTCCTGGAGATCTCCCATAATTCAAATAAATAGAAAAGCAGAATGGAAAAGATCTCAGTAATTCATAACCATTGCAACTTTGGGTGACTCTAAATATACTTTTTTATAAAGATCAACAAATAAGTTGATAATTAATGAAATTAATTTGATTTTCTAATTAACAGTTAGTGATTGTTTTATTTCATAGGGTATTTCTACCACATTTCACTTTTTCTTTCCTAGCTCTTAGGGCGCGGTTTTCAGTATTAGCATCGTCAGCTAATGCACGCTATAATAATATAATTTAGAATAGAAAATAATAATAATAATAAGATAAGGGGAAGCCTTTTAAGTCAAGCTGAGACTCTAGGACAGCTGTTTTAAGCTTATTATATTCTCTTCAGCCAGGACTACCATTAAGCAAAAAACCTCCCCATGCTTGTTGGGCAGCCCTGAACTCGAAACAGCTGTCCCAGCGTGACTCAAAGGCTTCCCCTTATCATTTTAAGATAAGTTTCCTTTCACCCTTTACAGGTTTTTTTTGTATTTTATTTTATTTATTTATTTATTATTTTTATTAAACATCATGACACCAGAAAATAAATGTCAAACTACATTTAT
>JAFIDM010000002.1:41327778-41365422 GCA_023159025.1 Thereuonema tuberculata
TTATTATAAAAGAGAAGATTTAAGGAAGAAGTATGGTTTGTTTGTATTTATTATTTTTCTTTCTTTGTGGTCAAATTCCTTTTATGGCAATCTATTAATTGCCCAATGATTTGATTCCCACAATTTGTTGTTGTTTTTATTTTTCTTTACTTTTGTTTCTGAGGGGAAACAGAATTAAGAATAATAATAATAAAAATAATTGATGGAAACAACAGTTGTTATGATGCAACACTACCGTAACCATCAAAATCATCTTAAAAGTTCCAATCCCAGTTTACCTGCAGCATACAAAATACGGACATAGGATAATTAGAAATACAGTATTTGTCAGTTGTTCAAAGCAGGGAGCTTTATTAATATTTTTTTTAACATAGCATTTCAAAATATGAAATGCGACCGGCACTGTAATGCTAAAATAAAAATAAGCTGACTAACGTCATTAAAACTTTAACTAAATTTTTTACTAGCTAAATTAGTTTCAAGTAACCATTGTTTCTGTTGGTAAACTAACGTCCTGGCAGTCGATTTTTTTTTGTTTTGTTTTGTAAATATTTAAACGTAGCATAACTGAAATTCAAATAGAATAAATTTAACAGTCATATTCGAATCCGAACTACATTATTTCTAAGAATGTGCCAATATTTTCCATGAAATCTGTCCAGAGCTAATAATTACGTTAATAAAAACACGAAAGTAATTGAGAGAACTAATCAAGATAGACCAGCAGCGGGTGAACAGAATTATCGGCAGTTTTTATTTGCCTTTTTATCGGCAAACACCCTAATGAAATGCAACATTACAAGAGAAGAATGTAAAGAAACGAAGATAGAGATACGTTTAGGATACAGTAATCTGTTTTCGTTAAATTATACAGGACTTGGGATCCGCTATTAGAATAAACTTACTTTGCCACTTAATTTCCAATTGCTACAGTTTTAATTTAGATAACAATAATGAAAAACCTTGAAATAGGGTTATTTTTGTTATTATTTCTTTTATCTTTAGAATAGATCCAAGGTTTGAAGGAACTTGTCATAATTTTTATTTTGATGTTTTTCTTGAGACGAAGGAATGGATTATTTTCGAAATTGCGAAGTTATTTATTAATGCATTTATTGATTAAAATATAATTGATGTTATGTAATATGTAACATCAGTCGTCACTTCAAACTATCTTTACAGTCATTTTAAATAAAACTATCTCATCTTTTTTATTCATTACATACTATATTGTATTCTTCTTTTTTGAAAATTAATAACACATAGATTCAAATTTGTAATTATTTCAAATACTTCCATGTGACTTTGTCTTAAAACGATTTACAGACATTTTCATGCGGTCTTTGTTTTAAACAATTTCCAACAATTTCATGTGAATTTAACTGTAAAACAAACTTTTTTCTTTCGACTTTAACAATTTGTAACAATTTCATGTGAATTTCGCTGTGTTTTTTAATACTTTTAAAACTGTCGATTGAATATTTATTTACTTGCAAACCTTTTGCTTTATTCATGCAATTGAAACTCTTTATAAAAAGTATTTGTAACAAAATGGAAATATTTATAATTATTAAAAATTTGAATCTATGTATTATTAATTTTCAAAAAAGACGCCTGAGGAATTCCAGAAATTCTCTGGATGAAATATAACGTTAATGAATAAAAAAAGATTAATGTAACATCAGTATTTGTTTACATTCTTTTAATTTCATATTTTGTCTTTTGAAAAGTCATATTTTTGACTTTTTCGAAAAAAAGTCGTTATTTTTATAACTTTCGTTATTTTTATTAGTGGTGCATTTAAGAGAGTGAATAACGGATTTGAATCCCCACCCTGCTTCTAAGTTTTTCAAATAATAGGGGAAAAAAATTACTCAGGGAAAAGTATAAAAAATAAAAAAAAGTATTAAAAACTGAAACGAGACTTCTGTTGGTGAATTTCTCGTAATTCAAAAAATTTGCCTAAATTTAATTTTTTCCAGCCATTATTACTACTACCAATGCTAACTAGACTCTAAGGCTAAAGTTTCCAGTCATTTATGTTCCTGTCTTCCCAATCCACTGTTGACTGTTGTTGTCTCTCACTAAACACGACATCTCTGAATGTTGTCCGTTCGTAAGTGCTTGATTGTCTTTTGTTTGCTTGGAGGCTCCATTACTTATTGTGTCTACGGGCTTCCGTTCATGGATCGAACGGAACCGAATAAAACAGAGATGTTTGCTCGAGTTCATGCATTTAATACGTTGAATCTGTTGTTCTCTCCTTTATTATCTTTCCTATTGTATTCTGCGCCTCAATTCGGATATTTTTACTGATTGATTTATATTTCTGGTTTGTTAAATTTATTTTCTCGAGCACCCACAAGACAACGAGGTTTCTTTTCCTTATTTTTCTCGATTGTTCCATAAGTTCACCTTCTGTTCCCTATGTTTTGTTTCGTAAGATCATTTTCTCTTAATTCTTCTCTAAGATGATTTTCTTTTTTCAAAGGATAAACGAGTTTTAGATGATTTTATTAAAGACATAATATTGAAATGGACGAAGTCTTTTTCTTTAGAATTGATAAATACCTGGTAAATATTGAATATAGTAAAAGAATCATTGAGTAAAAATGCTCTTAAAAAATATATTTTATCAAAGAATCTATCAACTGTCTTCGTGTAATCAGTTGTAACTATACATCTCTTGTCAGTTATTTCGGCTTTAGGTAATGTGATTGATTTTCGGGGATTTTCTTGTAGCCCTACTGTTGAGGCCCAGAATTAATTTGTCGTAAAGATCCTTCAAATTATCTTTCCTCTTAGGTTCCCTCTACTTGGAAAGTTCTCCGGAAGGGCGGATATAGGATTTATTATTTAGCTTGGGGTGGGCCAAGCTAGGAAGACGACTTCCGAAAATAAAAAACAAACAAACAAACAAAAAAAGTCATCTTTAAAATGGGGGGGGGGGGGCAAGGTCCTCTCAACCAAAAAAAGACGAAAATAGGGTTCATTCTACACATTTCGAGATGTGTCAGACTCCTCTCCCCATTAATTACATCTATGATTTCCCCGGAACTTAACTCGACTACTGGGTGACTTTATTATCTGTAGGGTCGACTGATTTAGGCCTAGTTTGTTTGTTTTTAAGACTTGGATATTGATAAAAGGGATAATCTAACTTGGCTTAGAAGAACACTGGGTCGTCCTCCTAATTTGAAGGGTATTTTTCCTTTTTTGTGGCAATGCGACTTATACTTGTACAAATACGGCTTAATGTTAATAAATACAGTATAGATATAAATTTAATATATATATATATACATATATATATATATAATGTGTGTGTGTGTGTGTGTGTGTTTAATTTCATTTTTATCGTCGTAACCATTATATTTTCCAGACAGCGAATTAATTTTATTTTATACTATTTCATTGCTAATTTTTTATTTTAATTTTTCGAACGATTGCATTAAAAACCTTGAAGTTTAAAACTAAAAAAAAAAAGGTACACAAGCGAATTTCTAAGGTGTAATTGCGGAGATGTCATTCTAACTAATTGAACATTTCTTGCTACTCTTCAAATCCTTTAATATAAAAGAGTTGTAAAAGATGTGAAATTCATAAGAGAATTTTGCGGACTGAGTGCTGTTTAGAAATCACATGATCCCAACAAACGCTGATTGGGGTAGCAGACGAAGGTTGATAGATTTTTTTATGTTTTTTTTGTAAATATTTCAAATAAAACATATAAAGAAAAATCTAACTCTTTGAATATCTAAAAGCACCTTACAGAATCATATTACTACTAATAAAAAAGGATTAAATTTCTTAAGAAATAAAGTTAAAGTGTTACAACGTCAGTGAAGAGATCGTCTGCATCAAGTTTTATATCCGAGTGTCGTCGTAACCAGAGTTAGTTTCAGTAACAATAATGTCCTTTAGTTGTAGATGGGATCTTAGGTTAGGTTCATTCTGTAGCCAAGTTGTTGTCTAAAGCTTTCAGTTTGTAGCAGCAAATAAAACAAACTTTAATATTTTTAAACGATAAGCCAAGTTCTGTATATACGTTTATTAATTTAATCGTAGAATTTAAAAAAAAAATCATATTCTTTTCAGAACACGCGTTGAAATATTGCATCCGTAGCCATTTCGAATTTTTTTTTTTTGTGTTTTTATTGTGGCAGTAAATGTCAATTATATTTTTTGTTTGTTTAGACTTGTAATATATTTATGGTTGAGTAAATCATTATTAAAGTAGAACAAATCTTGGAGGAATTAATATTAATAGCACAGCATTACGCTAACCTCCAACTTATTTCGATTTTTTTCCCCTTTACTTTTTAACTTATTCAGAATGGAAATACCTTTCATCCCATCACCATAAATAACCGTGCCAGTTTGGAACCGTAAATTTGAGTCAACGCATGCACGACTGCGGTGCTCGAGTCGTAGCATTCGGTAAGTAACCACAGCCACTCGCTGCAAAGATAAACGTGACGATTATAATGATTGCCAAGGCCTTAACGGATTCATTACGAGGCTAATCTTGACCCGCGAACCTAATCTGAGGTACCATCGTGAGTGGAATTGTGTTACTATCAATCTGACCATCGGGGTCCATCTTCAATTCTAATGAGAATTCTAGAAGCAGACTAGAAGTCGTTAATCTTCTCGTTCAAACAATCCCTCTGTCCTACAACTTCACCAGTGTTCCAGATGAATCTGAATTTGTTTTAGGAGGAAGTCTTCGAAAACCGTAAGTTTTCAGTCGAAATGAATAAGTGAGATTTTTACTTTAAAATCCGTCTGTGGGTCTGCTAATAAAAGTAGTGGGATTTAGGTGAATTCTTTAGCGCGTTCGCACTTTAAAAACTTTGAAAAAAATCACCTATTGTCGATGATTGGCTGATTTTACCTATTATCTATTATATCGGCTAGATGTTCATGAAGCTTGATAAATAGAAAAATCTGTAACTATTACAACTACTTCCAAATTTCATCCAGGGTGAATGAAAATTCAGGGGCCTTTTCTCACGTCTGTTTTTAACTTTCCATCTTAAACCATTTTTCAGCTAATACTACGTTCATGTGCTATTGAATTTTCTTGTTTGAAATTTAGACTTCTTTCTCTATCCAGTAAGAGGATGCTAGGGTTCACCGTGCATGTTCCTCTTCTTTCAGTTTGAGACATTGAAGACGGATACTCCAATGATTAAAGAGTTCCAATGGAGCTCAAACCCCTCCACCCCCATACAGTGTATAGGCTCCATTGTGATCTCTCCTGTAGCATTGAAGAGATGGAGGCAGGTATGTCTATCAGCAGGTATGTCTATTGAACAGATATATCTATTAGTAGTTTGAGCTGCGTAGATTTTATGTTGAAATGAATTAAAAACATGAACCGCTGTCCTTACTATCGCAATGATACAGTTGCGATATGTCACAATTGTAAAAGATCTTATGTAGACGTCACGCTGTTTCATAAGAATGGCGCCATTTTCATATCAGTCAGGGAAGATCTATTCAGAATAAAAGTTGTCATTTATCAATTCACCGATCACGGTGTCACTTTTTTTGGGCAGCAAATTATTTTAAAATCTTGCTGTAAAATAACAGTAATAATGTAATACAGTCGGACCTCTATTTAGCGAAGTCGCTAAATCCCGAAAAAAAGTTCGTTATATGGAAAATTCGTTAAATAGAGATTCACCTTTTAAAATTACTTTAAACTACATAAAACAGATTTGAAATACATAAACAATAAATATTATTAAAAAAAGTAATAATTTTAATGACATAAAGCATACATTAACATATGCGTACTTAAATTTTACTAATAAAGTCTGTTAATTTTGTCTTGAGTTTTTTTTTGAAAAAGTGTTTTTGTTCATAGTATGTTTCGTATCTTTGCAATGCATCAAAAACCCCTTCAGTATTTTCTTCAAATTGTAATCCGCGTTGGATTATATCAAATGATTTTAGCATTCATCATAAGAAGGTTTTTATTTCTGCATGATCATTTCCATTTTCATAATCTTCATTGCTGTATTTGTTTTTATTTTTCACACTGTCCAAAATATCCGATTCAATTAGTGTTTCCGAGGTCTCAACTTCAAAATCAAGTGAAAGATAATCATCAATCAGCACATCATCGTTAATTTCTTCTTTTTCCCTCAGCTGTATCCATATTTCTTTCATTTCCTCTAAGGGATATTAATAATAAAAACATTTCAAGGAGAAAAAAAAAAAAGATACCACGAAAAAGTTCGTTAAATAGAAAATGCACTTCGCTATTTGGAGGTTATTTTACGACGAAATTAGTAAAATGTGCTTGGTTCCAAAGAAAAGTTCGCAAAATAGAGAAATTCGCAAAATAGAGGTTCGTTAAATAGAGGTCCGACTGTATTTGAGAAGGTAGAAAAATGAAGGTAAATTTTAAGCCTATATTTACCTTAAACTAATGAAACATTTACAGATGACATTCTATCACACAAAGAAAAGAGTGGTCATTGAAAATAAGTTTTCAGTAAATCCACCCTCTAATAAAAGTTAAGTAAAAAAAATTACAAACTCTTCTAGTATTGAAGCCTGATTGACATATTGAAAACTCGTCTTGATGAAGAATTCATCAGAGGAACACGAAACGACACCCTAACCAACGTTAGGGTACTGTTGAGGGGAGTGGTATAGTCATAGACGGGATTGTTGAATTATAGTATTGTGACTTCCTGAAAACCAAGTTAGTCCTACGCAACTTCTCGATGCTATTGACTTTTCTATATTTACGTACTAAGTGTTAATGCAATGAATAAACTTCCATTGTAGCCATGATCAATATCTACTGTGAGAAGAAAGAAATGCTACCGGATTGAACGTTGGCATATTGGATGGAAATGATCCTGAATTTCTTCCCGGCTATTTCATCTGTATTTTAACCGAAAGTTGTTCGGAGATTAATCCCTGCCTGTGATATGCATTAAGCTGAAGCTGTAATTACATTCCCGTTCTCTGCGAGCAAACTGATCACCAGCACTTACACAATGAATAATTCTTAGCAATAACGTAAGGACATGAGAACAGGCAGTTGCTTCTAAAAGAGAAAAGTCAAATAAGAAACATCGGTCTAGTTACACAGTTTTGAAAAATGGCTTTTAACTATCCGTGAAAGAGTTTCCGGTGACAGAAAGACCTTTAGGGGAAGGTGTTTTCTTATTCGATTTATTTAGGAAAAGAAAAAGTGAGACAAAGATCGAAAGGTCAGACTAACCATTTCTCCCTCCCTCTTTGTCAACCAGAAATTCATTCCTTCGCCTTCCCACCCACACAACAAACAAAAGACGAGTCCTCTAAACACTTCAAAAAGGAATAGTTTATAAAGAATGATATTTCCATGACGAAATAATAATCAAGAAATTATAGTGAAAGAATTTTCAATTGAACTGGCGTTAAAATCTTTACTTATTTCGTAGTCTTGGCTTTTTAAAATGGAGGGGGCGGGGTACTGATTTGTTTAGCCACATTTTCTCACAAAAGGTTATTAAAAATAAATTAGTTTGTAAAAATGCTAGGTTTCATAATTTAACTTAACCATTGGAAAAAAGAAATAATAAAAAAAAGGAACTGCTGTTTCTGAACTTTAGGTTTCATTTCAAAGCCTTAGATTATCTTAACTGTTTAGCATTGTTCTAAACAATCATGTCTGTCTGAATCACCTAATTAAGAGCTGAGTTTCGCAAAGAGAATATCTTCGGTGAGCCTCAAGAAAATTCTCAGTGTGTAATCAATATTTAGCTTGACATTAGCCCAATTATCGTGTTTAGAATAAAACCTAGACTTTAAATAGCCTGGTCAGAGAGAAATATGAAGTGCATTCTGTTTCATTCTACTAAGATTAATCGCATTCAAATCGGCCTTTTTAAGATATATTTCAGCTATCTTTAAATGCTTAAAATATGTTTCACAAGTCAACTATCACTAATCCGGCATTAATTTCGGCTAGCGTAATTTCAAATTTCCCGGATCGCCGCACCAATCTGCCGCTTCTGTTGGTGGCTCTACTTGCTGCTTAAACACAGGCAAGCTATTCCAAACTGTTTTTCTTCATTTATTGTTATAGCCTGCTTACGTATAGCCCCAGCCATGGTTCCAATGAATAAAGAAAATGCTTCTTCACTTTAAAAGAGCCTGTGATGTACAGAATTACCTGTACATTTGTTTTACTTATGATTCATTAAAATTTCCCTTGATTTTCATTTTTATTTTTATTTTTTATTTCCTTATAGTGATTACAATTTCAGTACTGTTAGGAACCATTAGTTCCTATCAACAGGTGCTGTTTTATTTACTTTGATGATAATTGAATAATTTGTTTTATTTAAGCATTTATTTTTTTGTATTTCTTTGCCAATTGGTGTTGACTTTGTTTTAGTTTTTCCTTTTTTTTATCCTATTAACTTTTGTTGATTGGTACTACGAATTTTTACGTGCGTTTGAATTCTAATTTACAAATGATTGTAAATCAAATACACCAAACTATAAACTATATATAACTATAAAAATGAGATAAGCTTAAAAAATAAATAAATATAAAAATGGAAATATATTTAATGTTTCTTTATTAACCAATTTGTACTGATAAGATAAAGGTAAGATAAGATGTTTAGCTTTTGAGTTAAAGGTGTATTCTAACCTAACCAATCTTTGATCCGGCAAAGTCACTAATCCGGCACCATATGGGTCCATTGATGCCGGATTACTGATGGTCAACCTATATTCATTTATAAAGGATTCTATTATAGCAGTGTGTACAGGTATATCCCATGACGAAGCTGTGATAAAGCTCTCAATGTTTCTTTGACGCGGGACTGAGATGAGGTCGGGGGGTCAGCCCAAAGCTCACCCATAATAGCAACAACAGCAGCTTAGTATGCCTCGGGATTTCTGCAAAAATAAAAGTGCCTATGAAGCGATAAAGGTTGAGAAGCACTGCCTTAGAGTCCTCGTACAGGCGAATATGTAGAGTAATAAGAATTAAGCAGCTGCATGTAATATATATATTTAACATTTATATATCTGTCAAATCCGCATTTCATTTCTTGACTTTCTACCGAATTGTATCACAGCTATCGCAGAATGTTATTGGTTTTATATATCCCTTAATGTGTATCGGAGAAAAAAGGTTAAGAAACAAACAACAAATGAAGTCGAAATACGTATGCGGTCCATTTGTGTTCAAGATATCAAGCCTACATATTCTAGGAAGCTAAGTATATTTTTGAAATGAGTTTAGGTTGTTTAAAGAAGATAGTGACTTTAGTATATGTTGGACCGATATGTCAGGAGCTGCGGCCAAATGAATGCCAACCTCTTCTTCTTTCCTGGCGCTACAACCCTGGGTGGGTTTTGGCCTCTCGAAAAACACCTCTCCACCTGAATCTGTCCATCGCTTTACATTTTTTCATCCTTTTATTCCCATCAAAACAAGGTCTGTGGTCACATTGTCCAACCATCTTGTTTTTGGTCGTCCTTTCTTCCTTCTAGAATACAATCTTCCTTTCAGCATTCTCTTGGGAATCCGAGTCTCCGCCATTCTCTCTAGGTGTCCCAACCAATTTATTCTTTGTGCTTTTTATGAACTTCATCAGATCTCGTCCTTCGATCAGGTCATTCAGTTCGTGATTGTAACGTATCCTCCATCCTTCTTTGACAGGTTCATATATGCGTCGTAATATTTTTCGTTCAAAGCATCTCAGAACATTTTCATCACACTGTGTTAATGTCCAGGTTTCTGAGCCATACGTAATCACTAGGCGAATCATTGTCCTATATATATTGTATTGATCCTGTATGGATCCTGTATATATGTATTGATGAAACATCTTCATCTTAGTAGCTCGAGATATAAGTTGATTCCTAAACATCTGTATATTAGCATAATATATGCTCTGTTTCCAGCTTGTATTCAATCTTTGGTGCAACTGCTCATTTCGCACTGATTATTAATTAGGACTCCTAGATACTAGCCGATAATTCAGAAACTATTTATCTTACGGAGCTGAAATTTTAAAGGTAGACAAACATCATTAACTATGGCATCCTATGGATTGGATTGAGCCCTTAGGGCTCCCAAATATTCAGTAAAGGAGCGATTATCACAGAATAAATCACTAATTATGTAGACAAGCCGAAAGTTTACATTAACACTACCTTTGAAAACACTTTTTAAGATATTACATTTGCGAATATACGAAAGTTGGCACGCCAACTAGAATTTCAAGAAAAAAACAAAGAAGAAAACATTATTTTCTGTTGCCGTTGAGTTTCAGAACTTGGTTATCGTTCATCTGCGGTACAAAAGAGAGTAGGGAAATGAATTACATCTGAAATATCGGTGGCCCAGCGATTTCGCTGATAGCCGCGGCCGTAAATTGCGCTTGTCTTCAATAGAAACATTGTCAAATAATGGTTTTAAATGGAGGATTTATGAGAGATAGCCAAGTATTACTTATCAGCTCTAATGCTGTAATTCAGTGGAGTTGTTAATCAGATTCTGATCTAACGGCCCCTGCAGTTGGCAAAAGGGTTAACACACCCACATTAAAGCAAATTTGTTGAAGGCCAACTTGAAAAGCAAATTTATAGCCCGAATCGGTTAAATGATTTATTTATTTATTTATTTAACCAACAAAAAAAAAATCTTATTCATGGAACAGCAATTCATTAGTTTTATCAATGAAAATAAAGTAGAAAATAAAGAGACTTGAAGATGAGGAATATCACACACAATCAATGGTGGAATGAACATTTATTTATTTGTTAATATTGAAAAACTAGCTGTCTTTTGTTAAATACCATATTTTCTGTAAAGAAACCCTGTAATTCCTCTGCTAAAAGAAGCGATCTTACAGACGGTTGTGGGTGTGATGGTTGGAATACATAAGGGATTTGTTAGAATGTGCATTCCAAGTTTAGTCTCTTAAAATAATGATGTGTTTTGTGTGTGTCCACGTGTCCCTTTCAGTAACTTCTGAACCAGACAACGGAAATTCTGAAATTCTTAAGCAAAAAAGATGATATCCCTTTTTTTGTACGGTAATCTCTCCCTATGAAGAAATTTCCACAGATGATAGGATAATACCGAAAGTCGAATAGTTAACTGTAATTCATGGAAAACGATTAATAGCTAAGTTACTAGCAACCCGGTAAAAGTGTATACTGAGATCATTTCTCACAATCCGCGAGCGCGTCTCATGTGTGATCGTCAGTCACGTGACCCATGTAGATAATGAAAATGTGAGCATCTCGGAGACCGTCTCGGAGACCCGGGATGACTCGGGACGTCCCGTTGACCCCATGTGGATAGCACATGACTATATGAGCGTCCTCAATACTATACCGAACATTTGCCACCTTATTTTTATTTCTGTAATCTTAAAGTTTCGCAAAGGTGAATGATGAGGATTACTGAAGTGAGAAACGAGAGAACCCCGAGAAACTTAAATTAAAAAAAAAATTACAGAATTGTTTGAAATGAGTAATATTGGAGAAGGGTATTTATCTTGTTTTAGTTTTTTGTAGGTAAACGTAATCGGCATAAAAATTGCGCCGAGATTTGAAATTTCTTAGCAAAGGTAACTGAGGCGAGAAATATAAACCCAGGCAATGAAATATTCAAGAGAAAAATCCTTCGAATAATAATACATTGACAATCTTAATTTAGAGATCGGGAAATGTTTTGAAGTAATATTTATAATTATTGCCTAAGGGATATCGATGCCCATTTCAGTATAACTTCCGACATTTTTTTTAGGACAGGATATTTCTACTTTTATTCGGAAAATGTCAATTGTAGTGAGCGTGCTTTCGCTTGTGAACTAATTAGAACGTATGAACTTAGCAACGAATCTTCCAAAACACGGCATAAACATTGATGAACTTTGTTTTCTTTATGTATAAAAATTTCACAAATGCAGATCCGTATTTGCAGGAATTTGTGCTGGAAGTTGCCACAAATTTCCGTATAAAATATTAGAAGTTGTTAACTTTTTATTGACAGCAAACAGTGATTTTCTGTTACCTTAATATCTGTTGTTGAACATTCTAGCACTTATGAATCCCCAATTTATTTGCGGTTTTTGATAGCTTAAAAAGAATTCGCGGAGTTAATGAATTACGAGCAAATGGAAAAATTTAAAGTAATAGTTTGTGTTTCGGCGGCCATTGCAAGTAATGTTACCGTTGTTGGTTTTTTTCTCTCTTATTTTAAAAAACAAACGTTTTATGAAAGTAGGCTGCAAATTCTTTCAGGGATTTTTGTTTTCTTTAATATTGATTTGAATTTGAGAATCTTTCTGTTCGTGGATAAATAATTTTCAAAGATGAACAAGAACAGCAGTTGATAACATTGTTAAAAATTATTTTCTGTTAGATTAGAAAAAGTAAAGTAAGGGGTTATGGGTAAGAGATTCTCATTTAATTATTGAGCTCCTGTTATTTTAAACGTTTTAAGTAATATTTGTTTATGAGAATTTCACGTTTTGCACGATACTTTTAATTCCTCTGCCTTGAAACCCACACGAGCTAATGGAGTCCCGCAGATGCACAATTGCGTGTCATTGTCGTTCCTAAATCCTTTCTCTTTTCCCCTTACCCTTTTTTTTCTCTCCTGTGTTAATCCTTTTCCTTTCTTCTCCATCTTTTTCTTGGCTATGAGAATGAACGACCTCTGGCCAACTTTGTTTCATCACTCTTAATGTTGTCAGTGTGGGCGACTTAATACTCATCCGCTCACTCTCATTTGGACGTGTCGTGGAGAAAAACAGAATTGTTGGGGTTGAGCCATCCGTTCTTTTCAGCGCGTCTTCATTTGTCAAGTTCGTATCTGAAGGATGCAGCGGCTGTTGCCTCGCCATCACTGGTCTTACCTCCTTTTTTTTTTTAGTTTTTTAAAAGAAAATTAATTAAGATGTTGCGGAATGACTCGGGACCACAGCCTTCCTTATGAGAAAACAGAAGACGAAAACCTCTACGTTCTTACAAGACAAACATTTAGAATTTAATTTAAACTAGAAAGACTGTACCTAGCTTTCGCTCACTGGAAAATTGATTTTATATTTTGCAAAATTATTTGCAAAATTCAATTGTTGATGGAGGCGCGCACTTTTTTTTTTATAATACAGATATTTGTGTAACCTAGTACGTAATAACATATTGTACGTGGAAGATTTAATGCATTTTTAATCATTCCTTTGTTTTCAGACTATTTTCACTTTGCTTTCATATCTCCTTACTTTTCTTTTCCTTCTGCATTTAATCCATTTATTTTGGCAGCAGAATTGAAATTATATTCAAAGCAAATATTTTAAGCTTCAGATGGTCCATTGTCAAAAAAATGAATCGCGACTGGTTATGCTGTGGTTTTAAGTTAACGCAGTCTATCGTAACTTAACTACTGAGATACTCCTTACGCTTTGGTGCATTATTTTATTTTTAATTTATTCCTTCAGTAAAGTTGTTTCTGTTTCTTGATAGCATCTCTGTCAAAGCGGTCCTGAGGCTTACCCAGTCCGCTATCCAGGCTCAATACGGAATTAAACAATCCGGGCGTAATGTTGGCTGTATCACTTTAAATCAAAAGTGAGAAATGCAATGTTAACGAATGAAATAAGCCTAATATGTTTATAACAGTGGTGATAATCAAAAATATATACAGTAAATTATTCCGTTCTAGATTTCACTAATGTTCCGGTGTTATAATTAGTTTCAAAAGCATACACTCTACGAGATTGAACATCGCCCTAATTATAAATAATCAGTAAAGTACTCAGGAATTTTAAATGTTTCTTTTAATGGAGATCAAAACCATCCTATCAAAAATTCCATAATGTCTTTCCTCGCTTTTTTTCGAGCGCAATGGAGAGACGGAAGTACTACAAACCACCACCTCGGCATGCTAGTACTATGATGTGTAGAATAAATCGACGTTATAATACCTTACATATTGTAATGGTGTTTGTGGGAGAGTCGTTGAAATGGAAAAAACAACGAATCTAAGTTCTGGAACTGAACTGAATTAATTTATTAAATGAAAATCATTGATTTTTTTTACAGTATTTACATTGAAGAATTTCATTGGCAGATTCAGAATGATTGGATAAAAACATAATTTAAATTCGTTAAAATTAACTGATTCAACGGCTGCAACGGAAAAGAATTTAAAAATAAACAGAACATCAGTAATTAGTAAATAGAAAACGAATATTTTAAAATAAATAACAGTTAACGATTAAAATACAGATAAATAATTTCTACAAAAACTCGTACAAATAATGTCTAAAGGATGTCTAAAATAACGTCTAAAAGTATTTACATACAACTGTTACAATATCATTTTTTTCTTTTTTTTTAACTACCATTTTTGAGAAATAAGACCGATAATCTTTTCTTTCAAAGTAACAATTTTAAAATTATTAATTTTTAACCAATTCAGCAGATGAAAAATAAAATAAAAAATAAGGTATTTTTTGAAGTTATTTTGCGCGAGCTTTTACCTTCAATCTTAATTTCATCATTATTAATAAAAATAGCAAAAGATATTAATAATATTTTGGTCAAAAAATAATTTCAAATATTTAATGCATATATTTAAAAACTAATACCAATAACACCACCAACGTTAGAGTGAAGTTGTTTTTAGGGTGGGATCATTTTGTGTTGTTGATTACAATTTCGATATTTCTGGTTGTGCTACAATGGCAGATCGTTGTGGTAACATATTTATTTTATGCTTAGTTATCAACAGTGTGCCTTTTACGACTTCATGAAAACGTCGATAAGGCTGTAACATTTGAGCGATAAAATAATCAATAAAAAACTTTCCAATTTTTAGTGTACTTTGCTGGATTGATTATTCATGAGAAGGTTTTCTTACGTTTTCGTCTGATTTTTAATATTGAAGACGACAGATCCAGAGAGTCCTAATATACAACACTGATAAAATAAAAACAAAAGATGGCATTACAAAATACAGCATTGTTTTACAGTTCTGCTTATTTCTCAAAGGATAAACAAAGCAAAACAAAACAGATATTAGCTACGGCGATGGCTAACTGTTTCCACGTTTTAATCCATTGGAGTCGTCCATTAATTACGTGAGGTCAAAAGGGGGAGGGAGGGGTCCGGCAAAATCTCACCAAGGGGGAAGGGGGTCAACGAAAATCTCACGTCACCTTTTTGATTCAGAGAATATACGTATTATAATAGATTACAACATTCTACAATATTTACTTTTTCAACTTTTTTTATTTTTTTACTTTTTGAAATGTCACATGAGGGGGGGGGGGGTATCTCACCAAATCTCACGAAGGGGGAGGGGGAGGGTCCAAATTTTTTAAAAAACACCTCACGTAATTAATGGACGGCCCCATTCCCAATTAATAAATTATGAAAACCCTAACAATATTAGTTTAATGTGATGTTCAGACAAACTATTTATTTTTTTTTTTATTTTTTTTTTTTTTTATTTATTTATTTCTAAATTTAAAATTACAGTCCTGCTAGGTTTTCAAAATGAAATCCTGTGATGCAGGTGCTGAAAGTATAAATAATTTATATTTGTAATTTAAAAAGTATTAATCATATAAAATCATATAAAAATTATATAATTACGCAATTATACGAATTATACTTAAATTAGATTCAATTATATAATTATATAAAAATCAATATATCACAGAAATATAAAAAGAAAATCAAATACAAAAAGAAAATTATTATAAATATCATTCATTACAATCAAATTTAAGGTTCCCAAATTATTTTTTACTTATTATTCTAATTACAATTTCTTTCTTTCAAAGTTTATACTGTATAACATTACTGTATAACATAATGTTTATACTGTATAACATTAAAAATTTCTAAATCTAATTGTGAAAATAAAACTTTAAATAACAATCTCTCATGCCAAAATTATTCAACTAAAAAATATATAAACAAAATATCAATACACAAGACCAAAAACATACAAAATATAAATATAGTATATGTAATCAAAAATACCTAAATATTCCAGATAATTTCGCCAAATATTATTTTTTTCAGTATTTGCTTTTTTAATATACTTATTTTATTAAATTTATTTTGTTTTAATTCATTTGTAATTTGCATAAAAATCTTTAATAGAATTCTATTTTTATTTCTTAATCCAAAGTTGTTCTTAGGATTTTCATAATATAAAATCTTTATTAATGTATTTCTAGTAATATTTTCTAAGTTATAATTTCTAATTTGATTTCTAATTTTATAAAAGTTATTTATTATTAAAGAATATAATATTTTTTCTTTTGGCATTAAAATTTTATATTTTATTCTTATCTGTATTTTTTCATTCTTTGTTAATATACAATAATCTTGTATTATGTAATTCATTATTTTATTTAATATTCTATTTATGTTATTAGTGTCTGTATTACCTAAATGTACCCAACAACATAATCCATAATTTATTAATGAATCTATAAATGATTTATATATTAACATCTTGTATCTTATAGAAAAGATACCCTTTATATGTTGAAACATATATATTAATGAATTAAGTTTATTTAATATATATAAATAATGTGTTTTCCAAGAGAATTGATCATTAATATATAAACCTAGATATCTAATTGTTTTAATAATTTCAATATTTTCACAATAAACTTTGGAAGTTTATGTCATCATCGAATAAACAATTATAATCATGATATTTTATTACTGGATTTGTATGTAAAAATTTATTTTTTGTTTTCAATATCATTAGTTTTGTTTTTTCACTATTTATTTTCATTTTATTATTGTGTGTCCAAAAACTTCACTTGAGGAAGGATACTCCCATCATGTATCTGAAACTGTCGTTTTTATTAAATAGTTTTTATTCTTGTACACTTGTGCGTCGGCTTCATTTCTGGATTAAAACTATGATTAGCGCACGTAAAAATCAATTTGTCAACTTTCTATCTGTTTGTGAGTATATATTCTATCTATAAGTGCACTTATGAGATTGAAATATGTTTCAATGCTGAGAGTGAGATATCTTCTTTGTTGATGTTGCTTCACTGCTTTTGAATTTTAGATAGTAAATTTGAGGAGTCATTTTCTTTGGTAAAATAAATCATAAACGTTTCCATGAAAATTCGAAATGAACAATATCTAATCAACCTCTGCTCTTTATAGGAAGCAGCTTCAAGAAAACTGGAAAACGGTGGCTTCATTATCAGCTGAATAATTTTTTTTTTTTTTTTTTTTTTATTATTATTTTACAAAATTGTATCTACGGAGTGTACAAAGGAACCAAAACGATTTCGCACCGGGGAGAGTCTGAGACGTCCGTTTCGTCCTCTTTAAGACTCATCAGCCAGACAAACTCCAGCGATGATAGGCTGAGAAGGTGGCGAACATTTAAGAATCCCACTCTCGCTCCCGGAAGCGGGACCCCATAAAAGCAAAACACAATCAAAAATATACAAAATAGAAAAAAAAAATGTCAAATCGTTGTCCTGCGTTCCGCTAGGCTCAAAAGGAATTTGTGTAAAGCACAAAACAAAGGCTTTTAAACTAAACAGTTTAAGTAATAACAAATTTTACGTGCCTAATAATTTGTTGAATAATTATTCATGTAAAATTTATTACCTTTTTCTTATTTTTCAATTATTTTTTTTTTTATATTGTTTTAATATCCTCCTTTCTTTTACTTCTGCATTTATCGTCCATTCTATTAAACAGCTGTGAATAGGCTATATTTTATTTGTAAGGTCTTTCTTCTATTTATTCTTATTTATTTTTTAATATGTCTTATATAAAATCAATTAATGAAAAGTTCAGCTTTCGGATTAGTGGAAAATATCCGTTCAATATTGCTCCCAAATTGCTTCTACTATTGCTCGCCTTTTCGTTGCACCCGTTCATTGTCAGAATGCATATTACTCCAATCCATTAGTATTTCATACTTTCTACATTTTAATTACTTTTTATAGCATTTTCCTTATATTTCACCAGCATTATTGAAATTTACACGACAAGCAAATATTCTGACTTGACAAATGCCCACCATCCACTAAAAATTCGCACTGATAAAGATTATATCAATGTAATGTTTTATTTATTTTGTAAAAACCATCCAAGTGAATTAAAAATTAATTTTAAAGTAACATATAATGAAAACTATAAACCATCTGTAACCTAGTACTATTTAATAAAATCGCTGTAACTTTGTCCTTATCGAAACGGAAATGTGATAAAATACATAGATTAGATTAAATATTTCACACTAAACAATACGTTTTATTTCCCGGTATTTATTTTGAATTATGAATTTCACTTGCGTAGTGCGACCGTTTTCAGTTTTATTTTTGAGGCTCTAATTAACAATTCAAGTTTTTGTATTTTTATTTTTAAAGAATAAAAAAAAAAAAAAAAGTAAAAAAGATTTTTTAGGCACAAACAATTGCTTTTTTATTTTATTTATTTATTAATTAATTATTTACTTATTTTAGTGGATTATATCAAGTCTGGTTGCATTGATGGAAGGCATTAAATGCTTTTTCGTAGTCAGAGAAGTAGGGGATTCGTTGTACTTTGTAGTATCTCGATTAGAAATACACAGTCTCATTATTGCACAGTCATACCTCGTTTTATGCTACCTCAACGAACCTTGCTATAAATAATTGGGTAAAATTCTTTTTAAGTGAATTTTAATCGTTATAAAACGTCATTAGATCTCATTGTAAACGATAAAAGTAACTCTGCGACCATATATCGCAGCTTTAATTCCTTAAGCGAATACCTGATGGCGCTACTCAAAAACGGAAGTCGTCAAAATGTTTATATGCTATCACCACAACGATTAAAGTAAGATCCTGTAAATAAAGTAAATACTATAAGAAGGCAAAACAGTCGACATTTAGGTATTTCTGTCTAATGATTAAAAAAAAAACACACACCGAAAATGTATATTTTTTTCATAAAAACACTAAATTTTTTTAGGAATAAAAAAGCCGAGCTCTAGTTCACATGCCATTATGAACTATGTTAGTGTAGTGCTTTTCAGGAAAGAATCACTAAGCCTTAAGTGAAGTAGGACTACATTCTTTGATTCCTTTGCACAGGCTTACCCCGCACGTACGACACGTAGGTTCAATATCAGGTTCAATATTTGTCATAGCTCAACTATCTTTGTATCTCAAGCAATACCTACATTTGAAAGCAAGTCGGGGTATGACTGTGATGCTGAATCTTACAGCTGTACGCTAAATTCTGTATTCTGTGCACTACTGTTCTTTTCTTGTTTTTGTCCTTTTTAGCTAGGTAGTTAGTTTTCATTCCATTTTCTTTTCTTTTCCTTTTTACCTTTCTTGGCGCAGCTTAGCCGCAGCTGCTTTTGCGCCATAAAACACCAACCAACCAACCAACCAAACTCTGTATTCAAATCAATAAGTGTACAGCTTATCTATTCATAATCTGTTTTTTCTTAACAAGTGATGAATAAAAATGGAGTAAACTTCATCAACCAGCCAGCAGATGCATGGGAGGCTACAACTTTCTCTCTATCTTCTGTTTGTAATTGGTAGAAAAATATTTCGTTAATATCAGTCAGAAATCCTCTGAAAAACTAACTTCATTTCTTCTGCCATTGTGAAACATAATTGCTTCCACACTTCACACCAATTAACCGTTCGCAAATAAGAACTGTTTCCAGCCGAAGGGAATGATCAGGAAATAGAACCAATTTAAATCTCTCGAGCCAAAAATCCAACCATAAAAAACATCAGCGGTAACAGATCTTTGAAGGAAAAAAAAACGCAGAGCCAGATTGTTATATAGATGTGAATCGGCCGACGTTGTATAACTGTCTTGTAAAATTAAAAAAAAAGTGTCCTTTTCTCTTCATGATATCTTCATCTGCATCCGACTGAAGCGGACCCGAAAAAAGCAAAAATAAATCGGAAATCGTGACTTAAGATCTTAGGAACACATTTGAGAAGAAATATTGTTTAATACATATAGATCAAATAGTATTTTCGTTGAGGCACAAGTTTTACACGGTTATTGTTGGTTTCCCTAGAAGTTTCGTATATTAAAAAAAAAAAAAAAACTGCCTTTTATTTCGTGAACTTAATTAGTTCTTTAGTGGGTCTATTTATCCTTTTCTTTCCCAGCTGTGTTCTACCTCTCGTGCCGCTACTGTTGGCCTAAATGAGTTATTAAGACCTCTCTGACGAGCGCTAGTCCATTGATTATCTTCTCGCTGATGTCAAGGTTTTTTTTCTTGAGCTCTTTTGAAGTCGGTGGAACATCGGAGGCGCCCCAGACTAATTACCAATAAACTCCCACAAAAGGTAACTGAGAATTTTGGCGGATTCCCATTCGCCCCTCGTACAGACCGCCTTGGTTAGTCGACATTAGCGTGTTGTCTGAATGTTGGGGCTGTGCTTATCTGCTATCAGTGTTCGCCCACGCGGTGCATCACGGCTGGAGATAAAAACCTCCCGGCAACCGAGTCCAATGTCGATACATTGGATTTTGTGTATAAAGAAACGAGTTTTGGAAGTTATAAATACAGTCTTCCGATTAACAGATTAAGGAATATAAAGAACTCGGCTACAGCGTATTCAGAAATAACCCGCCGCGTAATTAACAAAGCGGCTCTAACTCTACTCTTTTGAGGAATGTGAAATGCCTATCCTTGAAAAAGTTCTAGGATAAAGATTTCGCCGATGTTAATAGTCTCGCCATTTCTTTAATTTTAAAGCTAAGCACAGATGCAGATATTACGTCTACTTTAACAGTTATGCTGTGGATTGTGTCACTGTGTCTCCGTTCACAGCTTTTGAACCAGTTCTCGGATCTCCTTGAGATATACGAGAAAAGATCTGTCTTTACCTTCATCTGAATCACAATTGGATAAATTTATGCGTGTAGTAATAAAAATTCCTCACAGACAAGATTTACGAGCGAAGCAATTAACTCTTATTGACTGCAATCAGCGAAATACATTGTGATCCATTTTTTTTTTTTAAACTAATTTTAAATTGCGTCTACTTTGCTTTCATTGAAGTGAGTGGAGATTCAGACGATTTTTTTAAATGCAAGTCGTTCACTAATTTAATCAGTTTTTAAAACATCGAAAATTTGAAGGTCGTTTGGTTGTACAGTAGAACTCCAATTATCCGAACTCCGACTATCCAAATCGCTGATTATCCGAATCGCTTCAGAATTTCAGAAAAAAAGAATAAGACGGAAAGGGTACTGCGATTCGCAAAATAATGATTCTGTCTACGCGCGCTATTGTTCAGCAAGCAATGACTTTCAATTACAGTACGGTACGTACATCTGTACTAATGTGCAGCAATTGTAACTATACTTATGTAAAAGTGTTGCCTTTTCATTTGATTAATTAAAAGCTCTTTTTCTTTAAAAATAGTTTTTTTTCTCCCATTTACAACATACATACAGTAATTAATTAAAATAGACCCTTTTTTCTGAAAAAAAAAATCCAATTATCCGAATTTTTGATTATCCGAATGGGGTCCGGTCCCAATTGATTCGGATAATTGGAGTTCTACTGAATTCAGTTTCGAATGCTGTAATTTGCGAAATCCTTTTTTTTTTTCGTTTATCCTTTCGGGAACTTACCTAATTCAAATATTCAATGGTTAGTATTCCACTATAGGCCTACTTGACCCTTGGGATCGCGGGTGGTAAGGCTCTCCGTGTTCCCTTATCTACGGGACTAAGTTGAGGTCGGATGGTCAACCCGACGTACGCCCGCATTTACGGGGAAAAATTCCGGTACCCATAAGCAGAATCCCCGGACTTCTTAAGCTTTAGTTCTAGTTTGCTATCATTTGATTGCTAAATTCACGAATCTACTCCCAGAAATTATTTTATTTAAAAAAAGAATTCGCCTTTCGTAAGCTTAAAAAAAAATTTGTCACTGAAATTGAAAAGGTAACTTCAACATTTCCCAATACGTTTGATGCTTTATGGATGGTTGTTTACATATTTTCAACGGTGATTCTCTTCGATGATAACCATGAAACATCAGCTGTCACGAATTAGTTAAAACTTTTACAGTGTGGGGAGAGGTTTAAGAGAAAAACCAGTTTTCACCTAAACTGCGAATTTTGTTGTACGAGTGGGTGAAGAATCAAATGAAAGTAAGCTCGCTGAGATTCATGAAAAAGGATTTCCATTCTTAGGGTTTTTCGACCCTTTTGCGAATTGAAAGTTCCATGTGGGAGCTTTAATATCAAGGAAACGGCAGCTGGCTGGATTTCTTGATCTCGACGTTGTTCCGCATTGGTTTCAGACACCTGAAAGATAGGTGGCGCCAAAAACGTAAAAGAATAACAATAAATGCCGTTAATTTATTGAAGTTTTCATTCAATTGTTACAAACTTAGCGACAATAAAATCAACTTACGAATTGAAACGTAACATTCAACCACCTGCTGTAAGAACTTGTTGGCAAAAATTCGTTGACACAAGAAGAAAAGATCGCACTGATACTAGTATGAAACAATAACAGATGCTGTCTTCTGTTCAAAGACAAATGCAACTGTTGTCTGTATTTTTTTTTTTTATTTTGGGAAATATTTTCAGTCATCTTTATCATTAAACAGTAGGAGGTTTCGTCCCCCGCCGCCTTCAACATCATCCCCTCCACCAGCCTTCATTCATCAAACTCTCCTCCCTGCTGTCATACGATTAATATTTGGATTTTTTATTCGTATCTTTTATATGTATTAGAAATAAAACAAAGGCCTGTGAAATTACATAAATTAAAAACTTTGAATTGCGGGTTGTTTCTTAGGATTCTGTGTATTTCGTATCCGAAAATATTTTAAGTAGCTTTTCCTAAAAAGTTTGCATTGTTGCTATCAGGGGCATAAATAGAACTTTGTTTAGGGGGCGAGGGGGGGCAGACGAAATCTATTGAACTTGCTATCGAATCAAAAACGAAAAGAAAATAAGGTTCTAATCTAACCATTTTGAGATTTCTAAGGGTAGGGGTGGGAGATAGGTTTCCCGCTAGGCCTTCCCTACATACACACGCCCCTGTTGCTATGGAAACTCCTTTTACATTTGACTTGAAAAAGAAACACGCAAAAGTGTAGTTGACGTGCCAGTTTTGGTGCAAGGCCCAAAGCTGCTTACCAGTTATTCGCTTTATTGGCCACAATGAATAGGTGCCGTTTTGTTTTAAGCAACGTAAATTCTACCTTTAGGCTTAAGACGCACTTGCGTATATTTTTCAACGAAGTCGTAAAATCTTCCCCTCTTCCCTTCTTCCCCTTTTATTGCTGCCTCAAGCAATGTAATAATTGTTCCTATTGTGATGATCCCTTGTTGCAGTAGAAAAAATATAGATTTCGCTCTATATGCACGCGTTGGTTTCAGACCTCAGGCGAATTGAGGGTTCTCTAATGAACCCTTCCCTGCGGAGGGGAGACTCAATGTTGCGGTATTTTACGACTTCGTTGATAAATATATGCAAGTGCGTCGGGGGCCTTAAAATTTCACCTTCCTAGGTGAATTTTTACCGGAGATTGACTGGACGACTAAAATTTCAATCTAATTTTTTTTTGTCCTAAGCTTTTTTTTTTGTTTTATTTTTTGTTTGTTTGTTTTAGTTATAAAGCTTAGACCAAAAAGCTATTTCTTTGGATATCAAAAAAATTGAAGTTGCTTTGCTGAATTGAAACTTCACTTTTTAAAATTACTGAAAAGAAAATTGTAATCATCTGAATCTGATTGAAGTTAAAACACATCAATAACGTCAGTTGGGTTTCTAGCTTTGTTGCGGAATGGTACATTTGCACAAAAAACTAAGTTTAATTACCTGGCAACTACGTCTGGGTTTCTTATGAGGTAATTTAAAAGCTTAAACTACAATATTTCGAGTGTGAACTAAAAAACTTACACAGAAAACATTAAACTAAAAATTTAATTTGAAAATGTGGGAATACGTTGAAAAATAGAGACGAAGATCACAGTCAGCCTTTCGTCCAAGATATCACGGAGGATAAGACAGCGCTAAAGGTAGAATGTATTTTGTAAGTGCCTAGTTAGAATCAAAACGACTGCCATTTGATGTATGAGGTAGGATCTTTACGTTTTAGTATTCATTTAAATAAATATCTGTTAAAAAAAAACAACAACTAATTTTTGGTTTTCATTAAAAAAGGCTGATGTTTTTCTTGATGATGATAACAAAGATAAACCATACAAATGCCACTATTGTTCCGATATAGAGAAATCATATATTTTTATTAAAAAACTATCTATATTTGCAGCTAATAATTAAATACAGTTTTTGCAGATGTTTTTGTCGTTTTTGTATAAACCAAAGTTTTTATTGGTTTGTTTGTGTTGTTGTGTCTGATGCAACAGATGGATTTAGAGGCTGTCTTTAATGTATACATTTTATAGTTAGTTTTTCCGATGAATATGGAATAATTGGACTGTTTTCAAAACCGTTCTCAAAACGTCTATTTTGAGGTGTTGCCGTGTAAATTACGACTGTTTTAATTAAGGAATCGAGGTTAAAAATGATTATTAATTCGTTTTTAATTCGCAATTCGACACGGTGGGATGGCATTGCATAGTGGGAAAGCAATTGGACTTCCCGCCAACGAATGAAAAATACCCTTTGAGATTTACATTTCCCAGGGCCTTTATATCGGATTTGTCCTATTAAGGACGAAATGGAGTTATTAAAAGGAGAAAACCTAGGAGGGTTTGGCTATTGTTTCTGCGCAGGGGTGGAGAGACACGCCTGTTCCCCTCCCCTATGCTCCTTGAAGCGGCGGCGCTGTGACTGCACTCATCCCGGGTCCCGTGGACTCCTATCGGCGCTGAGGTGGTGAGAACGAGCCGAGTCATTTGCTCCGCGAAGGCCGTTACTCAGAAGCGAGTCGCGTGGGGGAAGATTACAGCGACCTCGACCGTGTAAATATAGTTGCACACAAAAAAAAAGCAAAAAAATAACAATAACAAATCAAAGCAAAATCGGCAAAGGGCTTTCTTAGTTTTATTTTAGTCTGTAAAAAAAATATTTATTATTATTTATTTATTTTTATGAGGATGACGAGCCAGCGGATATTCAGCTGCTGCTGACCGCGACGACTTCCCGTTCGTGTAACGGCCGGCCTTTGTTGTCCGCCGTACGACTCTTCTCGCCTCCGAGAAGAAAGGCGTTTCGGCCGGCTTCGCAGCGATGAGTGGCCGGCACCTCTCAGGCCGCGGTCGGACTTGTCTACCGTGGATACTCTCTGTGATCGCCGCCGTCTCTCTGGCCCGGACTGCCAGCGCCTCGACGGAACTCCAGGCCAACATGTAAGTAAATCAACTCCTCTCTTTTATTGTTTTTAATCAAACTCAAAAAAGAAAAGGACAACAACAATCCAAAGGGAAAGGGCGATTGCCTATCATTTGCTAAACTGCTGCTTAAAGGCCTCATTAATTTTTTTTCCGGCTTCAAATTGGACATTAATATGACCGTAATTATTGTCATTTGAATTTCCTCCGGAAATCAGTTCGAACTTACAACGACATTAAAAGTCTTGAACCAGCAATTATATCATTTTTATAAAAGATGCGTAATTGAATTTCGAGTGCAAAAAAAAAAAAAAGGAATATTATATATTCATAAGAATTTTTAGATTTGCTGTCTTCCAATCAAAAGAATGCTCTTTTTTTTCTTTTGCTTTTAATTCAAATATCAAAAATGGAAACTTTCTCGACAGTCAATCAGGCACTCCCAGATTTTCCGATAGTTTGCGATAAGAGAATTTGTTGATTTCATTTATCCCTACTTTTCGTTCTTTCTTTTTTTTCTTTGGTGTTGTCTGCCTCAACCTTGACTGAATGTTTGACAAGTGAAATGACCCAAGGCTCTTTCAGCTCCGACTGTAATTGATGCTCCTGGACCCGTACACAGTTGGACAAGATGGATGGTCTGTCCTGTCCTCGTCCGTTTCCAAGTTTAGGATTGTGGAATTTGCGACCATTTTTTTTACTTTTTTTTAAATCTCTTAATTTTTTTTATATAGTGTGACTTTTAATAATAATAACATCGTCGGGGAAGAATTCGGTTCGTTTTAGAAACTTTGCGGAGATCATTCTTTGATCTCGGGTCCACTTCGATCGTAATGTTTTTCCGTTTCAAAACCGTTTGACGCACGTACGATCGGTCCTCAGCTCTGGCAACTGTAACAGAAAGAGTTCCGAGGTTCGAAACCCAGAGGAGACATGGTGCTTTCTTTCTTCTCCGTCCTTCTATATCTAAGATCAAAAAGGAGGAGTGTTCATGAAAGAACGTTGCATTTATTTACTTTTTATTACTTAAAATAGTGAAAACAATATAAAGAAAGCTTGTTGTGTATTTGTTAATTACGATGTTACGAACACAAACATCTTCATATCTTCTGTTTAAAGATTTGTGAATTTAATTAGTCTTTCAGCAAAATTAAATTCACAAATACTGAAGCTGACTACGGATAAAATGTAACATGTGTAAACACTGTTACGGACACATTTAAAAACACACTTGCTTAATTTTTTTTTTTAAACTTAAAAAAAAAATCTTTTTACTTGAGGAGGGCCTGTTAACAGGTTGAAACCTAGTTTGGTTTCGCAATTAAATGTTTTTTAAAGATTTTAAGTTTTAAAAGTAAATTTTAAGCAAGTGTGTTAGCTTCTTAAACTCATCCGTAACTTCAGCTGACTACAGCCTTTTAATGTGATTATATGAAATCACACCTGAATGAATTACTAAAGGGGTTAATGAGACATCGTTAAACCTTCATTGTATTGCTCCCCTAATGCTTATTTATGCGAATTTTACTTAATTTTTTTATTTATTTTTTTTTTGTCACCTTCCCTCTTAAATTTCTCCACTGGTAGCAACAGGAAAAAAAAAATATTCAAATATAAAACTTGGATCTCTTTCCGCGTTTCAAAAAAGATCGAATCACTGGTTGAAAAGTTCTGTGCGATGGGGAGTAACGACATTCTGACATGCTAAGAGCCTCGCTTTTCTTAGTAAATAGAGTAAAAAAAAAAATTTCCGAGAGCTTCAGACGTGGGAAAAAAAAAAAAAAAGAATTGTAAAATAATGTATCCTTAATTCCAATTTGATATTTAACTTAATTTCATTCGAAAATATTAATATTTCTGTCTTATGACATATTTCTAAATGTGATATAATATTTTAGCATTTGTTTTCTTATTTCTTAATAAAAAAAATTGGCTCATAAACCTCATAAACGTGTAACAGAAAAAATTCGTAGAAAAAAGGAACAGAATCTTATTATTATTGTTCTTTACAAAATAAATAACAAATAAAAAATCGTTAATCTGATATCTAATATAACCTACGTGGTCCCTCACAGACCGAAGTACAATTAAAAACGTATCCTCTTTTGAAGAGATGAAAAATATACACAGAGAGTTGTTTCGTATAAAATTCCACCAGTTCTTGGGAATTCTGAGGTTTTTCAGCTACTACTCTTCCATCGCTAACTTTTTTGGTTCTTTTTCTCTAACTCCGAAGCAATCCATCTTCCTCTTCGGTTGTTAGTGACTTAAAGAGGAAGACAGACACCGAGACACCTTTGTAGCTTTGATTCAGTCTTTGCTAACTACAGTTCATAGATTTACAAATGGTTAATTTTTAACATTGGGTTTGTTTGTGATTTTTTTTTTTCAATTAAAATCGTAAATGAAATTAAATGAGAATTTTTTTTTTACTTTATTATTAATAATTTAAAAATCAAGAAAAACATCACAACAAAATGCCTTCGCACACTGGGAATCCTGAGCAGGTGTTTCGTCCTTATTAGGAATCATCAGCCTTGAAGTTTGGCTCTTGATTTTTTTTTTTCCTTGATTTATAAATTATTACGGATGTTAAATTTTGCTTTTTATTAGTAATTTCTTGAGAATATTTTTTTTTTCATTATTAATGATGATAACTTGAACGAAAAATTCTTGAAAGATCTTGAAGCCTACTTGATGACTAAAAAAAAAGTTAAAGTATCCCACTTACAGGCCTACAAAGGCCTATGGGGTGGCTGGAGGGTAGGCTCCAGCATTCACGACCTAAAGGGACGAATTGAGGTCGGGGGGTCAGCCCGACGCCCGCCCGCCTTTAACTCCCGGGAAAGAAACCCGTACCCATTCTAGAGAGGGCTGGGTAGACCCTAGGACCCGTTTGGAGGAGAAAGGAGCGTGGAAAAATTCCCGCACTCCGCCGAGGCCGGGAACCGAACCCGCCACCTCCAACCCGCAGCCAAGCGCCCTAACCCACTCGGCTACCGAGCCCACACTTAATGACTAAAGCTATGTTAAAAAAAAAAAAAAAAAAATATTCTTTATTTATAAATTCAGTTCCGTGGAATAATATTAATGTTAACATGTGCTTTGGTCCTTGACCCGCCATGTTAGCTTTGCTGGGGAAACCCAAGTATAGAAACTTTTTTTTTCTTACAATAATAATAATAAAATATCTGTCGTCAAATTTTTCAAGTAATTAAATCCGCAGATCCCTCCGAAGGAAATGTAGGAGAGTGGCCCTTTCGTCACTTTCGTGGTCCTATTTCTACACAGGGTTACATATGGAGAAAACTTTTACCAAAAAAAAAAAAAAAATTCACCAATTTAAAATCTATTAGAAGAAAATACACACCCAAACTGATTAAACTAGACTGAATTTCTTTCAAAGGAAATTGACTACAAACTAACTATTTTTATACTTTAGTTTTGCCTTTCTTTGAATTTATAACGCATTTAAAACTTTGTTTCCATAAAGGATATCTGTCATGGAGTGTATTTGTGTCTATTGAAAGAAATAACTTTTCTGACATGTAACCCTAATAACCCATAAAAAATTTTCTGAACGCTCCTTCGGTAGCGCCATTAGACCATTATTTATATAACGGTGTTTTCGTGATTCAGCAGCGAGAGGTGAGATGAGGTTTGTGTGAAAATAAAGGGTTACAACAAACTCACGAGAATGTCCTTTGTAGTTTGAAAAACAGGCAATATAAATAGTTTGTTGTACTGTAATTAGATTGGAGAGAGCTTCAGAATCCATTGGTTCTCGTTCCGCAAATGACGTTACGAGATATCTACGTTGATGTTTATGTATTTTTGTTTTATTTTAAAACATTCAGAGTAGAAAATCATTGACATCATTCTGAATATCCCTATTCTAATGTCAGCTTTTAATTTTATGGAATCGCTAGCTTTAATAAACACTTAGTTTGATTTCAGAATGTTAGCGCTTATTCAAGCCTAAATGAATCTAAAAAATAAATAAGTAAATAGAATAAAAGTGTTATTTCGCATTATAATCTCTTAAAACCATCTCAAATAAACCTTCCAGAATCGTTTCTACAAAGGCTTTTACTGTTTTTTTTTAATTTTACAATTAAAACGAAATCTAAACAAAACCTGCTTTCACATCGCAGTTTTTCGTTATTTTTATCAGGAAATTCTTCTTTTATTCCTTGGAATCAAATTCCTTATTTTTTTATCGATGTTTATCGAATTTTCAGATAGATTCCTTATTCAGTAAAAAATCTTATGAAGTTGCCATTGTCTTTCTTATCAAACCGTCTTAAAACGCGACTACCCTCTTGACTGTTAGATAGTTCTGTATCACGCCTGGACAAACGCTCAGAACAGTTCCTTAGTCTTCAGATCCATTTAGAACTCGGTGAACCAGAAAGTCTTATTGGTGCTGATGGGTTGTGAAATGTGGCACTTTTGCGTAATCGGTGATAATGAAAAAAACCTGACTGGATATTCACCCTTTTAAAGCCTTTCTTAATAAAAGTTTGTTTTAGCAGCAAGGAAATTTGTATTTAATAAATAATTTCTGAGTGTTACCTTAACGACAGTGGAAATGTGATGGATTCAGATTGTAAACTAGTCATGGTTCTAAACTAGATCCTGTTAACGAGAAGACTAATATGCTTTTCATGTAAGTTGAGGTCAGAGTGAACAGAGGCGTTAATGGTTTGGTTTTTTGTCCAAAACATCGCCGTATTGAGTAAAAAAGAGTTAGGAAAGCTTTGGTCTCGCAATTGTTTTCAACTGTTTTGATGATTAATAACAATTATGTACAAAGATACAATGCCCTGATCGTTATACTGCTTGCTGCCAAGAACATGGTTTAATTGAGTTCTATGTCGTAACGGGCTAGTAGTCCTATGAAGACAGAGCCAGGAAAGAAATACTTGTCTTTAGGAAGAAGTGGTGAATAGAAAAATACAGTTATCTGTCTTTATATTATATCCCAGTTTACAATGAATAGGAATTATACTGAATCCGTTTCCTAAATGACGATATGAAGTCAATTTAATCAACTGTGGTTATTTTAGGCTTATTCTGTTTTTTTTTAATGCCAAGGAAATTCATTGGAGGCTGGAGAAAGCCGGCCATGAATTTTCTTTTTTTATTTTTACTGTGTATTTATTGTTTTATTTTAATTTTGGGAGATGCCACATTCTTATTCACGATGGTGTCAAATTAAGTTCCTTAGTCCTTTTAAGATGAGCTGTTTATAATTTACACACATTTTCAGTTTCTGCCATTGTTTGTATTGTAAGAAGGTCTTAAACGACGTGACGAATCCAAACCATTACAATATTTCGTTAACAGGTGGCAGCACGGAAATGAAACAACTGCTGCGAATCCAATACTAAGTTTATAGGCACGTTAACTCTTGCTTCAAAGAATTTTAGCCTTTTAAAGTTTTTGTTAAACATTGTTTACAAAAACCTTTAGTGGAAATCAAGGGATGAATGTCCAAACACATGAATGAAGATTCAGCAGTCAAACGTTAAAATAAAAACGTGAACGTAAAAAGAAATAAGAGTAAAGTAATTAATAGAAAGATATTCAAACGGAAACATTACCTAAAATGTTTAGTTTGTCCAATTTTGAAGGATGATCTCAAGAATACTGATGTTATAAAAAAAATGCCAGCAAATGCAGTTTCATTGGTGAGGAGGAATTGTCTGGAAACCGTTAAATTACCCTTTTTTTTTCTTTTTTTATCCCAATATAGTCTTGAACTTCTTCCTCGAAGTTCTTCCGGTTGTTAGGTTTGGATATCATTGGTTTAAGATCTATCAAAACATCGAAATGCAAAAAATGGATTGTCAAGTTCACTAACATATCGTGGTGACTCTTATCAGCTTTGCTCCGGAGTTTAACTACTTCCATTTCACAACAGCTATTGCCCTGGCGGAATTAAGTCCGTCTTTGGTAAAGAATTAGAACGAAATTGTGACATCTTTTATGGATTGTTCGGCACCGAATCCCATTCTTTTGTACTGAATCTGTAAGACATGTGTATCTCCTATCGAACATCTGCAAACAACCTATAGCGGAAGCGATTAGATTTCTTGCTATAATTTCCTGTGCCGACGACAGTAGAATGATTGCAATACAGAATAAATTTGTATCTGTCTCCTCTTAATGTATTGATTATTACCAAATTTATTCAGTAGCCACTTTCTTTCCTGAATTCCTTTAGCCTAGTTACGATAGACAGTGTTTCTCAAACCGTGGGTCGCCACCGGCAATGGTGGTCAATGTTGCTCTGATAAATAATGATTTTCATTACTGTTTTATTACTTTTTTATATATGAATAAAGCTGGTGAGAACTGAATGCTATTATTCAGTTAATTTGCTTGTAAATAAAGTTAATAAATAAGAAATATATAATTTACGTCTCATTAACAAGACAGTAACCTATATTATTATTAGGGTGTTGTCTGCATAGTAAATCAACGTGGTATCTACGATTGACATGCAGAAATAATTCTTGACACACTTTGTATCAGTTATCGATCGGTATCTTTAATATTAATAGTCATTTGTGAATTCGTCGCAATGTAAATGAGCCACAACAAATCTGCCTTAACATATTATTGTGAAAGATTTGTTTCCGAAAAATTACTTTCTCCAAAAATGGTGTAAAGCTATTACTTGCTTGTGTTTTTGAGCGAATGGATTAAATGGCTCAATTGTTTGATTCAAGTTCCCAGGGATACTTTTTTTTCCTTCCTAGAAGGGGAACAATGGTTGTCGAATTACACCGGAGTAATTGAAAGACAAAGGATTTAATTTCAAGTAATACCACAAAGCGTTTCATATTACGCCAGATGTACAGAGACGATCATCACTTTCCAACGAGAACGAATGAAATAAATGAAAAGTAAATGGAAGAGATCGAAAAGATAAATCTATTACCGATTAGGAACGGTTGTTGTTTTGTCTGAATCAAAACAGTCAACAGAATCTACTCGGCTTTCATTTTGGGATTGGACGGTATTTGCAAGGAAGCAATTTACCAAATGCACGATTAATTGTAAACAGTCGACTAATTTATACGGAAGCGCAAAAGGAACAAAAGTTTAAGAAGTTTTTATTTAATACTTTTTTTAAATCTCTTGGATGTTAAACTGAGAGTGTAAATCAGTTTCGTACAACGAATGTTAATGTAAAAGAGACTTAAGTTTATCAAGATCGGAATGGATGAAGTTTGAGTTCTTCGATTAAAATACTTTGTTTACTAGATTTTTGAAGTAAACATCAGAATTTAATTTTTATTTGTTACTTGGAAACATTACTCGGCGTTGTCCGGGAGAGAAAACAAACGAAACCTTTCGTTAAGCAGAAGTTTCAGATGGATAGGTATCACCCACGTACAAGAGGGCAAGCATTGAATTAAAAGCGAATGACAGCAGCTCCATACGCACGTAGCAAATGTTTCAATCTCACCTCCATTTTCTGTATATCTTTCTTTCATTTTTTTAATACCCCTTTTTTTTAACGTTTATCCAAATAATCAGTTGCGTAAAAGTTGTCAGTTATTAGAAGTGGTGACATTGATACAACCTCATTGATTTTATAATCTTTTCAATGGAAAGTAAGAAAAAACTATTTTAATGTATCATTATACTATTTTCCTGTAAATGTGAAGTTCATAAAATCAGTCATATGTCTGGATAAGTGTAGATGTCCTCCTATCAATTTTTGAACCCATACTTTGGTCAGCTTAAAACTTGGTATGTGTATTGATGGTCAGAAGATTGTCAGAAGAAATTCAGACTTCTGTATTTGAAAACAATTCCGCGTGAGTCTCTGTGGAGAATAAGCGCTTGAAGATAAAGAAAATAGATAAATAATGCCTAGTAATGTTTTAGTAATCCACTAATTTACGCTTGCTTTGATTAAAATTAATTGGATAAGTTCAGAAAACAAATTTTAAGAAAAGATTCAAGATAGTGTTTGTATTTTGTTTAATACAATACAAAAAAAAAGGAAGAAGAAGAAAAAAAAAGAAGACTTCTTTCATTTTTGACGATTTAAAAAAAAAAAAAAAATAGGAAAATAAGAAAGAAAAAAAAGGAAAGTGGGGTTTAATTTCTTAGAAACTTCTCGATTTTAGAAAAAAAAAATGAGATGGCTAATAAAATAGATAAATGTATTTATTTATAAGCATTTTTCTAAAAAGAAATTATTGTTACTTCTATCATTTTAGTTTTGCTTCTTATGATTCATTCTGTTTTGATAGTTGTTTTGATTTCTGAAGTGGTGTTAGAGAGTATTGAATTGCTGTAAGATTAAGTTTTTTATCCAAGTAAACTCCAATAACATAAAGCGTTGTAACATCATTTCTGGCGAATGATTTATTATTATTTTACTTTATTGAGGAAAGAGGGATTCATATTTTTATGCATCTAAAAAAAAAAAAAGACATATCTTAAACAAATAAAAATTTTTCATTGGCAATTCATTGATGTAACATTTTTTTTTACCAATTCAACAACCTCTTATTCGCTGCTGTTTTGTTTATCTGATTAATGCTGAGTCCTAAAGATGTATTCGTAGACGACGGCTGTTGCTGTTTTCTTATTCTTGGCATCGTGCCGAGGGGGTTTCCTTCTTCTCTTCCCGTTATAATTTTTTTCCCCCTTCCCCTCCGTTTTATTCTCGATCCCATCCCTCCTCAGATTTTCCAATTGCGATAAACCCAAACAAAGTTATCAGTTTCGTGAGGCCACAGTCCACACAACGAGATTCCGAGAACCAAACGAGAAAGCAATTGCAGCGATATAAATAAACCTAAAGCGCTACGACAACCGACTCGCACTCTTTTCATCCCCTTTCCGTCGGCTTTTACCGCGGGCTACGTTGGGTATTCGCGTGGTTCTTTTTTTGCTTTAAATTTTCCCCTATTTTTATGGCTCCGTCTGAACACTTTTTGTTTATTTTTTTTTTTATTATTATTATTTTTTTCGTCTTTTTTTTTTTTCTTCTTTTCCATATTTCACGGTCAGCGTCAACAGATATTTACAACATACGACGATTGATTCATTTTCTTACGCGTAAATTAATAAAGTTAAAAATACTTACCACAATAAATATTTACATCTTACAGAAAATGGTTTAACAGGGTTATTTTATATTTAAACTAGTTATTTTCTTAATAGTACTTTGAATTGACTATTTTAAAGTAGTGGAGATAGTGAGTAAAAATTTAGGCCTAAGTATATCGGATCAATTTCCTGTTACTAAAATTTTATATAAAGATTTTCCTTTTTCTTCGCCTTAAAATTCTAATGATGGTGATATTTTGAGAAGATAAAAAAACTGTTTCAAAGAAAGCTTGTACAACATTTGGAGATGAATCTTTATTGAGAATTTATTTATTGTTTTGTTTTATTTCCCATTTGTGAACCGTCAAAGAGCGTCCGAAACTGCTAAATTCGGCCTGCAGATTTATTTATTCTTATAAATCTCAAGTTTTCATTTACGTTTTTTGTTTATTTTATTTTTTCCCCTTGCCCAATTCTTTATTAGCACATTGTTAAAACAACAATAAATAATAACGTCGATGAGATCTGGTCTTTTGATTTTATTCTTCCTGTTCTTCTGGTTCTGGGGGGAAGGGGGAGGAATTGAAGGATGACACCGGAAGTGATTATCTTGATAAAACACTCATCGAATTTCCCTTAATCCAGTAACTGGTTCAAAGCAATACACAAAGATCACAGTGGTGTTGCTTTTCAGAAATCCACTCCCAAGGAATTATCTAATCACTTGGCTAAAATAAAAACATTAATAAGGTTTCTAAATATTTCGTCCTAAAGATATTTATTTTTTTCTTCTACAATAAAAAATTGTAAAATAAACTTTTCGAAATTGCCGAAAAAAAAAAAAAAACTTTCAAGAAATGCTAATAGTAACAATAATACTTGATAAATCTTCAAGTTATTGTTAATATTTTAAAGTATCTTTTTCAATTCTGAGATCCTAATGTATGTAGATTACATTCGACAGAAGTAGAGAATTATTTGCAAGCTTTAAATGTAAAAATATTTTTTTTTCTTTTTTTTTTTATTACTAATGTGTTATTTAAAGTTTTAAACCATTTCTGATAATTTCAAAAGCAGAGATTTCCGGTGAGCAAGGAGGCCAGGATGATTGTTATTTCATACGTTATAGAAAGAAGTAACAATACGTTTCGCTCTGACGAGTGGCAGAATCTAGGTGATAATCATAAAACAATGTCGTGCTACAGTAGAGTCCCGAAAACTCGACACTCGGTAACCCGGCAGTCCGGATAATTCAGCCACCCCCTCGTAGGGCGGAAAAACCCCGCACGCAGACCCGTTACAAATTACATTTATATACAGTTCATGTATTAGGTATTTTCTTAAGTTTATTTGGACAGTTTAAGTTTGAGTTACAGCATTCTTTGTACCCCTGTTAAATATTCTCAAGCAACAAATAAAAGTTGCTTGAGAATACGAAACAGTTGACGAAAAAAATCATACTTATTCTTATTTTAACACCTTTCCCGATAACCCGGCAGTTTCACAAACTCGGCCACCCTTCGGTCCACATTAAGCCGAGTTTTCGGGACTCTACTGTATCCTTGTTTCAATGGGTGACTCATGAAATGCTTCCGTAGCTGAATTGTTAAGATTTAACTGAGACATTCAAGAAATATGATCTAAATGTTATTATTAGAAAGAATTTAACAAGACAAAACATTTTTAAAAAAATTGAAACAAAATAACATTGTTGTAGGAATAGGAAATTCAAGAAAATAGTTGTGTGTAAATTTTACAAAAGGAATTTATCCAAATGTCATCTTCTATTTGCAATTTTCTATTCACTACACTTATAGACAATAAGTCTATCATTCCCTTTTCGCGAAGATGACGGCAGATTGTCGAAACGTTCTTTGTTGCTTAACTGAATAATATTTTATCAAAAGAATTTATACTTAAATAAGAAATTGTATTTACCTTTAGTCATTCTCATCGCAAGTTATAATCACTTTTGCACGTTCATGGTAGTTTCTATCACAGCCGATTACAGTTCTGATCCAAGGCTTAATTTGTGTCAACAGAAAAAAAAGAGTTAGAACAATGTTTTGTGAAGCAATTTTACGTAGAAAAAAAATGAATGTTCGTCCACTTGTAGTCATGTTAACTCAAAAAATAATTTATCTTTTAAAGATTAAATTTTATTAGAATATTTGCAGTCTTATAAAGAAAGTTGCTGTTGAATTTGGTACTTATCTGAGTTAAGGACCAAGAACCGGTTAAATTCCAATACGACGATGTCTCAAAGCTAGAATAGTCTTCCCTGTAGTACATTCATCTGTCAACTGTCTGCTTTTTGTTTCTTCAGTTGCCTCCAGACGAATTTCCTTCAAAATTCTAGATTCCTTTTTATTTTCTTTGTCACGGAAAAAAAAAAATCATGTTTTTTGCAACTTTACCATTATTTACCTTAAAATCTTGAGGTACAGCAAATATGTCTTATTATTCTTAAAAATGTCATTTACTTCTTAATAGATCTTTCAAATCTCTCCCAAAATGTCTGAACAACACAACAACATTAACGCCAGTTATGAAGATATTAGCCCTAAGACGTTCTGTTTTCTTTTCTTTCTTTTTTTTTTACTCTTGATTAATGGCTGAGTTTTTTGATTTTTTTTTTGTTATTCTTTTTGAGGTTAGAATTTTCAAAAACAAACTGACTTAATGAGCTTCATTTTGTAACAACCCAAGGACCGTCTTTTTTTATTTTCGCAGCAATCCATCATATTTAGTAAGTTGTTGTTCCGTTACAAATTTCCCTCCAACCCTACCCCGTCTGCTTGTGGGGAATCCACCTTCCGTCGTGTGTCCGCAATTAAATCCTCTCTTCCAAGTGACCTCGCCCACCTCCCCCGCTGGTTTCGCGAGAAAACTCCGTCTCCCGTGCGCCGTCCTCGTCCATGAATTCTTTTTCCTGTATGTTTTTTTTTTTACCTGCGTAAAAAAGAAGCGTCCCCTGATCAGTTTCCCGCCATGACACATTCCTCCATTGTTCAGCACTAATCCACTTTGTCACTAACACACACACACACCAAAAAAAAAAAAATGGCCGACGTCGGATACGTCAACGTTGTTGGCTTTCACGCAGCTCAAATTACTGACTTGATTAAAATTACCAAGGTAAAGGAGAAGAAGAAAAAAAAAGGGTAGAGCACAAAGGAAAGACAGCTTGTCACCGTTTTTTCTTTTAGTAAGGATATTT
>JAFIDM010000002.1:41374091-41384571 GCA_023159025.1 Thereuonema tuberculata
TCCGATGCCAGCAACACCTTTTCCTACGAACTGTGTAGGCAAAAAAGCTTTATTTTAATAAAAATAATAATAATTACAAATTATTTCGGGATATCATCTCAATAAGTTTCAGAAATCAAAGTATTTCCGTATATTGTCTTTTAAAACTTTATAAAACATAAAGTAACTCCTAATAAAAAAATTAAAAACAAAACATTTGTGATTCTGAAGGTGTTTCCAGTTCTCCATCTCTAAGAAAGTTTATCCTGTCTTTATCTGAGCTTTGGTTTCCAAACACAACAGATTATGTAGATCGAAAAAAAGATTATTAGGCTTATCTCTTTGCACACGTTGCTCTGTTTAATTACACAACACAAACAAAGTATTTCTGTGCAACAGATTATGTAAACTTGTGTCAAAATTTATCTGATGATAGAGAGAAGCAATTGGAAGATGTAAATATCGGAGCAGCGAAATACAGTATTGGTGGATTACAGTGATGTTGTATTTGAAAGGAAGTTGGCAGTGAAGAGAGAAATTTATTGTATACCGTAATATATTGTTCTAAATTTGCAGTTTTTAAACCAAGTTTGTGATTAATAAAGGAAATGAATAAATAATTGTGTACATGAACATTTGGCGTAATGATGCTAACAACACAAATGAAAAACGTACGTAATGAATTGGAGGAATTTTTCAATACAGTAGAGTCAGTACAGTAGAGTCAGTAGCTGATGGTACCTCGGATTACAAAAAACTCGGATTACACGGAAAAAAGAAAAAAAAAAACTGGAATTTTCAACTAAAACGAGTCAAATTTAATTTATAATAGATATTAAAGTTACAGATACATTAACAATGTTACCTGGTTATATGAAAAGACTCATAAGCATTTACAACTTTAAAAAAACTGTCCAAGGTCTTCTGCTTCACAATAGAGTAACGCTTTTTTGCAGCGATGTCACGCCATCTTCTAAGAAGTAAAATGGAAAACTATCACACTGACCCCTCAAATGACTTCTTGGGATCGTCGCCCTGCGTGACCTTGGACTTGCCTCACCTCGGATTACACGGAAGCTCGGATTACCGAGACTCTACTGTAATTGTTTCAAGTTGAGACGACGCTGAAAAGAGATGAAATTTGGTTTTATTATTAAAACAGTGACTTTTTCATGAATGGAGCTTTCATACAGGGCCGTCTTAGATTTGTGTGGGCCGTTATTAGGAGTTTAAGAATGACACTGAATGCGATCTATCTTTCTGTTTAAATCACCGACATTATTTAAAAAAAAAAAAAAACTAATAGAAAGAAGGCATACGTTAATGTCGTTCTTAGCCATCTAACAAGAGAAATCTTGAATTACTGAGAACAGACAAGGTTTGTAAAATGTATATTAAGTTTTTCTGCAGTTTTACAAACGTGATCTACATTCTAAAATGTTGAGAAGGTTTCTTTAGCTCTGAAAACGTTTCTCTCCTCAGTTGTTAATAGTATCAGAGTTGTTTTTTGTTAATTTCCAGCCCGTGCCCCAATTCGTTTTCCTGATTTCTTTTATTATTAAGAAATGTAAACATTTCCATTTTTTTATTCTTTTACATTCTGTAAGGGTCTTACACATCATCCTCTTGCCACTTTCGTGTAACTTAATATCTTATTTATATAGTTTTTTTCTTCTTTGCCAGCGATTATGTTGTTTTCCTAATCCATCAGCGAAAATCTAGTTTTAAAAAATGAGCAACAGACTTAAAAAAAAAAACAGGCTTTTTTAAAAAAAGTAAAAATCACAACGACTTTCTCTTATATAGTTTTCCAGATCTTACTGTGTCTAATGCACTTCCGTAACGCACTTTTTCTGTTTGGAATATAATTTTAATTTCCAAAATGAAAATAGAAATAATTTCTACAATGAAATGCGGATGGGTATCGAGCATGTAATCTTCTGATCTGAAGTCAGACGTCTTATCCATTAGGGAACTACATTCATAATATTGTTAAATATCTCTTTATCACTCCCTCTCTGTGTGTGACGCGATGAGAGAAGAGACAGAAAAAAAAATAACTCATTAATTTTAGCATACTTAGCCTACTAGATTAAAATTTAAATTTCAATGTTCATTGTCTTTAACCTGCATCAGTCATGTATATGACGGGCAAATGTTCTCCGTCATAGTTTCAAATACAGTAGAACCTCATTATAACTGACCCTATTATAATGGACGTCGCTTATAACGGACAGTTTTAAAAAAAAATTGTAATAATAATAAAGGATGCTTATTTTTATCTGACAAGTTTTACATTTCCAACCATATGTGTTTGAAAATGTGTTTGCATATTATGAACACTTACGGCACCTCCAATGAAACCAATGAATTCAACATGAACCTGGACCCCTTGTTCTAAAGATTAATGCAGTGTATACGTACACATCTTTTTCAATTCAACCCACTATGTTGATGGCTGTTTTTATTTTTTTATATAATAAACACTTTTTATAGTTAACTATTGTACTTTCATTGATGTACAACCTGCTGCATTACACCCCTATAAGAATTATTTGTTATAAACCTGACTTTCATTAAAACGGACAACCTTCAGCCCCTATTAGTTCATTAATTCCATAACATAAATTGGTACCTAGAATTACAAGATCAAACAGTTTAGGTTGTTTGTTAATTAGGTGTTAAAAGTGGCTTCTAACTTCCCAAAAGCTCATCAGATCTGGATATTGCTTCTAAAAATTTCAATTGTTACTGTTCATTATTGCTTGAGTTATCGTGTCCGTAGGTAAAGTCCTTAGTAAAATGCCTTTAAAATCTTTAACGCCTTTAAAAGTTAAGTACATCAGAGACTAATCGGAAACCTTTGATAGCACTGTTTAAAATGTCAAACATGAAATTCGAATATTTTTGGAGGTTTTATTGTTGGAGTTATCGTGTATTTAATGGTTAGGCCTTAGGCAAAGTTTCCCTGTAAAATCATTTCGCTACAGAAAATACTGGAACCTCTTCAGAACACCTCACGAGGTTTTTATTTTTAATGATTTTTATTTCCTGTCTTACTATATAACCTACGATGAAAGTCAAAATTAAGAAAAAAAAAGAAAATGAGCTTTTGAATTTCACAGTAATGCTCTTGGTAGACCACATTGGAATTCGTATCCGTTGTTTATTGCTATGTTTACTTTATCCTTGTAAGTATTGTTACGAAATGTGTCTGAACAATTTCATGGCAGTGTTCTTGTATCAACTTAGGTTTTTCTTTCGATGGTGAGACTTCCCCATATGATATCTTCAGTGGAACCTGTTTTAAAACGTGACAAGAAAATTAAGAGGCGGAAAAACATATAAATAAATTGTTTGCAAGAAACAAAATGATTTTTCCGCATACGAAGTTTGAACTTCTTTCTCTTTGCTGTATCTGAAATAAAAACTGTAAAAAGTCGAAGTAAGAAGCTCTAATTACTTGGTAATTCTTTTCGAATTTCTGTATCATTAAAAATTAATTATCCTCTCCCCAAATTTGATTTTAATTTATTTGACTGCACGTGATTTCTCTAGCTTTGGCATTTTATTTCAGTAATATTACGTTATCCTGTTGCTTCATGTGAAATTATTCCCCAGTATATTTCATTCAGTTTTCAGTAATACGTAAGTATTTTTCATTGTATGCGTTTTGGACTTGAATATTTTTAAATTGTTTTATGTAGTTTCTTTATCAAAAATTAAAGAGTAATTTACGAGGAAATAAACAAAAACAAAAATAAACTTGTTTACCTTGTAAAGAAGAAATGAAGGAAAAAAAAAAGGAAAATTTAATTATATCTATTTAATCACGTGGAATTTCTGTGAAGCTTAAACTGAGAGTAAAACAGAAAAATATGAATTTGGGTACCTATAGGATTGCAAATGAGACAAGTAAAAGTACGGATTTAAAACTTATAAAATTGTTGTTATTTAATGATGGAATGGTATTTCCTCTTTTAGTAATTGGGGTTTTGTTGCACTTCTACAAACAGTTCATCAAATGGTAAAGAGCATTAGATAAAAAAGGATACGAAAAAGGAATCTATCAAGAATCCTACAGGTTTAGTATAAATGCAAATGTGTTATGTAACATTTCGTAGACATCACGTTTTCGCGAGGCGCCCAATGTAGTATGTAGGCGTTTTGTCCTGTCCCCGCAAGGCTACTTACGATGTAGGAGAAAATGTTTTCTAGCTCTTTCTGCCAAAAATAAATAAAATAAAAAAGCTGCTTACCATCGTCGAATTTACATTGTTTTCTAAAGAAACGGTTCAAAGAAATCGCATGGTGCGAGGTGGGGATTTGTGACGGATGGTTTATGGTGGTCGTAAATTTGTTGAAGTAAAAACTAACTAATATATTTTGTTAGTCATTAACTTATTGCAAGTTCAGGAGAATAAATGATGCGTTTGTTAACGATAACTACGGTTACAAAGATTACTTTTTCTCATAGTTCTCCCATTTCTCACGGATCATTCTAAGTTATTTCTGGGTAACTTCAGTTACCTTAATGTTCCCACAGCAGACATCGAATGTACATTTCGGAAAGTTTGTCTGTTTGTTTATTAGTGAAATAGATTTCAAGACTGCGAAAGACTTGGACATGAAGTTTTTACAAAATATTAGGGCAGGGGAGTATGAAGGTTTTCTTTTGTAAGGAGCCAAGTTAAGGAGTTGATCTCCAAAATAAAAATAAAAATTCGGGTTGAGGGGAGGCAAGGTCCCACAATCGGACCAATTAAAAAAAATAGCCTTTCTCAGTATTTCGTGATTTCGTTCCTCGTCCATCTCGTTAAATACCCTCATGTGTTAGAATTGTTGTGAATTTTGTAAATTACAAATAAGTTTTTTTTTTCTTACCTCAATTTTTTTTTTCCCATGTGTAAAATAGTAAAGATCATAGATGTGAAATTACTGCAAGGTTTTTATTCAATAGCGTTTTAGTTTGGACTTTGTGGAAATCGGCTAACAGAGGTCGCATTATACATCTCCCATTGTGTCGGTTGCTTAGCAACGATTAGGGCAGTTGTTTTGGCTTTCCAAGGAGTAGCATCTCAAAATAATGGGTCCTGTCAGCTATCCTTCGGAGAGGCGGTAAATTCGAATAGAAGCAAACATTCGATTTTACACCATTTAGTTTTGGGGCGATTATCAATTGCCTAGCGTTTAGAAGAATGCCTATAATCATTTGAAAGCCGTGGAAAATCTCAACCAACGAGTTTTTCCTTCAGAGAAGCGATAAGTTACGAGATCGTTGATAAGGAAAAATGTGCATACGAATTCCGATCAAAACCAGATGCATACGAGATTTCATAATAAGGATTTGAAGTCTGTATAGTTCCGGGTCCAAAAGACGAATCCAGAGAATTTATGTTTGCGGGGAAATCCTACGAAAATAGCATTTACCCTAGGATACGATGGATAGGCCTAAGTGAATGGAACGTCGTCTTCCAAGTTACCGATGAGGCGTGATCTCCGCATAAGTTTCAACGTAATTTGAAGATAAGGTAGGAATTATCCTTTGTGTTTTATCAAGGCATTTTTTCCGAGAAGACTTCGAAATAAAGAAGTAATTAATTCCGACGAAGAGAAGAATTCAAGAACTCTGTTTACGAACTCATAGTACTAAATTCTCGTGTTCGAGATAGAACCAATATATTTAGATGTAGTTTAAAACTCATTTGATGTATCTAGATTATTGATTCAGAAATTTCTATTAAGAGTTTAGAAAGTTAATATTGTTTCGAGAATTTAAGAGAATAGGAATTATTCAATTTTAGTTCGATAAATTTTAGTAACCAGGGGTTACGTAATTTAAATGTTATTCCATGTGTGTGATTAATGCAAGTTAGGTTAATCGTTTAGTGATACAGGTTTAAATTGTTCTCAAATGGAAATATGAGTCATTAATATATCTTGAATAAGAATAAGATATTAAATGTTATTGTAAAGTTTACATTTCCATGATATTCGAGATAAATGAATGCATTAGAATTTATGATGTTGTACTTGATTCATGATGACTGAATTGAAAGACTGTTTTCAGTAGTTTTAATAATTCTATAATGCACGAGCTGTAAACTAGTTGTTTTATTTATTGAACATATTTTGATTTAAATGCGTAAATGAATGCATTAGAATACCATTTAAGATTCTAGATAATTGTTACCTGTATTAAATCTTATTTGATGAATATAAAGGTTTTTCCATGCTCTAGTATTTGAGTGTCATTTGGTAAATTCTAATAATACTCTGCCAAATCATTTAAATTTCTCTTTACTGTTGTGATGGGTCCTTTTCAGATTCTTTACTGACATTATAGATTAGAACAACAGTAACAAGAATGATTCACAGGTTGACGAAAACGTGGAGTTACGGTCAAACTTTAAAAAGACAATTTCTTCTTTACAACAAGTCGGCAATTTGCCCGGATAGCAACCAAACAACAAATTGTTCTACTTCACGTCCCATTCGAAGTGAGCTCGACTGGAATCAGCTAATCAAATTGGAGACCTTGTGAATACGCTTTCTGAGATTTTCATTTTTTTTTTTTTTTGCTCCCTTCCTGTTAACATTTCTTAATTAGAAATTAACTAAAGTTAGAAAAAAAACTAATTATTTGGAATGAGTGCAATCTAATACAAATGATATTAAAGTAAAATAACAGAAGTAAAGCTAAAAGACTTACCTTGGGCGCGTTGAGAAATATTAAAAAAAAAAAAATGTAAATTTATTTGAGCAGAGGCAATTTTCATTAGATCCAATCTGATGTTTTTGGTTTGAAGCAATCAATACCATGAATAACTCAATCGTTGTCTTAACACGGCCGTTTAAATGCAATGCAAATCATAACGTGTCAAGGCCTTCATTAACGTGTCTGTTCCATTAGACGGGCCATGTTTTGGGCTTTTATCAAATCCACGTCTTAGTTTTCCCGAATCGCTTTGGGCCAAGGAAGATTAAAAGAATTATAATATTTTATTAGCTAATTACAACCTAAGCTCCAAATGGGTGATTAAACTTTGCAATTACTCTTTTTTGATTATTTTTTTTTCCTTCCGTTCTTCATTTTCGTCGTAGCCCACTTTAGCTTTTCGTCTGCGGTAATTAATAATGAAAAAGCTGATCAGAGAATGACTCGACCTCGGGGCGCCATCTCCTTCCATCGGTAATTTATCTTTATAAGCTGATTACACTTCATTTCGTACCAAGTAATTAGAAGATATGCTAAACTATATACACACTTTTTTTTAGGCTGTCGACTTTTTTTTTCCTTTTTGTTTTTACTTTAATATTTTGTCATTGTAGCAAGGGCGGTGTTAGATTTCTTTTTTATAGTTTTTGTAAATAATGTTTTAATTGTTTGTTTATTCAACCTTCATTATGATTCCAGTCAAAATATTTAGACTAAAAAAAAAAAAGCATTAGTCTTATGAAGAAAGAATAATAAGGGTTTTGAATTAAATGCATTGCATCTCTCTTGTGTTTTTAAAAACTACTTAAAAATAATATAATATAGCAATCGATTTGTAAGATCACTTACTATGCAACGGAGAAATAAAAAATTAAAAAACAAAAAAAGTTTGAGGACTTTTGTAATTTTCAGTTGAAATATGTAAGTTTTTTTGTTCGTCCATCTCTTCATACAGGTTACTCAAAAAAATCATTACTTCTTTGAAGCTGAAACTTGGTTGGTAAAGGCCATTGAAAGAAAGATTCAATGAGGGCAATACACATATGGGCAGTAGATGAAGAGCTATGGCTTGCCAAAATACATTGTGTTTATCTCAAAACAAGTGGAAAACAATCTTAAAAAGCTTGAATAAGATTAATCTTACGATCTCCCTATTGATTTTGGTAGACATTAAGCCCATAGATAAAGATTTTTAGAATCTAAGTGACATCAATCGATTCTCCTTAAAAAAAAAGGCCCTTTATCACGATAAATGAATACATAATATATTAAAAATTAATGTGAAAATTGTTATGAATACAAAATTACACAGGCTAGCATACAGGATAAAAAACATATTTACAATTAAAAAGATGCTAGCTTTCGAATCGTTACGATTCTTTCTCATATGAATACATATTGTACAGGGAAATTGAAATTTACTAGATTTACTATCTTTTTCTAATCACCTAAATTTCTTTAGTTACTTTGTAGTTAGTTATTTCTGTTTTTTCTTGTCAGCTCGAGCTACTCTATTTTCAGTGATTTTACATTGATTTGGATGTATTTTGTGGGACTTTAATTGTCTGTAGAATTAACAGCTTCAATGAATGTTTTAAAGTTTTGTTGTTGGTCTACAGTTAGTGATTAATTTTTCGAAGTTCTTGTATTCGAAAAGTTAAATAGTTTATTAATTGAATCTATTTTTACTACGAAATCATTTTCATATCAATAAATTGTTCGACGAAAAGAGCAAAAACGAAGGCACAACGCAAATAGCAAGAGAGGAAAGGATTCGCACCCTGAATCTGTCATCGGGAAGAGACTGGGACGGGCCGTTTCGTCCTCTTAAGGACTCATCAGCCAGCCAAACATCCCCGGTGACAGACTCAGAAGGTGCATGGGGACCGTAATCCCAGTTCTCGCTCCCGAGTTTGGGACCTTCCCCCTTAGAAATCCTAACAATTAATAAGTATCAATAAATGATAGATTTATTCCTTGGCCTACACATGGCTAGGCACGGGAGGAATTTAATAAAGGCATTTAAAATAGAAATATGCCGTAAAATCTCTTTTTCAATAAATTGTTCTTGAGGATTTTGATTAGTAGGCTACGTTTCTGCAAAAGGATGATTTTCTGGCTATAAGTTAGCAATATCTAAGATGTTAACCTTTACTAAATGTAAGTAGATGGATTAGAAAGTTATCTGAAGCTAAGAAGAGTAGACTATCTGGAAGAATAATATATAACTTAAATGTGTGGTTAGTTCAAAACATTTTTAGCATCTGTAGTTTTTGAATTTTTTTAAACCATATTTCGTGTTGCAGTTCAGAATTTTAGCATTGCTAAAGAAAAACATGTTGAAATTATACTGAAGTCTTTTCGACATGAAGCAGTTGGCGCTCCATTGTTCGATTTTTAATAACATTTTTTTCCTGTATTCCATTAAGCGCGAAATGAAGCAAGATTCCATCCGCCATTTTGTAACCAGTTAAAACGGAAACAAATGGCGCGAAGTTTATTGAACAGAAGCCCTCGAAAGGTTGTTTTTATTCTTGTGAGAAAGCAATTGCAAAAGAAGTTACTAGTCTCATTAACCCATCTGTAGGTATTCCACACGCTGTAGTAGGACTGAGGCCAATATATGACTGCCAAACGCTGTTCCTTTTCTTCTGCCTGAAGGGATGAGTCGTATTCTTGGCAATAAACGTCTGGGCCAATTTATGAAGGAAGGCAGCAGTCGTTAGCACCGACAACTGTTCTCGATGTTGTCTTCTTTCAACCAATTGTTCATTGTTTACTTTCTTAACAGTTGAAGAAAGAACTCCTACAAAAAAAAAAATAGATCTATTAAACTTCGAAGTAGGAAGAAGGAATAGGTTTCTCACATTGCATATTTCAAGATTTTCGCTATGGGTTTCTTCAGGCTTTGCTACCTTTTTGCAGTATAAGGTAGGCATATCGGCGAGTGCCCGCTAATAGGTTTTTTGAACTGGTTAGTGGGTCTTTTTGTTATTTGGCACGGCCTAACTTTTGATAACGTTTTCAAAATTTTAATAAGAATTTTAGTAAGTGAAGTTTGCGCATGCAGATCATAAAATTTCCATAGAAAATTCAGTTATTTCAATAGTGAAATTCCTATCAAATGTTTAGATTAGATTGGTGTGAAATGTTAGTGGCAGGGATCCAAATACTGCGACCTTTAGATCTTTTATACCATTCCATAGAAATAAGGATAGACGGAGAGAATGATAATGAAAGAATGTAGAAGAAGTGTAGGGGAATGGGAGATTCCCGAGAAAACCTACCCAACTAGAACTCTTCAAGAGAACCTAACTCCGATGGTGAAGTCTGGGTGTTTGCGACAAAAAACCTCGCGGCCCTATCAGTGTTTAATAATATATCGTCCTCCACTTTTGAGTTGGGCTCAACGACTCAACTTTTACAGGTAGCTTTCAGCAGAATGTTAGTAGAAGGCTAATAAATCTTGACTCAGAAAGTTATTGAAGCTTCCTATTTTTGATTTGTTTAAATTTCTAGTTGCATTGAGGCAATTTGCGGGGATTGATTTTATGAGTTTGCAACAAATGAAATCTTTTAAGTTACTTACATTTGGCCAGGTGTTAAATGCGGAGACGTTCCCTTTGTACTTTTTGCACGACTTAACAGTTTAGGAAAAATTGGATTAAATTCTTTAAGGAACCACTTCGTCTTGTTGTTGCTCTACAGTAAAAAGTTTTGAAAAAATTAAATGATTAAAACGTACGTTATTAGGCTTAATCAAAAAACTGATAGAAGGACTTG
>JAFIDM010000002.1:41384971-41400064 GCA_023159025.1 Thereuonema tuberculata
GCCCTAATCGTTAAACTGGGTTTTAATTAATCCAGAATTCGTTTTAAATGATCATCAGCCATGGCTTTTCATCACATGACGGCCTTTTGTCCACAACGATTTGCGCCAGAAGGAACCAGCTGTTACAGGATGTTTTTAAAAGAATAAATCAGTTTCATTACATCCAAACCCAACATTAACACAAGCAGTGGCTTCAAATAAAAGTCCTTTTCTCCTAAATGTTGTCGGGGTTTTTATTTTTTTTTAAAAGCAGTGAAGCAGATACAAAAAAGTATCTTAGAATATTCCATTTCCTGACCGTTTTAATAAATCCGCAAGTAATTTTATTCATAACGCATGCAAATACAGTGAATTTAGTAAATGGATTAATATGCATCGCTTTAACATCAATAGAAATTGACTGATTTTGAATTGCTGTTCTGTGGAAATTTTTTATCATTTTCACGGGGATATTTGACGATGGAGACCACACGGAAAAAAAAAAACCACAAGGAGAAAAAAAAAGAAAAAAAAACATCTTTTATCAAATCAACCCTATTGTGATCGAGTACAATGTAGTATGGCATTAAAATCTGAAAAAAAAAAAGGAAAAAAAAAATGTTTCGAATTGATATTTAAATAACTTAAGGGGTTATGGGGGAACTTTTTCTTGAACTCTTAAAATTGGTTTCATATTCTGTTTTGGTCGTCTTCGCAAAGAAAAACACGAAAAACAAGCGCTTGCTATAGTAGTCTGCAATTCTAAAACATCCGTAGCAATTGATCGTTTGAACTGTAACGGCGCATCAAATGGCTTGTGACAACACACGTGAAAACAGTCTATTGCTTTAACAATCTTACAATGCGGTGGTTTATGTCTTTAGTTTGACATTCTAACAGTTCATTAGTGAAATTCGTTTTCATTTATTTATCTCTTAAGCGGCGATCTGAATAAATTGAAAAACGATGCACTTTCTGAGAACTTGTAAGGAAAAAAGAAACTTCCTCTCTGAAATCCATTAAATTAAAATAAAAAAACACTTTTTGATTTAATTAGATCTTGCTAAGGTCACCATTAAGCAAAGAGATAATAGTTTTTTTTTTTTTTTTATAAACTTTACGCGCTTTTGAAAAAAAAAACATTAAACAAATGAACATGTAGAAAAGACCACATTTATTTTAGAATGCTAGCTGCCAATCAATTTACTGCAGAATCTGTATTACTAAAATCTTTTATTTCTCTTTCCTTTTGTCCGGCGCAATTGTTAATTTCCTGTAAAATAATTACTACAATGAAACGTTCGCGACGGGAATCGAACCTGCAACCTTTTGATCCGAAGTCAGACATCTTATCCATTAGGCCACGGGGACTACCTTCACATTATTGTTTCTTATCACTCCCTTTGTGTGTATGTGTGGCGCAATGAGAGAAAAGCCAGTGAAAATAGAAAATAACTCATTAATTTTAGCCTACTAGATTAAAATTTAAATTTCAATGTTCATTTTTTTCCATAGACCACCTGAAGAGTCATTAGAGACATATCTGGACATGAATGAAGAAAATACAAATGACGAGCCTAAATACACTATCTCAACTAAAAGCCGTCACATTGTTATCCGTCATTGTTGACGGGGCGTACATATTATCACTAGTATATCAAAAATCTTAAAAAATTTTCTGCATGACAGCATTTCTCGACTTTAATATTTCTGTGTTTTTTTTTGTAACAAATTGTAACAAATACAATTTTGTTTTAAATTACAAATTGTATAAATATAACCTAACGGTATATTTATTTTGGGAAGTTGCTTATCTGTCTTTTCTTTGTCCTTATCTTTATGTGGATATCTTTAAACTGTAGTTTATCAGATTTTCCTGTATAGTTCCAAGGAGCAGTTTTATCGTTGTATAAACTTTCATCCTCCCTTGGAAATTGCTTAAGACGCTTCGCCAGTCGTCCATGGGAAAATTCTCCTTGCTCAACGCGTTTTCCATTAACACTCCAGTTTTCGTAAAACATAACTGTCGCGTTTTATGGAATGACAGTATTTTAATTTTGAGGCTTAAGAGCCGTTCAAGAATTACGTAAGCACAGTTTTAGTCCCCCTCCCCTCTCCCGTTGTAAGCAAAAAGTAAACTCCCAATCCTTTTGCTTACGTAAGATTTTACGTAATTAACAAATCATTAACAATAAATACCACTGAACAATAAATTAAAACAGTCAACATTTACATGATGTTCACTCCTGAATTAAAACGTAACAAATTAAATACAAAAGTATACATGAAATACTGAGGAAAAAGTCTATCAAAATAAATGTATACACATGTTCAATTATATACATATCTCGAGTGCATCTTGTCTATCTGACTAAGCATTGCCCTGATCCCCTCCCCCCCCCTTGAATGCTTACAACCCCTTGTGATAGAGCTGTTATACTTGGCCACATAGAATGAAATCACTAGGCATTTCACAAAATTGTACATCTACAGAAGGATCTTGCAGAAAAAGAAGAGCAGTGTAACTCACATTTACATTGAAGCTTAACAAATAAATTTGTAAATAAAAATAATTACAACTGCACTTTCGTGGGCGTTAATGAATATCTTCAGCTGTAGGTGCGCATCTTCATGTTTTTTAAGCATGATTTCTCATGATAAGCATGTAATAAACACTAAACAGTACTGGAAATATTGTAGAGTATTTCAGTTTAGGTTGCGGAGGGATACAGGACATCATTTATGTAACTCGGCTGCATTGTTTAAAGTGAGACAGAGGATGTAGTGCCTTTCCATGTTTGCGATATTTTTCGAACGACTGCCGCTGATTGATTCCTTTTGACCGTACTTTGACTGAATGTCCATAATCCAATAAATAGCGTGAGATAATGCTTTATTTAAAATCGATTTCATGCTTCAATTACCACCAAAATAGAGAATTCGATTTGCCATTACCTAAACAAACCGCTTCCATTTGTATCGCAACTGATAGTCAGCGCAATTTCACCGTGTCAACATATAAGCCTGTTTTAAGCCTAAAGCCCACTTGATAGCCCAAGTGTTTTATTAGCTCGCCTAAAACATACAAATTAAAGGCTTTACTGTCTCTCGCGGTTCATTAGCTTCATATTTCGCAATCGTAAAACGATAATTTATTTGCTTTTCATATTCATCATCATCGTATTTTTTTTTTCTTCTTCTTTTCCTTCGACGAATGCCCTGAATATCAAAGACCAATCTCGGCTGGAAAGCAAAAAAGGAAGCGATGGTTGTGACGTTTGAATTTATTTCCATGTCTTAACTCTCATTAACATACATTCCAGAAATGAAAGGAAATTCAATTTAAAGAAAGAAAACAAAGGGGAAAAAATGCAAAAAGGTTTGGCGCCAAAAAGCTTATGGCGAAGAAAAGAGTCCAGACACAATGGGGCTGAGTGTCGCCAGCTGAAGGGCAAGGTTATTTGCTAGTGCCGGATTCAGGTAAGGGAGAGAGGGGGTGGAAGTCAACTGACCTAGCCTCCATGAAATAAACGGTTTATATATCACTATCTTTTTTTATCCTTTTGGTGAATGAGATTCAATACTGTTTTTCTAAAATACATTGTATTCATTAATTTCATTGCCATTTCCATTGGTATTTGAATAATTGTACAACAGTGCATCTCAAATGAGTGCCATGAAATATTGAAGGAGGTAAATTTGTTTGTGAATATGCCACAAGATAAATATCAGTGATAATTTGCAATGTAAAAGAAAAAGATCAGGCAAAATTTTGGAGCAGACATTATAAGAATTCAGGAATGTTACCGGTAACAGCAATATTGTGTAGATTGTTATTGTGTACATAACGCTTATAAATATCGTTCATTTTCGTGACAAGTTAAACTCAGATTTTGAAAGTGTTTATAAGTGAATCTGGTATTTGTTTTATTCTTTTTGTGCTTTTCATCTGAGAACGTAACATAAAAAATTTAAGCGTCTTCACGGAATTAGGGAATCTATATTTTTTTTTTTAAGAGTCCAAAATTAGAAGTTATGTGTATTTTTTTTTTAAAAAAGAAAGAAATAAAAAAGAACTGATTGTGTTCTGTAAAACTATTGAAGTTTGAAGTAAGATGATTCTGGGTAGGTATAAAGCAAAATTCCGTCCTTGCTATTTGGGCGTTAATATAGTGTTGAAACCATAATTAGCATTAAAAATGTCTACAGGAGAATCAGCCGTTATTCCAGGAAAAACAATCAAAAAGACATTAGATTTACTATTTATGTTTATGTTTCGGATGGATGTAATGTCCCAGTAACATTTCCTTATTAGTTCTTGAAAAATTATTTTTATTATTTCTCTGTTTTCACTAGAACCATTTCAAATTTCTTTGTCCTTAACCATTTGAAGCGTTACTGCTGTCCTACACTGATAAAGTGTTAAATAAATGGATCATCAAAACTGGAATAAAAAAAAAATTAATTCAAAGAAATTATTTAAATACTGAGTGTTATTTAAAACACTAGGTATTCCATAATAAGTGAAAGGCGATACCTCTTGTTGCGGAAAGAACAGGATAGGCTCGTGAACGCTGTATATAAGCAGGCAGTCTTTCTGAAGGGTTAAACCTCTTTGCACGATAGCAGGTCGGCTTCCCAATGATCCATAAAATGTAAAGATGAGGTTCAAACTAGTAAATACGAAAAACAAGTGTATTTACTAGTGACAACATCGAAGAGATCATCATGGATCTTGGAAACCAATTGAGATGAACAAAAGTTATCATACCAAAGCCTGAATTGAAGTCTCCACAAGAGACAACACTTAATATGAGCCACTGGAATCAAAGTTAACCTTTTTTAAGGAACGTTGTATAGTCGGATCATCGAAGATGAATATTTAGTAAGTAAAAACAATCTAAACTAGAAAACCTCGTGTGAATTCTAAATCATTCGAAGCTATATCAAGAGTAATGTTAAATAGAAAGAAATTAGTAGAACTTTAAGCTATCAATATACTATATATTAATATAGTATAGTTTAATATAAATGTTTAAGTGTTTTCTAACTAAAGAATTGGTCGGAATTCTTAATTTGCGAAATGAACTACCATCCAAAAAGAACTTATAATTTACATTATGTATATACCAGTTATTTTATCTCATCGTCTTTAATTTCTTGAATCTGTAAATCCACTCAAATATGTTAATCCCGGATTATGTACGTCAACACCTGTCATACCAGATCAGACAGTCTTGAAATGCAAGTTTTCTGTAAAGCTGTTGTCTTTTCTAATTCATGGTTTACACGATCATTGTGGAGCTGCTTCGTTGGTGTCAGAGGTTGTGTCGAAGACCTAACGATGGAAAGCGTTCGTAAGTCTTTGCAGCGCCATTGAATGCCCTCTGAGTCTTTGGCGTCGAACATGTCTTTATGAAGACAGTTACTAGAATTGCAAATAACGAATTCAACAGTCGTCCGGATATTTATTCTGTTCTGCCTTTCAAGAAGGATTTTTAGATTTACAAGAGTATAAAAATTACCTTCAGAGCCTAAAAGTTTTACTGGAAGACTCCGAAGGCTGGCGTGTATTTCTATCGGACCTGACTCAAGAATTCATTTAAATGCAAGTCAGGTAGACGTTGATCAAGTAGACTGAACATGAAAATCAACAGGCTTGCTTTGCCCGCACAGGATAGATATAGCAACCCCCCTCCCCCGAAACATTTAAATTTATTTATCAGCGACACTAATATTGATTGATTTTGGTACTGGTGAAGTTGCTAAAAAATTCTTGTTAACTGAAAACACAGTTCACCGACAATGATAAACCAGAGTTTTGTCTTGGCTTACATTCTCTCCTAATCTCAATTTAATGAATGGAGTATCTTAAAGTATTTTCAACACTCTCCCTAATGACCTCAATACTGCTTTTATAAGAGTTAGATACAGTCATTACCCCGTTTTCGACTTGTTCTTTGTGCATTGGAACCTATCCCGAAGTTGCGTGCTTGCTTCCGAGTTACGTATACTTTGCCTATTTTGTGTATGCTGCCGCTCGAGCAGCTGATCGCTATAGCTTACATATGTTTTAAACGATTTGTTTCGCTTCTCTATGTTTAACTGTTTCTCTTTGTGAATTTAAATTAAGAAAGTGCTAAATTGAAATTCACAAACTTTTATGTTAGTGTTTTCATGTGATTAAAATAGAAACTAAGTGTAGTAATATAGCTCAAAGAACTTAAGGCAAAAGTAAGGCTGTTACGAATTTTACAACTCATAATGTTACTCTCGACGACCCAATTTGAATTTAATGTACCCAGTGCATTTACGTACATTGGTTAAAAAATATATTGCTTCGACTTACGAAGATAGGTTAAAAAATACACTGCTTCGACCTACGAAGATAGTTTGAAAATACATTGCTTCGACTTACGAAGATAGTTTAAAAAATGCATTACTTCGACTTACGAATATAGTTTGAAAATACATTGCTTCGACTTAGAACGCGCTCCAGAACTTAACCTGTCTGCGATATGATTATATTGCATTCCATTTTTATGGATTATTACTATATTGTATTCTACTGTGGAATTATTTAATCTTAGGACGCACCCTAACATTAGAGAACCTCTGTTTTAAAACCTACACTCTTTGAACTTCTAACAAATATACAAACTGATATTCGGGCAACTTTTTGTTAGCTAAAGATTCTGTTAACTTTAATTCATAGAAAAAACAAGGAAAGGAAATTTAAAACCATTATTAAATAATAAACTAAAATTGTCGAATCATTTCTGTTGTAATTTAAAACTAGAATCACTAAGTCTTGTTTGAAAGATTAAACAAAAAAACAAACAACTATAATCCTTTCTCTGTTTTATCAGAATGGTTTTCAATACCGTAACTAATTAGATAAATATAATCCTTTCGGTGATTAGATTCAAAGACTCTAATCTCTTTAGGCTTGTTAATTTGGTTTTATTTGGCAATCAACCAAAGGGTTAAGAGTGTTCTCTAATTCTTAGATTAACAATTACTGTTTTTATCAATTTAGAGTCATTGTTCGGCTGGCTTTGGAAAAGTTCAAGGTTATTTTTTAATAGTTTTAATTCTTTTTTTTCTGATTTATTTAAAAGGATATTATCCAAGCATTGCTTTTAAATAAAGCTGTAGTAGATGAAATTTATAGTCTTTCGAAGAGCTTTGGTTTCTTCATATTTTATATACGACGATATGTGATTTCTGAAATAACACAGAAGAAAATATTGAAAAGTTATTGAAGTTTAGCATAAAATAAGCTAGGAATCCTGATGCCATCTTGACTGGTCATATTAAGAAGCCTTTGAAACCACACTTTATAGTAGACGAGTTTTGAAACTCCCAGAATGCAACGCAGATTATAGATTTTCCTTTCCTGGCCGTTCGCTAACATTCAATTAGAAGAGAAGCGACCTCTTCTATTTGAATGTTAGCGAACGGCCAGGAAAGGACAATCTAGAATCTGCGTTGCATTCTTGGAGTTTCAAAACTCGTCGCATCTGCTATAGTCGTCCTTCTTAGCGACCCAGTAGGGAAGAGTAGAAGGATTCCCGTGTGTATGTGTGTGTTACGCCCTCATAACCCAAACCGGGAAACAGAGTCCCATGAGCAACTTCCGATTGCTTTATGATTGACGGTGAATCTTTGCTCAAGATTCACCGTAGAGTGGTGCAAAATGGGGTTTAGATATACTAAATGGACGGCCATCACTTGAAATTATACTTGACACTAGGGTTACAGCGACCTGAAAAAATAAGTTCTGCGTGCCAATCAGTAGTTTTAATAAAGCAGCAGCATTTGAGAAGGTTGCAAATTATACGGAATGCTTGGTTTAAAACTGATCATTGACTTTGTTTTAGCGTAGATTCTTAGGAATGTTAGGCTTATATTCTCAGTAGGATCTGCACGTACTTGGACACCTCATTTTCGGTATAAGTGACAAAAATTCCCATCGAAAACCATTCGAATCGAAACATTTAATTCACTGATGGCAAATAATGAAGTGTAAAATTCATACAATTTGGTACCACATTTTATGTCGCTCATGGTTTTATTCAATTTAAACAACTTTAAAAAGTTTTCGGATCCAAGCAATCTTGGGCCAATTTTGCTTGTATTCGGCTAATGTGTGTTTGTTTTTTTTTCAAATTCGGACAAACTTCGTGTTCTTTTCAGAACTCTAACATGAAGTTCATGAAAGAACTTGAAGTCTACTTCCCTTGAAGTGTTATTCCTTGAAATTTCTTTATTATTTTTCGTGATTTTTGTTTTTTGTTTTGTTAACACAAACCAACAACCTACATTGATATTCAAATTGTAATATCTCTTTGAATTAGAACGTTACAAAAATTTTCAATACGAAATAATTAAATTCGCTTTTATTGTCTTTATTTGTATCAAACCGCGCGCAAATTAATGGACTCACTAAAAGGATTAACATCAATCGCACGGACTTGAGTGGTTTGATTAGTGGTTTTTAGGCTTCTGATACAAGTGTCAGAAGTCTTATAATCCCTGTTTATCTGTCCGTCATTGACAGCAATGAAATCATTTGCAACAATCAAAACAATCACAATAATCGCAACAATTGCGCCTTTGCATTCGCAACAATCACATTTATAATAATAAGAAAATTATTATTCAACATAAATTAAACAAAATGACAAAATGAACAAGATTTGGAATAAATTCTTAAACGTATCAGAAGCCGTTGCGAAGCATTGTGATTGGCTTACTATTCGCTATCCCTACCTTGTTTTTTTTCAACTTCTGTTTTTAGTAATTTTCTTATAAGGCTGCTAGGAAAATGCTTTTCAATAAAATCTTCATCTTCGAAGTGTATTTTAATAAAAACAAAAATAAAATTTGGCATTTATGACATAGTTTCCCGCCAACCGGTTTTCCCGTAGCGTTTTCTCCTTTGCATGTTATTTTGTTGAAACACAAACTTCAATGGGGATATTATTTCATGTTGAAAGAATTCATATGAATATAATTTGCATAGAAAAAGGCTTTATATTTACTTCAATACAGTTAATCAGTGTCAATCAACTTCAGTAAACTTAATTAACTCTGAGACTCAATTTCCTATCAGAAGCGCAGTGGTGCCTCAAAACAAATAATTGATTTTATTAAAGAAAAAAAAATAGAGATTCAGAATTTGATTAAGTAGATTTTTCTTTTCTTAATAACCTAATTATTGTGTTGCCTGATATCATTATTAATTTTTTCTTTTTTTCAATATTATTCTTTAATGAACTTCATCTGGTTTCCTTTTTTTACGTGTATTTTTGATATTTTTCAGTGGGTGCCATTTTAATTCTTACGAAGAAGCACTGAATGTGTTGGTCAATAGTTACTTCTATTTGATAAGAGCGAAGCAGTTGCTTATAAGTTTAATGATAAAAATAAATAGTTAGAATTTTATGAAGCACATTTTCTATCCTGGTTTAATAAGAAAGATAGAATAACTAAACGCCAGGTGTATGTGTGTGTGTGTATCGTATCTTCTTGAAACGTAGTAGCCATATTTATGGGTTGTCTCTTCTTGGTGTTTGCAAATTTTTTTATTTTTTTTTCTTTCTGATTATTTGAAGGAGCCTTTCAAATAAGGTCGGCTGGTAAATAGCCACATTTCTCGAACTAGGATTCGAATCCGGAATTAGCTTGGATATTTCTTCCACTGTTCTTCTTTCAATTCATGTGCCATTGGTACTTATGGGAGGTTTACTTTCAATCCACTAAGGCACAAATGATAACAATTCCCTTCTATGACATTTAGTGTACGTATTAAGTACTTTTAAAAACCACCTTTCCTTCAAAAATGATTTTCTCAAAATTATCGAATTGCAGATTCGCCAGTTCGTGAAATTAGTGACGATTTATTGTACTGACATCATTGGATTTTTGTAATTGAAACACAATATGCAGAAGGAATTTGAAATCTAGAATACTCTTTAGATGTTTTAAAGTTATTAAACTTTTGCGTAAAATAAAACAAAAGTGACACTCAATGTAAAGGAAAACCCAACGAAACGAAATGAATTAAATTTCCATAGCAACACGAGCCCATGCGCATCTACGTCATTAACAACAACGAGAGACAACGCACGTGATTGACGATAATAAGGTTAGCTAGAAAAACAGTATAAAGTTTTTAAGAAAGACAGATTATTTTAATTTGAATTTTTTCTAACAGTTATTAACAATATAAATGAAGCATTTAACGTGCTGTACAAATTGCTGTACAAGTTATTAACAATATTTTTGAAGAAAATGACAATAAAATACACGTTTGATAGTATATCAAAAGTAAACTGCAAGTTTAGTCAAGATCTTCATCTTTTTTTTTTTTTTTTTTGCTATATTTATCATGTTTATAAAATGTTAAATCTTTTTAAGAAATAAGAAATGAATCATCATTAAAAAAGAAATAAAGAAAGTTGTAATTTGATGAACTCTGGGATAAACCCAACATGAAAATCACAATATCACTTTTATTTTACAGAGTCTTTGACCTAAAAAAAATAATAAATAAATAAATAAAAAAAAAGAAGAAGCAAGTCGAAAAACTGTAAATCGTCAAAGTTGGAAAGCTGACATTTAGTGTTGTCGAGAAGTGATTGATCTCTTGTTGTTTAAACTGTTTTTGGGAAAGCCAGGATGAGTCATTGCGGCTTCAAAAGAGATTCAAAATAAACAAAATATCAGAGAAATGCCGCCGTCTGCTCACAGCGGAAGCTCCGTTAAAACCATTAAGTTTCCATTTGTGAGGGGCTGTTGGAGGGCGAAGGGGTGACGTCACTTGAGATTCGGGAAACCTGGGAACCGAACCGCTGACCAGACGCGCAACCCCTGATTATCGCAGTGGTCTTTTGATGAAATACAACCTCTCTTTGTGTGGGGATCCGTCAGTAGGGCTGTATGGGGTGATATTACTCAAAGGGAAGGATTAATGAGAGACACTTGGCCACCGGGGAACGCCGGCGTGTGGGTGGTCCGATCAGCACCCATCCTCCCATCGCTTGACGAATCTGGCCCCACAAGAGCTGTTACAGCTTTTAATATAAGTAATTGGCTTCGATACGGAGAGAGAGTGATTCACACCAACCTACATCGAAATGTCTTATCTGAATGGAAAATCAAACAGATACAGAACCCGTATCTCTTTGTCGCTTTCAGATAGGACTGTCCGCCTTGCTAGTAAAGAACAAATATATCACGATAAGTTTTGATATCTCCTATAGTAAATATTATTTTACAAGTGAGCAAAAAAAAATACCATCTCGAGCGTATATTGTGAATGATGTTTGTACGTACGCTGTAATGCAATATTGTCTGTAAATTGATGCTCACGAATTACTAAAAAAAATTCAGAGAACAAGGCTTAGGAAAAAAGAAAACAAAAAACTTCCGTGTATTTTTTTTTTTACAGAGAAAATATATGTTGCAACGAATTTTAGGTATAGACAAGTCTTAGGACAAATTAAATCCAGCTGGCTTTTAATACGCATATAAAACTATTTACAAGGGAATGATTGGCTAATTAGAAATCACATGATTTACAGTGATTGGATAATTTGACTGCATTTATAAAAATCAACGGAAAAGGCAACAGAAATTAAGACGGAAATTAAATAAAGAATTTTAATAATTCGAATTTAAACGGATTAAAGTTTGAATTGAAGAGATTCAAACTGAGTGTTTAGCCTAAACTATTCGGAGACTGATGTAGAGTGATTCAAAATTCCCTCTACAAACTTTAAAGATAGGTTCTACTTACTAAGACAAACAAAAAACATAAACATGGGTCCGGAAATGAATAGTTTTCGCGAAAAACGTAGTTTTCATTATTCAATGTATGGTGGGTCATTTCCGGACTCAATTAATTGATTTTTTTATTTTTGTTTTTTCAACACCGTTTATTAAATCATTTTTTCCCTATTTTATATATCTGTGTTATACAAAATTAATTTATTTAATATTTTGAAATACATTTTATCGCATCATACTGTACCAACAAACAACCACAAAGCTACGTTCTTAGCGAAAACTATTCATTCCCGGACTCATGTTTATTTGAACTTTTTTGTTTATCTTACTGAGTAGAATCTAACTTTAAAATTTGTGTAGGGAATTTTGAATCACCCTGTATACGTATATAACAGTATGACTTTCTTCTATTATAATCTTAACTTAACGTGTATATAAAAATATGTATAAATTAAAACTTCATATCTAATAAAACACATATAATTAACATTTAAAAAAATTTAAAATGGCGCAACTAGTTTCAACCGCTCTTACAGCAGTTTTCATCAGGTGTATGAAGTTTTAATTTATACATTCTTTGTTTTATATATAAGTTATACATGCCATATTATTTGTATGACATTTTATTAATTTATTACAGTATATTATTTATACTGTAATTTACAATTTTTAATTTTATAGAAATGTAATATTTTTCTATATATTTCTTCACCCGCTAAATAGCTATACTTTTCTTAATTTTATTCTACAAAATTTTTTATTCTACAAATATAATAAGTCATCAGTTATCTTAAACGCATTAAAATATTAAATTTAATCTAGTTCACTGCTTATTTTGCAAGATTAGCAGTAACTGTTGTTTTATAATAATTGCCTGTTTTCAATTTCTTGAAATATATCAGATATTTTAATTTTTTTATTAATAAATAAAACATATTTGTATGTTTTACCGGGTGTATTTGTTAATACAGTTATGGTATTAATAAGCCAAGTGTGGGCTGTTTAACAATGGCTAATTTCAGCTGATGAGATGTCCAACTATCTAAATGAGCAAAAAAAAAAAAAAAAAGTAATAAAGACAATCCTGTAAACGCTGGATGTTAGTTACGCCTAATTTCCAGCATTTCACTTTACACATTAAGAAATTAATCCATTTTTTTGTGTTATGACCTACAAAGGCCTGATTTCATTCGACTTATATAAGAATCATTTTTTATATATTTATCCTTTGGATTCTCAAATTCCCTGATAATGCTTCCAACTAATTAACACTTACAGATTGGAAGCCAAACAATTTCCTTGTCTCGTATGTCCTGTTAGTTATCGCAACTAGTGATTCATGTAGTGATGACAGAGTAATAACATCACACCCTAATCTTTGACATTAATTAAAATTGAATTATGCATCCTGATTTCCTGCCATTGTAAAACCAGCTGCTCAAAATTGGCTATTAATTATTTATAATTAGAGCCAGTACGAAGTATTAATTATTATTTTAAATTAGAAAAGTAGTGGCTACGAAAGCGCGCGAAGTGTTGATTAAGTCTCTGGAAAATTGGAATTGATAGTAATTAAAACAAAAACAAAAAATAAGTAAATAAATAAAATCTATTTTGACTAGAGAGGTAGTAGTTAATTACCATCTAATCACGTGTTACTGAAATGTATTACGTTTAAAAGTTAAAGTATCCCTCTACAGGCCTTTGGGGGCACGGGTGGTCAGGCTCCCAGCGTTTCGTGACCAACGGCACGAAGTTGAGATCGGGTGGTCATCCCGACGCCCGCCCGCCTTTAACTCCCGGGAAAGAAACCCGGTACCCATTCCACAGAGGGCTGGGTAGACCCTAGGACCCGTTTGGAGGTGAAAGGAGGGTGGAAAAATCCCCGCCCTCAATGTATAACAGTACTTTAGTCAAATCAGGACTCTTAACAATCGGTAGCAGACTACATTTGTTTCGTTTTTAAAAAATATCTTTAGCCTTTCGAAGTACCTGGAAATTTAAAATTGCGCATTTAATGATAATGTCCATTTCCATTTCCGTAACTGCGGTATTACCATCTGCGGTAGGACTACACGGATTTGCTGTAGATCTACGTTTTGCTTATCAGCGGTTCCCAATCTTTTTTTTTTTTTAATCGCGAACTCCTTTCCATATCACAGTCTTTGCCGAACGTCCAATCATCCAACCAAAAAAAAAAAACCACACACACCATACGTAACCAAATCCTAGTCAGTCCTCCCCAGCAAGTAATTGTGTAAGTTCTCCCTAAAAAAAAAAAAAGAAAGAAAACAACGATAATGTGCGTACAAACAATTACATGAGTAATGGTTCATCTTGGATTCCCGGTATCACAATTTCAAAAAACAGATCAGTGAACTCTTAGTCTTAACAACGATAATATTACATAATTTTTATTCTAGAACCCACCATCGCCTAACCTTAGTGACTTGTGGAACTACTAAAAAAGAAAAGCTATTGTACATCATTTGCCTCACGGTGATATCGTCATACCATTATTAATAATGAGTGGCCCGTGTCATGAAATTTTCGTATATCGTAAATGATTATTTATAATAATTTAATGATAATGTATAATTTGGTTAATATTAATAATTAATAATTAATGTTTAATTTGTTTGCTGACTATAATAGAATTGAAGCGTATATTGAATGACATAAGAATTCATGTGTGTTTAGAAGTCACTTTTAAAATATTTAATAAACTGTAACTTAACAATTTATTTATTTTTTTTCTTAAAAAAAGTCTCATATTCTTTCATTTATCAGCTTGAGAATGATATGATACGACCATCTCCAGAAACACAAAAGAATTAAGGGGAAAAAATGAGCAATTTAGTTCATTTCTGAAAGTAAAGATTCTTAGTGAAACCTTATTTTTATTTCATCTGATGCTGAAATCTATATTACTAAAATCGTTTATTTCTCTGTCTGTCCGGCGTATTTGTTAATTATTAGTTTCCCTTGCTGAGAAAGTCAGATTATAAATTTTTCTTTTTTTTTCGCCTTGTATGGGATTCGAACCGAGGACCTTCGTCCTCGCAGTCAGCAACGCTCACCATTGGACTACTGCTGATCCTCCAGTATCCAATCCTACCTTTATTCTATTTGTTCGCGCGCTATCAAATAATAAGTTCATTCAAAAAGGAATAAAATGTCACTTTTTGTCATAACCGCTTGGAATCGATTCTTCTTGGATTATCTCATACTCAGACAGGGGGAGACAGGGGAATGGCCTAGTTGTAAATAATTTAAAAGATTGTAAAAACTAAAATTGGAAATGAAACACCTCTCATG
>JAFIDM010000002.1:41400464-41462402 GCA_023159025.1 Thereuonema tuberculata
CGAAATGTGTTGTACCGTTTCTGTCTTTGTTCAAAAATTTGAAATGCAGTCGTGAGTCAGTGGTTCTAATAAAAAAGAGCTTCTCAATCAATGTGCCTTTGGTGCGCAGCAAGAATTTTTTGGGAGTACATACGTAAGAGATATTTAACTTCACATTTAACCAAATGCTCTAATCTTAACTAAATTCTTTACATCAATAATATTAATGTGAGCAAACAAAAACTTCTGCATCATTCTAACAGTAAAGGCTAATAAAAGATTAATATATATTCGAATCCTTAAATAGGGTACTTTTCAGTTATTTCAAGGTGCAGATTTTGCTAGTGTTGTTTTTCCTAGAATTCTATTACACGCAGTAGAGCAACGAAAAAGTTTGGAGTGCCTCCGTGCGATATCAGGAACAACGTTTCGTGTACAGTCGGATTCTTCCAAACACATAAGTCTGTCGTGAGGCAAAACAGGTTGAAAAGCACTACAACCCCATTACTAAGTAAATAGCTTAAATTTTTAATTCGCGGACCCTCTCAAGCTCCAGGCGCCGTCCAAGAATATTAACAATTTAAGCCAGAAGGGACGAGGCACAAGTAAGCCTAACTGTCTCTAGCATCAGAGCCAGAAGTTAACTTAACAACAAATTCTGGCTGTAATTTATCTCAGATAGGATTTTCAGTTGCACTTTCCGAAGGGGGAAAGTCCGACAGTTTTCTCGTGGTCACTTCTTAGAGAGTGAATCTTCATGTGAAAAGCATGTTGTGCGATGAACCGTTTGGGAAAAACAAGAATGTTAAGAAAGAAGACTTAAGTTTCTCCGGTCTTTCTGTTTAAGGTAGACACGACAGTAAATTGCCATAGGTTTCGTTTTGCTTTTAAGTATGTCTATATGATTACATAACTTCCAGACACTACCAAAGGTATATTCTACCATTTGTAGCATCTGCTAAGATGTACAGGAGAAAGAAAAACAGAAGAGGGAGGTTTTAAATAAGACGCTTCTTCAATGCAAATAACACCAGCCATACATATTTTTCTTCTTTTTTTTGTGATCAGTATTACTTAAGAAATTTTTATCTGAGGAAGATAGACTTAAGAACGTTAAGCCAAAATGCATCATAAGTGACCGTTAAAGCGCCGTAATCACAATAATTTACAATAATTATAGGAAAAGCAGAAGCCTCACTAGTTTGTTTCAGAGCATCCATTGTCTGGTGAAATAACCCTTTTTTATTATTATTTTACCAAAAGGGTATTTGAATGTTTCGTACATCACTAGTTTGTTATTATTTTTATTTTTCCATTTGTGCTCGAATTTTTGAAATTAAGCTGTCGACCAAAGAATAATTGCGACTGATGAGAAGAACGCGAAACATCTGTCCTGAATATAAATTCTCATGTAAATTCAGAATTCATGAAATGCTCTTGATGCTTGCATTCTATTTCTAATGTATCCTAAGCATATTAAATCCTTCTAGAACATGTACAGAAATTGTGTGGAAATAAGAGCAGGTCGCTTAAAACAGCCCAATTCCCGGTCCCTTCTCCTTCGCAAAAATTTCTAGATCGGTATAGTATGATGCGAAAATTCAAATCGTCTGTTGCTTATGATACTTAAGGTCTGAGTTTGTTTATTTATTGACATCAGAATTAACCCTACAAATCTACAAGTTAAAATGATCTAAAGACGATTAAGTTCCGAAATTGTTTGAAGCAACTTCCGAAGAAATGGCCTCCAACTAACAACATTATAAAATTAATTATCTCCTGATTCTCAATCCCACCATTGTGATTGAATTCTACAAAACAATCAGACATTGCACAATTTTTTTGAAAAACTATAATTTTCTGTATTGAATGTAATACGTACTGTAGCTTACGTAATGTAAATCTTATTTTGTTTACATACATATAGTGTTTATGTCTTTCATACCATGATCTTTCTGAATGAATATTTACTTATTGACAGAATAATCTTTTCAAGCATTCAGTGGATCTGAAATTAAAGTTAAAAGATGTAACTTGTTTAATTCGAAGTTTTGGATAATTCGAAGTTTTGTTGTGGTCCCATCAGCTTCGAATTATCCAAGTTGCATTGTAATTATATTGGCTCGTCACAACAATCATTGTAATGAGAGATTGAAACAGCATCATATCAGGAAATTCGGCGAAGAAAGAACATTTTCTTACAGAATATAGATTGTAATTGGTATAAAATGCAAATACTGTCAAAAGACAATAATCGCTTTCCATTAACGACACAAGAAGCATTTTTTTTTTTTAATTTAAGAATTGTTTATTAACTAGAAAACATGTAATTCCCACGATTACAGACTTATTAAATAGTGAGTTGTTTTAATTTCAGTATTTATTTTGTCACTATAAGTGTTTGGCGTTACATCATGTTTTTCAATTCTTTAGCATATCATTGTTTGTAGTGAAAATTGGTTCTATTATGTCTGTGAAAAATGGATAACGGCTATCCCATACATGTAGAGGAGAAAATATAGGTAGTAGGAATAAATATGGCACCTTCATAAATATAAACTAAAAAGACAATATACAATAAAAAAAAAAAAAAGGAAGTTCATCCTCCCACAGCCGTTGTGAATTTTCCATGCACAATTAAAATAAGAAAAAGCGCCTAAAATGTATAAAACATATTAAAAGGATGAGACTAGTGTTTACAAGTGACATCCCAAAATAGTTGTTTCATGCATAATTGGCGATCATCAGTTGAGAGTGTCACTGTAAACAGCTAAGGTCTCAATACAGAGGTGAATATCAACGATAGTAGTATTGAAGATGGCACCTCCACAAATCTAAACTAAAAAAAAAATTAAAAAAAAAATACACATTTAAAATAAAATAAAGAAAATTCATGTGCTGTCTTCCGACAGCCTTGTTCATCAATTAAATATTGCTTGATTTAAATCCACGTGTGTTTTTGATTACAGTACAAATATTTTTTTATTATTATTATTATTTCAGATTGTAATCAATTAAAATTTCTTTTGTTCCTTATTCACTTATTCTTATTAGAACAGTGTATTTTCTTTCACTGATACGATGTACTTACATTTTATTTGTACGTCTTTGAATGATGATAACACCGAGGTAACATTGGGGGAAAAATATATCAGTGCTGCATCTTGTGTTGCTATCACGGGAGAACCTTTGTAGCTCGTAAAACGGGAATAGACCGCGTGGAGTTAGAAACGTTTGGGGAAGTTGTGTCCTCGTGGGTCTTCCCTATAAAACATCCCACAAGACACATTGGCATTCTTTAGGGGGGGCTTCCGATTGTGCCTTTCTTCCCCAAGGGTCCTTAAACCAAGGAGGAGGGTGATGATGGCCTCCTCGGTCTTTATCTATTGCTGACAGAGTGGCTTTGTCACGGTACGACCTTTTCTTGAACCCTGGCGATCTTCGACCCCACCACCATGGAAACTGTAAATAGACCCCGGCATGAACTGAAAAGCAATCAACGCACATCCATTGGCAAACACCAAGAAAAGAAAAACGCCTTCAATTTAGCCAAGAGAGTGCATTCAGACTTCATCACTCGTCGCCAATTGAAATAACTGGCGACCTTTTTTTTTCTTTTCCTTCTTAAGAGTTGCTGTTTCAAAGGCAGACATTCGATCGTTTTCTTAGCTCGTATCGTTGCTTGAAACTTCTTAATATTCTTGCTATTCTTCGTGAAACAAATAATTTATAGACAATCTCCATCTTCCTGTAAAAAGTTACGTATTTTATCTTTTTTTGTTTGTCTGACGAAATTTCGAATTCGTCGTCTACTAAGTAATCGGAGGCAATTTACGCGCATTGTGCATAAATTTAGCTCTTACTGTATTTAAACAATCAAATAGAGAATCCAGTTCTTACAAATATCAGAAAATATCAAAATCCCTTGAAATCGATCTATTACAAGCAACTACGTTATTGTTTAGAAAATAAAAGGAATTTCCACAAGAATAGAGGGGCACTTGATTTTTTATCAATTAAAATCAATGAAATAATTAAATGATTCTGCGAGAGGGAAAAAAAAAACCCTCTCCTGTCTGATCAGTACGAACAGAACAGGTTGTGCTCGTATTTCTTCTTTGGCACAGTTGTCGCTGTCGTAAAGTGCAAAGCTTTAATGTGGCATTTCCTAGAATCCTCTACACGTGTGAAGTCAAATGTCTAGTAAAAGAACACCAATTTTTTTTTGTGACTTATTTTTTTTATTGATTATAAATAGATGCTTATAATCAGCAATTTCTTTAGAGTTAGTTATATAACATAAAAGTTGTATTAGGATTTTTTATTGATTTATTTTATATTAAGTAGAAACTGTAATTGTGAAGTTTAAATATTATGTTGATATAAGTAGATGGAAATTAAAATAATAAGAAAAGTAAAAATAAAATTTAAGAATTCGGCAATAGGTTATTCGCCTGTTTATCAAAAACATGGTTTCTTGAAGGTGATAAGAAATCTGACCTGCCCAATGAATATTAAATGGCCGCTGTATTTTGACCGTGCGAAGGTAGCATAATCATTAGTCTTTTAATTGTAGACTGGAATGAATGGTTGGACGTAATAACAACTTTTTTATTTTTAAATATTGAATTTCACTTTTTAGAGAAGAGGCTAAAATGAAACCAAAAGACAAGAAGACCCTATCAAGTTTTATTATAAATTATTGTTGATGAGAGGTAGGTTTAAAGTAAATGTTAATTTTGCTGGGGCGGTGAGTTGAAAACTAATTAAGATCCAAAATTTTTGATTAATTGATTAAATTACTGTAGGGATAACAGCGTAATCTTATTTGAGAGTTCATATCGACAATAAGGGTTGCGACCTCGATGTTGGATTAGAATTCCTTCTTGGAGCAGAATCTAAGAGTGGTGGTCTGTTCGACCATTAAAATTCTACATGATCTGAGTTCAGACCGGTGTGAGCCAGGTCGGTTTCTATCTTTGGTAAAATATAGAGTTTTTAGTACGAAAGGACCAAAATTTTTGGATTATCCATATAAAATGGAAGTAAATTAAAAGGTGCATAAAGATGAACATTTAACTTGGCAGAAAATGCGTTAAATTTAGGATTTAAAGATGTTCAATATAGTTATCAAGGCGGCAGAGGATGCGATAGATTTAAGCTCTATTTACAAGAATATTCTTTCTTGATATTAGTAAATTTTCAGAGACATAGGGTTAAAAATGTATCAAAGAAAATATATAACAGTGAAGATTTGGCCTACTATTTCATAAGGTTGTTCAACAGCTCGGGCTCCAATTCATGTAAGGATGAGAACGGTTGAAGTGAAACTTCAAAATAAAATTTGAGTAATACTGGGCGAACACGAGGCGATATTTTGGGACAATCTGGCCCAATTTGATTGCTGGCAACCGTTTACCCCAATTTGATTGTCCCAAACTGAACAATATTGCCCCAATTTTATTGTAGGTACCAAAGGAACAATATTGCCCCAATATTAGTTGTCGCAAAATATTGCTGGTACGAAAGCGAATCAAATGAACGGATGAAATCACGTGACAATGCCGACGTCGAAGGAGGCGGGACTTTGAACATCGGAAATTCAGTCACTCACGCCGGCCATTTTCTTTGAGAAACAAGGCTTAAAATTAGCAAAATAGGTCGGCCCAAAACAGATAATTCCAACAACAATATTTTGTCAATTGATAATGAAAGAATCGTAATTGATTTCTATAGAGGGACGGCGTTTAATACTATAGCAATTCTGTACGAAAACACGCTCGCTCTTTAGCTCTCCCTAGTGAGCAACGCCATAACCATAAAAATTCACGGCAATATTGGGTCAGTAAACTCTGTGTTCGCGCTTGATAAAGTTGTCCGCAATCAAATTGGGCCAACTTGTCCCAATCATATTGCCATAAAATCGCTCCGTGTTCGCCTAGCATGAGAGGGTAATGGACAATACTTTTAAATTTATTTGTTTGTGAAGATGGAAGTATTATAAGAATTAAAATAGATATAAGTAAAGCAATAACTCCCCCTAATTTGTTAGGGATAGATCGTAGAATGGCATAAGCAAATAAGAAGTATCATTCTGGTTGAATGTGAATAGGAGTAACTAAGGGGTTAGCTGAAGTAAAATTTTCTGGATCAGCTAGGGAGTAGGGGAAGAGTGATGAAATTACTATTAATGAAACTAGTATAATTAGAACACCTAAAAGATCTTTTAAGGAAAAAAAAGGGTGAAAAGGAATTTGACAAAACTCAAAACAGCAGTTGTTATACATAATGATTTGAATTAAAATGTATTGTAATGAGTTGTTGTATGTATTTCGTTTTGAGTGTGCGAGCCTGGAATGTATCTAAGGCCGTAGATGGATAGAATCTAAATGCACTTCTTATGTAAATAAACCAATCTGATTGCGACAGAACTTCAATTTTTAACAAATTACTTTCTTAAAATAAATCGTTAAAATATACCACATTCAGTGGCAGGTAAACATGCTAAAACACGAATACTGAATTCATTTTTATATATTTTTGTGTAAAGATGTTTAAAATTGTCTTAGTTACTCGTAGTTATGGTTCTTTAAAAATTTATTGTTTGAAATTTTGATAGCCTTCTGTATATCTCGGATCTGGTTGTCTTCTCGGATTTAAGACGGACGATTGTCTGACTGGTCTCCTACCTCGCTTTCATTCCATGAGATTAAATTAGATAGTTTTCTTCTATTTTAGATGAAGCTCGAACTGATTAACGTTGAAACTCTCTGATTTAACAATGGCATTATACTACACAATGATCACATAAGGATAATCGTATTTTTAGTCTTCTGATAAGGCTCAGAAGACTTATAATCCCGATTTGTCCGTCTGTCTGTGGACAAGTAACTTATCATTAAAATCTCATAAAATTATCATTAAGCACAACAATAACAACAATCGCAAAAATTGCGCCTTTTGCATTCGTAACAATCCACATGTATAATACAGTTCAGCAACAATCACAACAATCGCAACAATTGCGCCTTTTGCATTCGCAAAAATCACATTTATAATAATAAAAAAATTAAAGCAATATCAATTATATTGTCTTATACACATCAGAAGACGTTGCGAAGCATTGGTTTACTAATCGCTATCCCTACCTTGTTTCCTCATAAAAAGTTCCAATAATGTGTCGGTCTATCTGTCCGACTTTGATCTGTAGAGGTGATGACAGACATGAACGTAAGAGCTTCTCCCTTTCATCTACGAAGTCTACAAATAGTTTTTCTCAAAGATATGTTATTAAAATGAAACGAGAACATTCTTTATACGTTTTTAATTTCCGATGAAAACTCCAATATTTGATTTAATATATCAGTACAATTATTTCATGATAAAAAAAAAAAAAAATGTCAGTCTCCGTATCAGACACTCTTTGTGTGATACTATTTAAAATTGTGAGAAATTCAATTTTTAATCCCTGATAAAATTAAATTAAAACTAACATCAAGGCTTTGAAATATTTATATTTTTTTATTTTCATTAAAACCGAAAGTTAAGAGTGTGTTCTTTTGTTGTGTGTAAGCACGTGAGAACAATGGATGTGTTGAACACAGCATGAACGCGGACGTTCAATTGTTAATGGTGAATCCTAGAGGATCGTAAAATGGCGTTACGATGAAAACCGAAATAGCAATGATGCTAAGGTTTGAAAATGGGAATCGGATGAGTTCCTTCCGATTGTGCTATAAATTAGTTTTGATTTTAAACTCATATTGTGTTCAGTAAAAGGCGGACGGCCTTGAGAATTAAATAAGTAAGGATTAATGGTAAAGTTAAATTAATTCTTAATAAACGGTTAGGCCCAAAAGATTGAATCTCGCAAATGAGGACTGGCGGACCCAAGTGGAATTATTGCCAAGGTATTATCTTCAACGTTTGACTGGGATTAACGAGAAATTGATGGATGGTTGCTGAACTTTTGTAAGTAGGATTTCTATTTTACTTCACCCATCGAGAATTTGAAATGGAGCCAACGATAGAATTTCGAACACAAGAAAATGGAGTTTAGGACAAAGCGAAACGTATACTAATGAATATTAAAGATTAAACATTACCAACACATAAACATTTGTTCGTTGATTAAAGAAATAGTAAAGTTGTTTATTTCAAGTAAAACCATTAATGCTAGGATTTATTAAAGTCAAGGAAATCGACTTATTACAAATGTTGGACTGAATCAACTAAAGTTAAAGAACTGTAAAGTTGAAAGGATTTAAGTATTTATACAGGAACATTTGTGTTTATTAGCAAGAGTTTTATTTTAAAGATTATTTCAACGAGGTCAAAGATAGTTCGATTGAAGTATTCAAGTTATGATTATAAACTGTTTAGAGTGTTTTGGTAAAGACAATAATACTAGAATGTTTAGTCAAGAAAGGATTGGAGAAATCAAGTTTACTTAAACATTCATATTATTAAAGACTGTTATAGCGCATTCGGTGAACATTATTTAAAGCCATCTCATACAAGTTAAAAGACAAATGAGATATAAGAAAGTTCTACGTGTTAAAGAGTTTATACATTAAGATAAACTTCAGTAATTATCACACTAGATGAAAATAGCCATTTATCAACGTTGTTAATTGAACAGTTGATGTTAAGAAAGATTTAAAGGAACTTTAAGTTTTAAAGTAAAGAACTTTCAGTGAACTTTCAGTGATTCATAGACTATTTGAAACAACTGTTTCACATCTTGTAAATATTTAATGATTATAAAACAAGTTAAGTTTAAATCAGTTTTGCTTTTCATTTTCTCCTTACTCTTAAAGACTTAATATGCTCTGCTAAACCAGTACAGGCAAGTAAATAAATTAAAATGCCGTTTAGAAAATTTATTGTGTGGAACCTCAATGACAATTATATTCATATATATAATCCTCCCACAAAAATTAACAGAAAACCATCTTTTTTTTTTAAATGCGACTGCTTTTCATAGATCCCCAACTTAATAATAAAACATGAATCATTAATTAGCGTGTGAGACAGGAAGTGATCGCAAACCGGAAGTTGTATCTTTTCCCACCTCTACAAATCATAATGGCTCCAATAAATTAGCACTCATGTCTGTATGACTTGTATTTTAGGAGGTGGCGATATGTTTCATTTTCGGCGAGTTTTCTGTGAAACAGGAAGTGAACTCGTATTTTTCCTACTTCTACAAAGAAATAAATATAAAAGAAATAAAAAACCAAATGCAATAATCAAGTGATTTTTAAACATAATTCATAAATCATTATCAACCGTACATTTTTTAGTAAATTCTTTCTTTCTTTCTTTTTTTTTTTGCGATAGAAAGTGACTTTGTTTTTATTTGTAATTTTTAAATAAACAATATTAAATTACATCAATAAAATAAAATCATCGAGTTAGAGATCTTAAGAAAAAATGGTATTAATAAAAAGCAAATTTAACGTCCGTAAAAATTCAGAAATTGAGAGAAAAAATCACAACCGGACAACAAATATGCCTTCGCACATTGAGCCAACATCAACGGGAATTCTGAACAGCTGTTTCATCCTTATTAGGAATCATCAGCAGAATTTACCCTTGATTTTTGGCTCCGTTTCGCGAAAGCTTTACGTAAAAGCATTCTCCCGGGATCGAGAATTCTTTTAGCTTAGATTTCGCGCAACTGAGTCAAACATTTAGGATAAATTATGCTGATATTCCTAATAAGGTTGAAACAGCTGTTCAGAATTCCCGTTGATGTTGGCTCAATATGCGAAGGCATATTTGTTATCCGGTTGTGATTTTTTCTCTCTATTTAAAAAATGGTATTAGACATCGTAAAATTTAAAATAAAGTATTAAATCTTTTTAATTTTTGTTTTAGATTGGGAGTGAGGGGGAGGTACTTACTTCCTTTTCCCTTTCTTGCTCTTGCACTTGGTATTAGTTTTCTAAATCATAAATTTCTTTCTTTTTAGGCCGCACGTGTGTGAGCATCAAACGACAGAGACTGTTCCAACACGGAAATCATGCGTCAAAGCCTACACACGAATGATCAAAGTATGGAAACAGAACTGCGGAGAACATAACAAGAGTTGGTGTGTGGGATATGAACCCAGGTAAGACTTTAACAGCAAAATACGTTTTAAAACAAAAAAGAACTCCAGGGAATTGGTGGCTTTCAATGAGAATTTAAGTTGTGAATTATAGTGTGTAACCGAAAAATTTCTCAGCTTCAACTTATATTTCTTTTGCAGGAAAACACTTCCTTATGTAATGTCGTGAAACAAATCAACTCACGATGGAATTGTTAGATAAAATGTATATCTATTAGTATTTAGTTTTAGCAGTCCTAAGAACATAAGACCAGTCCTAATAACATTCATCTTCTTCATAAAATTTCAATGATGATATTAATAATGATTGCATTGTGAATATTAGAATATATACGCCTTCCAAGCATAGTAGAGACATCGGAGACTTAGACGGTGTTCTTGGAGATGTCAGAGTTCTTTCTTTTTTTGCTTGCCGAGGAAAAATAATAATAATAATATTGATTATAATAAGCAATGAGAACATCAGTTTGGTTCCGATATACTGGCCTGTTGACTTCTTAACATTATGGACGACAGTTGTAGACAATTTTCACGAATAAATCGAGATACAGGGTAGACTACATCGTAAGATATAACCTACATACAATCCATAGAAAAGCGAACAGAAAAGCGAGACATAACAAACCACCAATGGGATTCGAACCCTGAATCAGGCTACTGCCCTGACCATTCTATCTAAACGCCTTGATATTAATATTTTTACAACTATTGTTAGCATATTAGAAGCTCGTTCGTGTAGTTGTAATGTCTCTGGAGAATCAAGAGCATATTTCGAGATACAGTCAGCATGATCTCCCCGGAGCCGAGGTGCTTATTAAGTTGCGAGGCCCTCAACCAGAGTAAGAATTTTAAGAAATGCATATATTGCAAAAGTATTGTTTTGATTTTTATTTATATATATAATCTATATTAACTTATCTATCTCTTTAAGATGCATATTCATTTATGTAATTTTTTTGAAGTAAAATTCGTAAGTTCTTAAACTTTTTTTCACTTTTAACTTTTGAGGCCCCTACATCTGCGGGCTCCAGGCTGATGCCTCAAAAGCCTGCGCACAAATACGGCCTTGGTGACGAGTGTTCAGTTTTTTTTTAATTGTATTCCAAAATTTAATTTCATGGTCAATTTCAAAACATATTAGGCAGCGTTACAAATCAAAGGCAGAAAACCAGACAGCGAGGTTTTCTTTTTTATTTGTCTTCTGCACGGAATTTTCTCATCCCTATCTGTGTGAATTGTTTAGGAGGTGCATAACATAAAGCAGTCAATGATGAACTGCTTTATGTCACATGAAAGTAAGAAACAGTACTTTTTAAACTTAGAAGAAGAATCAGTGTGAAACTGAAAGAGAAAGATTTAAAATGTGATTTATTGATTACGAAGAGAGAAAAAAATAACTGACTAGCCGTATATATACCACTCACACCCTTACCTTACACCCTTGAAATAATTGTCAGTGCCTTCGAAACGTCGGTAATGGAACACAGTGTACATGAGTATTTTCTTCGGATATAGTCTTCCAAGATACTTGGGAGAGAATTCGACATTGAATGTTTGTCTCGTTGTCCCTTTGTGAGAAGCCATTTGTATGAAAGCACGTTGGAATTCCTGGAATGTGAAACTTTCTCCTTTGAAATAGAGAAGGTACAGGGTGATCAGAAAATCACGGAACCACAATGAACACAACGCTTGAGAACTGTAAAAAGACTTAATGCTTAAAATACCTGGTGTAGTAATTTGCTTGTTTGCTTTTTTTTTTTTAATTTATTTAACCAACTTTTTTAAAGGAGGATACACTCATAAAATGCACATATCATTGTATATATCCTTTCCGAATAACGTTTGAGCAAGTGACTGGGTATTCCTGAAACTTGAGATGAATATTTATGGAGATAATTTGTCTTTTACATCTATAAATTTCTCCTTTTGAATCCCTGCTGAGAATTTTCTAAGATAATTTCTGATAGTAAAAGAAAAACACGTCACTGCCACTGACGGCAAATAATGAATTTTCTGTGATATCCAACAATGGATAGTTAATCCTAACTCATACTAATCAACTTTTGATTACTTTGAACTTTTCTTTGTCAGCTCAACAAGAATTTATGAAGGATTTATGAAGCTCAACAAGAATTTATTTATTTACTGTGTTTTCTTCAAAGGGGGGGAAATTTTTGAATTTGAGATTGTTTCAGTTCGTAGAGTAATTCATAAATATGGGGATTTTCTTTCCCTTTGAATTACTTTCTGAATTTCAAATAAAAAAAGAATATTTAAATAAAATAAATATATATATATAACGAAAGTAATTTATTTCAGAACCTTCTTGTACTTCGTTTTTATTTATTTATTTATTTATTTATTTACTTTGCTAATTAAATCTCAGTCAACATTAGAAGATATATTTTTTAGTTTATTATTAATAAATAGAATCAGTTTGATGTATTTTGAAGTTAGATTATTAGACTATATAGAAATTTGAAATAATTGTTTTGCGACGAACAATAAGAATATGTTGGGATATTAGGCTTAATGACATTTTATCAAGTCGTCTTTTTATTTTTTCGTTTAGAAAAGCAATGTTTCACTTCCCTTGTAAATAAATCACACGTGAAGATTTTGCAGTTCATCTTTATTTTATTTTTGATCCCCAACACATGGTAAATTAGGTTCAATCGAACGGAGAATAACAAGCAGATGTTCCCACATATTTCTCTGTTGAGGGGCTGTGTCCGCCATGACACATATAGGGATGATGTCATTGTTAGACGATGGACTGCAGCTGGCGGTTCAGAGCATGCGTAGATAACGGTTTATGCCTTAGGGATGTGATTCTAAGTATTTTTTTTAACTATGTTTTGCAATGCGATTAACGAAGTTAACGAAAAAACAAAAGACTAAATATAATGCTGATGATGTCAACTCAATTTCGGATTTTTTTTTTAAGAAGTTAGCAAATATAAAAATCTAAATTAAACTGTTACAAAAAACATTGAAAGAGTGAAGGGGAATAAAGGGACAAGTCCCATCCTACAAAGGCTTAAAAACTGATCGCTAGAAAGCTCTAAAACACAGTATTACTGTTAGTATCAAGGCGTAATCGTCAAGGTTGCTGAATACGTTTTGTTAAATTATTACGACCTTTAATCTAATAGCGGGTCGTGCTCTCTTTTTATTGCAGCAAATAAATGTCGAGAAATGGATTCAGTGAGATTCTGTAAGTATGGTATAACAGTTTGTTAACAGTGTCTTCCATAACTAGACCGTAGTTCCTGATGGTGCATCCAAACGAAAAATTCCTCTGTCCATATAATCATAAAGGCCATCAAAGGGATTCAAATTAGGCAACAAGGAGACCTGTCCTTCCTCTTTTTCGACGAACCACTCGTGTACAAGCAGTATGGCATGAGTAGCAGCATGACAAAGCGCATTATTTTGTTAGAAAACACCATCAACTTCTCGAAAGACTGATGGGATAAAAGATGCACTTATATCGAAAATGATAATGGACAAATAGCCTGGTTTAGCAAGAGAATCCTCTAGCAGTTTTAGATGTCCATGAGAACATCCCCCAGACCATGGCAAATCCACCGCCTGCCTGTCTACGTGGGACTGTGATGTCTGTGATTAAAACGTGTTGTGGAGCTCCATTTGATCTTCCACTTCCCATCCACGTGGAATAGTTGGAATCATGACTCATCCAGAAGACACCCTTCCGCCAATCTTCCGCGGTCCAATGATGATGTTCCTCTACAAACGAAAGGCGCTTTTGCTGATGAGTCAACATGGGTACTGGACGTGGACTTCTACTCCGGAAACCCATGAAGATAAAGGTTCTGTGCACGATGACTGTGACACAATAAGGGTGATCTTCTGGTCGCATTCCTTGTTGATGTAGTTGATGGTCACACGGCGCTGGTGGAAAATATTCGTGAGAGACGCGATGTTCTGATGCTCTATGGCGAGTGATCGGCCAAACTTAACTCGAGCAGTTCTTATCATTATGTCAGGCGGTCTACATCTTAACGACAGCGAAACCATTCACCAATTGTGCTGTCTCGGGAATGGTACACCTTTCAGGAGGCAGTCTACGATCATTCCACATTGGAAGTCTGTTAAATTCCAATTTCCCGTGTTCACACTGTACATCAATATATCGTCGCGGCAGTTTCTGTTGCTTTATAGAATCTTTCTTTTTATCTTTCACGTGCCGGTTAAATCTAGAATATTCCATTGGAGGTCCGAGAAGTTACAGTAATTTGATTGTACAATGTATATTTCCAATGGAATAAACAAAAAGATAATAATCGAATCGACTGTGTATTGTACAATTAGGTGGGTGTTTTGAGACAGAATGACACATGTATCATTCTTAGTGGTTTTATTACTTCTTGATGTAAATGAAATGAAATCAAAAAGGCGTTCATCAGGGAAAGAGATCGCACAAACATCACATGTTATTAAAAGACATTTAAAAGACATATTAAAAGACATTACTTATTATTTAAAAGACAGGATTTGTATCATAATATTTACATTTTCAGGCCAAAATAGTATCCAATTACAATAGAATACGACTTGGAAACTACATGTATAAAGTCTTGACGAGGCAAAGAAATAAGAAGCTTCTGGAAAGTAATCGATTCCAAAATCAGTTGTTTATTTTTGTTATGATTTATACAACTTTCAAGTTTTTTATTCTATTCGATATGCTATTGGTTCAATATCTACATTGAATGTCGTAATACATTTACTAAAACTTTGAAGGAGAGATCGGAAATGATACGAGAACAAATACAAGAAAATGTTTGTTATCCAATGATATTGGGCAGAGAAGATGACAAAACGAACGTCAGAAATTCTAAATTAAGGTTCCTATGAATGAGGAAAAGGTCAAGAACACGTCTAAGCGGTAGGCGGCTGCTTAAATTGAAAATCTCGTTGGATTCGATTAGAAAAGAGAAGCTTTACAACATAAAGAGCTCTAAACTTCAAAACTTGACATTCAGCAGTGGATACAAAATGCGTGAAATAATGATTCCCAAAAACGCTTTTTTTCTTTAGTTGTCATATCGCTCTCTGCTGATACTTACATCAAAATATAAGACAGTGGCCTCTCACCTCTGAGGGTTAGGTGCTCATGTGGGTTTCGTTGATGGTGGCGATCCGCGCTGGGCAGGTTTTCCCGGGGTTCTCCCATTTCCCCTGCATTTCTCACACCATCCTTTCTCAGTCTTTCTCTCAGTCTGTCCTTCTTTCCGTGGCTATTCCAAAAGATCTTTCAGGTCAAGTGTTCGGATGACAAGCCATCCACGCTCACCACATTATATTACATTACATCAAAATATTATCCAGAGAATATAATATTTTTTAAATTTTAGAGAGAGAAAGATTGTGGTTCCACTTACAGAGGTAGTTTGTTTACCAAATTAGTTAGTTCGTTTTCTTCGTTTATTTGCCGATGCTTTAATAACAAGTTATAATTTAGTGTGTTACATTGTAGCTAAGCAATTATAAACTTCTTTCCATTTCAATGATAGTTGGCCTCTTAGTTAGTTAATGAACTTCCGATCAAAAGATTAGCTGTTTTCATACTTTATTCCATAGTGTTCTTCGAAAATTGGGCGGTCCATTGTTTTTGTTTTTAGTATTCTTCTATTAATTTGTAAATTGTAGTTTTTCTTTTCTGTTTTCTTTTCTTCAAGGAAACCTTACTAATTACTCGGAATTTGTGGGTTAGTTTCAAGGTTCTTTTTGTTGGTTCTTTGATGGATAACTTTGTGTTAGCCATTTATTCCCATGTTTCACTGACCTAAATACCATCGTCCTCACGAAACAGTAGCAGCAACAGCTGACCTGTGTTACACCCAGATGGACACTGAATTGTTGCAATGAATTCTAATAAGCAAAAGAGAGAAATTGATCCCCTCAAACACGCTCAGGAATTTCAAGTTCGTTCGTTTCCAATCACTTTTTTTAAAAAAAGAATTTAATCCACACACAGTCAAAACTAAAAATAAAAGTAACAATAAGGCAACATAGGAAAAGCACGTAATGTAAGAATGGAGATGCATTGGTAATACATCCTACCTTTAACAGAAAAGTATCTTTGTCGTTATCGAGTGTAAAGTATCTTGGAAATAACTAGCCCCCCCCCCCCCTGTCTCCCCCTGGTAACTATGAGATAATCCAAGAAGAATCGTTTTCAAGCGGTTATGGCAAAAAATGATATTTTTTTGAATAAACTCATTATTTGATACGCGCGAACAATTTGAATAAAAGTAGGTTTGGATATTGGGGTACCAGCAGTGGTCCAATGGTTAGCGTTCCTGACTGCAAGGACGAAGGTCCTCGCTTCGAATCCCATGCAAGGCGAAAAAAAAATTAATATTTTATAATCTGACATTCTCAGCAAGGGAAACTAATAATTAACAATTGAAAGGCTGAATGCAACAGTGGTGTAACCCTCTCCGAGGTCGATATAGAGTTACTACGCCATCGGTTATCATTAACCTTGAACTATGTACTAGAATTGATATACGCTTAATAGAAACATTCTTCGTGAGTTTACAAATGAAATGAATGTAACAGAAACACATGCAAAACTGGCTTATGTCAACTTTGCAGTCCAATATCTCAGTTCTTTAAAAAAAGAGGGTTAGACCACTGTTGCGCTCAACCTTTCAATTGCATCGAACAGACAGAGAAATAAAAGATTTTAGTAAAATAGATAAATGTAAAAGAAATAACAAAAGATGCTTACATTTTATTTCTCTATCATCTTATTTTTCTCAAGTTTCATCTATTCAGGAACAAAAAAATATAGATCAATTGCAATTCCATATGAATAAATCAAATAGTTCAAATCACGTGGGAAAAAAATGGTGTTTATAGAAAGGAGGACCAGACGCCTACGATTTTAAAATTTCCATAGAATACATATGAAATATGTAATTAATTTTAGAGTATTAACTAAGATGTAACTATTACTTTAATTTTTAATTACTGTCTGTTCAAATTATGTTAATCCACCGGCCCGGTAGCCGAATGGCAAGGATTGGAGGTGGCGGGTTCGATCTCCGGCCTCGGAGATTTTTCCACATTCGATTCTCCTCCGAGCGGGTCCTAGGCCTACCCAGCCTTCTGTAGGATGGGTATCAGGTTTCTTTCCCTGGGGTACAGGCGGGCGAGCGCTGGGCTGACCACCCGCGCCTCACCTCAGACTCGGGTCACCAAAACGGTGGAGTCTTACCTTCGACGCCCCGATGGACCATAGTGGGTTCCCTGTGCGATCCACCCTTCAAGCCTTGAATTTTTAACGATTTAATCCTAAATTCATAACTATTTATTTCATAGTTACTGCAATCAAATTCATGTGAAATTTTATTTAAACTTTGAAAAATCTTTCTTATTAAAATAATACAACGGAAAAGTTTTCCTATTTCAAAATCTAACTTCAAAATTTCCATGTGCTGAATTAATTGAACATTGATTTTGTTTATTTAAATTCAATTAGTTTTAATCAAATCAAACTATGTCAAATTTAAAATGGTTTATAAATCTTTCTCTGATTAACATTTTCATGTATTTTTATTCGATTCAGTGTACAACTGAAATGCCATTAATGCAGCTCTAGTACGAATGACGAAGAAGCTAGTAATAAAATTTTCTCTAGGGTTTCTATTATTTTTCGTTACACATTTCATAAAGATTTTTACAAAATTTAGTTTTTGGATTTTTAACATTAATGATTTTATCAACGCATAAAGAGAAACATGATTTTCATTGAAGTAAGGGTAAATATAGAGTAAATTACTTTAATTGATTTCTTTATTTATGGTATTTTGTAGAATTATTTTTTGTTATTTTATATTTGATTTCAAACTGCACTAATCCCTTCTTTTTAATGTTTTATTCTTGCTATCAATCTGAATGGATTTAAGCTGCAATTTACTTAATGTATTCTATGTTAACAGCGTCTTTACCGTTAGTAATTGGAAATACAAAAAAGTAATGGGTACGATTTGGATCATCTACTGACTCATAAATGCAGTCATTATAGGAGTGAGGACATTTTACCAAAAACGATCCGAATGCTTCTTCTATAGTTACTTAATTCCAGCGAATGTTTCTCCTGCATTTTAGTTGTTTAAGTTTTTGCAGATACGCCCGACTATTTTTGTTTTCATTGTGTTTTTCTTATTTTATCAGTCATTGATTGTAGCTATCTCTTGGTGTCCACAGTCCAAATCCACGCACCAGAAGGAAGTGTTTCATATCTGAAATCGGTGTCAGATACTTTAAGTGCACCACTGAGGTCTTTGTGTTTTCCTTTCTTTTCTACTTTTTTTTTTCACCTGCTGCTTCTCTTGAACTTCTTTTTCTTTCCAGAAGTAAACCGCTTGAGAACCCTCGGAGAGCGAGGACTGGTGATCAATTGAGCATTTACCTTCCCTTGGGCGTTCATCCATCTTGTCTTGTCATTCACTGCAACGAGCAGGGCTCTATTTCACTCGTACGCCGATGTTTGTCTTTCGAAACGGTTCTTTTTCACAGTCCTTATTTTTACTTTCTTTTTTTTTTAACCATAGTTTGACGACTACCCAAATGCCCAAATCTTAGCTAAGAGCGATATATCTATTCTGGGAAAGGTGTTTCCACTGAGAGATCACCTTCTTAGCATTTTTTAATTTTTGTGTGTGTGAGTGTTTTCTGTTAACCTTTGTTACATGGTGGTTCGTTTTACCTCTCAATTTGTCAAAGGGAAAAACTAAAGCTCCTTGATTTACGTGTTAGTTACTTAAGCCTAATTGGAAACCGTTCATTTGTTACTGCAGTTGATTACATTGCTTCATTGAGGCTTAAAGGGTTTCGTCTTTGTTGTTTTCAATGACAAGAAGCTCAGCTCAGAGAAGCATAGTCTCGTCTCTAACTGCAGAAGAAAATTGTTAATGAAATTTACATTTATAGTTGAATATGCTAAAATTTAAGATAGTTGTTTGATACAATCCAGAAGTAATTGTTAAAAAAGATTGTTAAAAAAGTCTTTCTGTGTAAACTTTCACTTTTAAGTAATTAAATTACTCTTATTAGTATAATTGATTAATTTTAAAGAGGTTCATACATTAGTGGTTTTTGATTCTCAAGCCCTTACGTCTGAGCCCAAATCTTTTACCAAATCATGTACCATTTAAAATTTTATCTTTCTAAGATAAGGAATGCTTTGTCGTGATTAATAAGTTAAGTTATCCCACCACAGGATCGCGGGAGGTAAGGCTCCCAGCGTTCCGTGACCAAGTTGAGATCGGATGGTCACCTCGCCCGCCTTTAACTCCCGGGAAAGAAACCCGGTACCCATTCAACATAGGGCTGAGTAGACCCTAGGACTGTTTGGGGGAGAATGGAGCGTGGAAAAATCCCCGGCCTCCGTCAACTCCAACCCAAAACCAAGCGCCCTTACCATTCGGCTACCGGGCCCACGCTTTGTCGTGATTAACTACAACTTTGTTTATCCGGACTAACTGGGACCAAAGACAATCCGGAAAATCGAAAATCCGGGTAATATGGGTAATAAGCAAAACAAATCCTTAAATAAGCAAACTTACCGTTTATTACGATAAAAAACTACGTTTTGTAACAAAATTACTCTAGTAAAGCTTTCTTAAACTCGACAAAAAGCATTTTATTCCCATAATTTTTTGTACAATCTATGCAGGAACTGCAGATTTAATCAAAATAAAAAGTGAATGTACTTATAGTTACGTTCTTACTATCATAGTTAAAAATTATTATCTATGCGAACATTAAATAAATAAAAAAATGTGTACAAATCTGATCCGGATTATCCGGAGATCCGGAACAACGAGGGCCGGATAATCGAGGTTGTAGTGTACTTCGCTTTAATCACAACGTATTTTGGTGGTTAGGGGCCCATTGCACTTTACCTATTGTACGATTGTACGTATCTTTCTTAGAATAGGAATCTTTCTTACAATTACGTAAATAGTTCTTTTGTTTATGCCACTAAAATTCGAGTGAACACGCTTAATTAAAAAAATAAAATTTTAAATGACAGTGTTTGATGAACAAGCAGCGTATTCAGTTTGTCGAATGCGAAAGTACGTTTTGTTGTTTATTTTTCTTTCCCATTCATATTAAAAATATTACAAATATTACCATTCGAGACTTTGCTACAGAATTTACAAGCAAAGCTGGAAAACAAAGAAATTATTGTAATGAATTTATCAGAGTTTAAAAAGTAAATTCCATTGGTAAGAAAGCGATGAAACGTTAAACATTATTTCTGAGATTTCACTGGATTTTTCTTTTGGGATTAACTAAAGATAAGCTGTCGATTCTTAAGGTGGCCTTTGACTTTTAGCAGTTGATGCAGAAAAATAAAAGAAAGCAAAGATTATAATATTCATTTCTCCACTACGAATGAAATAAGAAGATGGGAGGATTTTCTTCCGTTTCCAATATTTATTGAAATGAGGGGTTCTTACTTGCAGGGCACGAGGAAGTTGAAAATACTGAATCTATTAACCGCTGCCTGCGCATGCTCCTTTTGGATTGTTTTCGTTTTATCCCGAAATTAATTCTCGTTTTTCAGAGAAGCACGATGGAATGGTTACCTAGCAACCTCACTGAATTGTATCTCAGTATTTTTGCAAATATTTTTTCTAGCCGTAGGATAAAGTTTCAAATTTAACAAAAGTGATGTAGTTGTAATTGCCATAATTTTTTCATAAGAGCCCTCATACGTAAATGAGAAAACAGATTTAAAATGTATGTTGATTTTTCAGAACAGATTCGGCTTGTTTTCATTCAGTAAAAAATCTATCAAGTAGTTATAGAATTTAAAATGGAGCAAATGATTTGATGTAGTTAAATATCAGATAGTCATAATATGTAATACAGTATCTGCCTCTCTCCTAAAGATACAAACATTAGTGGGATATGATTATTAGTAACACTGGAAACTAGCAGAGTTCCAAAATAGAATTATAGATGAAATGCTTAAAGTCCTCCTAGCGAAAGAATGACTCTGACCTTTAACTACAACAATGATCTCTTAATCATTCCAGGACTGAAGTTTGTATAGAGAAACTATTCACAATCGCCAATCAGAAGCCAAGCACTTTCCCGCCATAAACACTGACATATACAATCGATTCAAATTCTACTATTGCGACATCTGGTGGCCACGGTCGTTCTTTGGTTTGCCCGAATATAGTTTCTTTAATTGTGAGTATTTTTACTATTTAAAGTAGGTTTTGACATTTGTAAGATATTTATCTGGTTATCTGGCGAGTGGAAAGAATGTCTCAAAATCTCAGTATTAGAATTAGTTAGTTTCTTTGATGTTTATTTAAATTCTCTCGACATCGAGGTTTGGCAAAATTTTATATTCTTTACAAAAGAATCTTTCTTGTGTTTTATATACAGGGTGATTCATGAAGACATGCAGAAACTTCGGAAACTCATTCTACATGTAAAAGTAAAGAAAAAAATTTATATAAACATAGGTCCGGAAATGCTTCGGTATCGAGTTACGGCTAGCGAAAGATTTCGCCCGTAATGAAGTACACCAATACGCACATGGACTACACCTCAGTTGTTAGCTCACACAATAAATCAAAACAATGCAATTCACATTATTGTTGAACAGCTGTTATTGTGTTGCCAACTTTTTTGTAGGTTCCACGTGGGATAAGCTTCAAACCATTGGGAGATACAGTTCTGCGACATGTTGTAGCCGATTTTTCAGGTCAACATCCCATAAGAAACCACTGATTTCACCCCTTAATTTACCTTCCCAGACTTCCAGCAAGTCTTCACCCAGGTACTATATTATGGGCGAAATCTTTCGCTAGCCGTAACTCGCTACCGAAGCATTTCCGGACCTATGTTTATATAACGTTTTTTCTTTACTTTTACATGTAGAATGAGCTCCCGAAGTTTCTGCATATCTTCATGAATCACCCTATATATAGATAGAATCACATAAGCATTTCATAATACAACAGAGACCTCAGTTCTAAAAACATCAATTGGACTGAATATTTTTAAAATATTGAAAGCAACTTAATTCTTGTTATAAAAAAAAGTCAAGTTAAGTTGGCGTTTTATACTTTTAACAATGTTGAAACTTATTAGTTGAAAACTTATAATTCTCATCTCTTTGAAAGAGAAACTCTGACATGAATTTAATAAGAGATCTGGAAAGATGTGTTATGAATTCTTTAGTACAAATTCCTCTTACGAAGCAATGGGCTGTTGATATGTCAGAATTTTTTGGCAAAAGAACATAAAAACTTTATTATGTGGTATTTATTGAAAGAGAACGGTTTTTCATTGTTAGCCAACGTTTCTAAGATAAATAAAAGAAATAAAACATCAGTATATTTGTCGCTAATAACTTTGACACCGGAGATTGGATCTTCTTGAAAAATGACAGGCATATTCGTGGACAAGATGTGGTCCAACTTTCGTATTTAAAAATGTTCCGGTGTGGGTTGCTGTGACTGAAATTCCAAAACAAACAAACCAATGAATTGTAAAGGTATATCCCACCCAAAATATTTCATGTAAAATAATTGCCAAGACTCACACGCTCATAATGCTTTCACTGGTAAAAAGTATGGCTTGGCCGAATCGTGGCTGTCGCACAGACAATTCCATGGAGTTATGTAAAGGATATGGAGTATGCCAAGACATACTTTTTGACCAAGATAGTAGGGTTTTTAGAGTTAGGCATGTAGAGTGAGGGGCTTGGCTCTACATGAGATCTGATAACTTTTTAACAGTGAAAGCGTTATGAGCATCTTGGCAACGTATTTTACATGAAATGTTTTGGGTGGGATGAAATAGTTCCATGAAACGGCCAAGCCATACTTTTTGACCAAGATATAGGGTTTTTAGAGTTAGGGCTTGTAGAGTTAGGCCTTGTAGAGTTAGGGGCTTGGCTCTACAAGAGATCTCATATCTTTTTACCAGTGAAAGCATTATGAGCGTGTGAGTCTTGGCAATTTATTTTACATGAAATGTTTTGGGTGGGATTTCATTTCTTTTTGTAGGATGAGATCTGATAACTTTTTAACAGTGAAAGCGTTATGAGCATGTGAGTCTTGGCAAGTTATTTTACATGAAATGTTTTGCATGGGATTATCTATTACAACTAAATTTAGTTTTAGGATTATTTAGAAAATGGATTTTTTTTTCAATACCCTACTTTTCTGTTTTTCTATTGGTCAACTTGTATATACAAGCTGTTTGCACTTTTGTAAGAAATCACATTATTACACAGTATTATTTAGGCCGAAGCGTTGAGGGTACGACGTATTTCAGATCTTAATAAAATCCAAAGTATAAAAGCTAGATAAATGAAACTTAGCGTATTTCATTAGTATGATAACTGCATCTTATCCTGAAAATTTCAGCTCTCTAGTATTATCCAGGCCGAAGCTATGAGGGTTCGATAATACATAACCAGACCCCCCCCCCCCCTTTATGAGGGGTTGGAGGGTGAAAGTTAAGGATTTCTTAATTTTTTTGTTGTTTGTGTGCTAATCCTAGCCTGCATACCAAATTTCAGCTTTCTAGGACTTCAGGAAGTATCCTAGAGGTTTTGATGATCATGAGTCAGTGAGTGAGTGAGTGAGTGACGGAATCGACGTATTTTAGGTATTAATAAAATCCAAAGTATAAAAGCTAAATAAATGAAACTTAGCGTATTTCATTAGTCTGCTAACTGCATCTTATCCTGAAAATTTGAGCTCTCTAGTATTATCCAGGCCGAAGCTATAAGGGTTCGAAAATACGACGAAACACTTCCAGAAAAGGTACGTATATATGGCCAAAGGAGAGATCGACTCTGACCTTGAAAAACAGCCATGATCTCTTAATCATTCCAGGACTCGAGAGAGAAGATTCAAAATGGCGACTCTCGGACAGTGAAAACCGTTGAAGCCAAACAAAAAGGAAATTATTGCTAACGTTACTTCTTATTTCGAAAAGGCCTTATGACATGCTTACTTACGGCACATCAGAGAAATTGTTTTCGATCGCAGTGCCGTTTTTTTAGACGAAACGTGAGTAAACGAATCCCATCTTCGTCTTCGTGTTGCCGATCTCAGGAATGCAATGTCGTCAAAAAACCAAATGGAAAAGGTAGGAGACTGATTTTGAACGATTGAAACGAACGAATGAATAAAAATTAATTTTTGAAATTATATTTGATGAGAAATCAGAATAATTCAAGAAAATAAATATCGTCTTTTTTCCGTAAACTTCAAACTCCCTAAATGTTCACTTTCCCGCCATAAACACAGACATATACAATCGATTCAAATTCTACTATTGCGACATCTGGTGGCCACGGTCATTCTTTGGTTTGGCGGACTTTAGTGCCCTTCCTGCCTTCGGCTCGTCTTGGCGGGGACACTACCGTGCCCCCAGATACAGAACATCCTCTAGTTACAGATAATATTTTTTATTATATTTTTCATGATAGTCTCCATCTTCTTTTTATAACAATATTTCGATCAGCTACAATTTGTAGAATTTGAGGCTGATCGGAATGTTATTATAAAAAGAAGATGAAGAATATAATGAAGAATGTAATAAAAAATAATTCTAAAGATATTTAATAATGCATATTAAATATGTTAAGTAATCCATTAAATTTACTCTCGCTTTGATATGGTTAAAATGAATTGGTTGTAAACAACTTAAGTAATTATTTGCCGATTTAAATAAAGAAGAAAAATTGAAGTTACTGTTTTTATTTAGTCAGATAACAATTTTTAAGAAGAAAAATGTTTTTACGACTTTAAACATAAAAAAATAAGGTTAAAATGGAAAACATTTTAGGAAAGTAAAAATTAAGTTAAAAAAAAAAAAATCAAAATTTAATACTGTGGATTTCACAGGATTATTTTTTTAATTGATTATTTTTTATCTCGGCGGCCATTCCCGAGATCGTGAATGCTTTTCCCTTAGCTTTCGTGCAGTCTGAGCTAAACATCAAGGGTAAATTCTGCTGATGATTCCTAATAAGGATGAAACAGCTGTTCAGGATTCCCGTTGATGTTGGCTCAATGTGCGAAGGCATATTTACTGTCCAGTTGTGTTTTTTTTTTCCTCTATTTAAGAATTTAAGTTCTTTCAACAATTTCTTGTGTTTTAATTTAAATAGGTTTGTTTCTTTAAAACCCCTATTTGGGCCTGTTGTTAATTACGGGTTTTCTGACTTGTAAATAACTGCCAAAATTCTCCGTTGAAGTTCCGGTATTTCAACGTGTATTTTACAAACTTTTCAATAATTTTTCTCTTAGTTTTCGTGAGTATGTTACCATTTTCCTCTAAAGTGGGGGCGGAAGCAGCATTATCGAGTTTTCTGGTTGATTCTCTTCGCTGAAACTTCATCGGCTGTCACGAATTTCTCTTGTTTGTTAATTGGATTTGACGGAATTCCTCGAGTGTCATCCCTCGCCCCGTCTGCGAGCGATGCAATTACGGGGGAAGAGGCTGGGATTCCTTCCATTTATCCAGGTGACAGACGAAGCCGAAGCTTCACACCTGTAGCTGCCTGGGAATTAGCTGAGTCACGGGTTGCTCTGGATTCGTCGTCCTCTCACCCACACCCCCGTTATCCACTTCCACATTCCATTGCTCAACAGACAGACAGACAAAGCCTTTCTTTTATGCCAAGCAGGAATTTCAAAACAAGTCGATAAAAAACTTTTGCAGGAGATTCCACGAAGATGGGCTTTTTTTTTTTTTTTAATTTTCTTTGGAATTTATTTTGAAAATCTTTATATTTCGGCTTTTCAACTGGATGGGATCAGTTAACCCCTTTATGCTTTGAGGAATCAGGTTTTTCAAGATTTCAAAAAATAATTACAATAATAAGCACCAAACGCGGCAGACTTTGTTAATCCCCATCTGGTCAAACTAGTTAGCCGATACACACACATTTAAATAAACGTGTGTGTGTGTGTGTGTGTGTGTGTGTATGAGACACATGATTAGGGGAGTCAGTGTCGCAGAAGCGTTTTTGTGTCAAAGAGCTTTCAAGTCATCGTTCGGAGAGCCAAATGAGCTATGGCAGGAAAATCCATATTTACTTTTGAAATAGTTCCGATCAACAGGTAAGGAGCTTAAAACAAGGAGACAGAAAGAAAAGAAACTGCCAAAATACAATGTTAAAAATTTTCAAAAACGTTAAAGATCAATAATCACGATAACTCAAAACAATTTATCTTAGAAACCTGAAGTTGTAACAGTACATATTCCCAAATGTTTATTTTTGATAGCAGTTTGACCCAAGGGGAAGAAGAACAAATACACGGGTATCTCAAATGCTCCGAATTTATTGTCATTGTCTTTGGTGCAGATATTTTTTTTTTTATTTGAAAGTTGAAACACCAATTTTCTTGTTTTTAGTGAATTTCGAAGACGTAATTAATACAGTCTAGTACTAGAAATGTTAGTAAATAAAAAAATTTCAGCAGCGAACAGATTTGCTATGGATTTGATGTGGAAGACTAATTGAAAAATGAATGTTCAAGTGGTTGTTGTACATCAAAGCGAACACTTCAGTTGATATAGTATCCAACTATATATATATATACTCACCAGATCAATTACTCAAAAACGGAGCCTGAAAAATATTTTGCGATGAATTAAAAATTTAAAATTATCGAAAAACATTTGTTAATAATGTTAATCAATAATAAATTATTTATCGGAGTTTATTTGTTGATTTTTTTTTTTGATATCTTATTACAAACAATGTCCCAGTCGTCTGTCAAAACAATGACTATTTCTACATCGATATTTAGTGACCCATTTGGGAGCTATTTTGGTGGCGACCAAAATCGGTAATATTGCGTTTGTCCTGTCCGTCCGTCCGTATCTGTCCGCCCCTAACAATTCCCCAACGGATTTCTTCATCGTATTCAGAGGCCCAAACACCGTAGAATGGGTTATTTTCAGGGCCCCTTGTTCGAAATATTTGGCATTGTTTTCATTAGATTTTCTCTATTAGTTTATGTATGTATGTATATATGTATGCTGTATGTATGTATTGAAGGTAGGTGGCAGAAGCCAAGCACTGCGACTAGAAGTCTATTGTACTATCCCACGGAAATATGGACAGATGGAGAGAAAGACTGAGAAAGTATGGTGGGAGAAGTGCAGGGGAAACGGGAGAAACCCGAGAAAACCTGCCCAGCGCGGATCGTCCACCATCACGAAACCCACATGAGAACCGAACTCGGGACTCTGAGGTGAGAGGCCGATGTCATAGCGACAACGCCAACCGCGCGGCCGCTCTATTAGTTTAAATGTTAGAAATGCAACCATCTTTTTTCAGTTTTCAGCTATAGCTTGATGGTCAAGGTTTCGGACTCATGTGCTGGAGGTTGTCAATTCAAATTCGAAAATCTTCTTTTTTATTATTATTATTATTTTCCTATCACTTTTTTATTTTTCCTTAAGTTAATGTACTTCCTTGGCCGCGCGGTTGGCGCTGTCGCTAAGACACTGGCCTCTCACCTCTGGGTCCCGGGTTCGGTTCTCATGTGGGTTTCGTTGATGATGGCGATCCGCGCTGGGCAGGTTTTCCCGGGGTTCTCCCATTTCCCCTGCATTTCTCACACCATCCTTTCTCAGTCTTTCTCTCCGTCTGTCCTTCTTTCCGTGGGATAGTATAAAAGATCTTTCAGGTCGACGTGCTCGGCAGTCATGCCATCCACTTTCAATTAATCTAATCTAATCTAATGTGCTTCCTTTATTTATTATTATTTTTAATTTTTTTCTATTTGTTACCCTTAAATTTATGCTTTAGAACAAAAATTACATTTACTTGTTTTTCATTAATCAAGGGAATCTATATAATTTAGATTTCCTAAAGTTAATCTTAGAATCCAACTTTTAATTATAATGTTTTATTATTATTTTTTTAAATCTAATTTTAATTCATTTTATTTGGAGGAGAAAAATTTTTCCGTGTCCTTATTGTTTCTCTGTATCGTATTCCATTTCGTTGCTTTTTTTCAAGTCATGCTCAGTATTTAACTAGACGCCAGATGAAACATCACAGCGAAATGTTTAACTCACGTGCAAATCTATAATTACTTAACCTCAAGTTTTATTTTCTTGATTTCTCCAGCTGTTGAATGCTTTGGAAATTGGCTTGGATTCAAAGTAAGAATTCGTAATCTTCTTCAATCACATTGAAACCCCGTGTCTCGCATCAGAGGCATGAATAAGATTTTAAAAGCCGAATTAATTATAACGTACGACAACAGTAACTCATTCCTCAATCTAATAGTCGGATCAAAGCTATAATTAATCCCCAGCGAAGGGTAATTCCTTCTCTCCCCTCTTTTTTCCTCCTGCAAAAGCCTTGTGTTGGGTCTATAGCGTTGTCGTTTCTGCATCTTGTGTCAATATTTAACGAGTCTTTATCCCGAAGGACTTCCCCAATGGAGAGAGCAATCGTTGTCAGAGGAGGGTGTGGTAGCGTCTGAACGTCCAATTCGACGCGCCCGTGAAACAGCAGCATCGTGGAACCAAGGGTTTCCCCCTTCTCACGGCAAGTGGTGTTTCTTCCCCCAATTGGAACAGGAATTTCGGGAGACTTCTAAAGACTTGAACGACCAAGAATGTAGTTGAAAATTAAGAAAAGTTAACAACAAAAAATTAGCAGAGGTAGTGAGTAAAATGAAAAGTGCTTACATTTTGTTTCTCTTTATTTTACACGATGGTAACTGTACCATGCACCGTAATTACATATTTATAAGTTTATTTGAGCTACTGTATGCTGTCCCTTAATTTACTTTAGAAAAATACAAGAGGTTTCAAAGAACTTAAAGCAATATTTTCCTTAAAATATTATTCCTCCCCGTTTCTTTATTTTCCTATTTTTTTTTTTTTTAATTCGACACAAAAAGAAAAGCCTAAATTATTTATATTCAAACGACAATATCTAATAAAAATATACCAAAGTACAGATCCTCCATTTTCTTTCTTTTACTGAAAGATTGGCTGTTGGAGATCGGCTTCCTAACTTGAGCCACTCCGAAATAAAAATCTTATCCACGCCCCTGTACTGAATCGTTGAGAAAAAAAAAAAGTTTCTCGACGCCATTTTTTTTCAAGATGGCGGCCTAAAACTGAGATTAAGCTGTGGCGCAATAGCTTAATACATTGTAACTTTCTTATTAATAATATACGAAAAGCGCAATTTTTGTATTACGACCAACTGTTAGATTGAATAGTTCCACTGTCTCTTTTTTTTATATGTTATTGTATTGGTCCCAACACTGCATTATCGTCGAACTGGAGCACATTACATTCGAAAAATTCAACAAGATTTGATTTTAAACAGTAATTCTATAAATACGTTCCCTAAAACCTCTGCTGAACGAATGCTAAGAAATCAATTACAAACATCAGTTCTAGAGTGATATCATTATGTTTTTCGTTTTTTGTTGAAAGGGTCATTGGTTTTAACTAAGAGACCCACTGTTGTAGGTGGTTGTTTATCAGGAAATGTCTTTCATTACTGAACTGTCATCGATGCTATCGACAAAGTGATTTGTAACACAAAATCCCTTTCAAATCGTGAATTCATTCCCGACCCCTCCCTTTGTCAAAAGGCTCCCATCAACTGTTCATTTAATCAAAGCCTGGTATCTTTGTTTGAAGACTTGGTGTCTTGTTTCTAACTCAAAGAGTATCGGGATATTCAGTGAATTGGTTGTAGTTAGAGTGTGGGGCAAAGAAACCGTCTCTTTCTTTCGAAATGTACCAAAGAAAACTGTCTCAATTGTAGATATTCCGTATTAGCTAAAGTATTTCGCTGCGGTCGAGTGATGGAGGGATTCGATTCCCAGCGGGAATTGGGGACTTATTTCTTCTATTAATTTTACGAGTACTAAGATTTACCAAGGAATGTGTAAAATAGAGTATGTGATTTCTTTTCTCTGTGTGCGTATGTGATTGGGGGAAGTGGGGATTGAGGGAATTGGTTAAAAACGGGAAAGATCGGACTGGCCGTTCGACTTTTGTAAGATTTGCGTACGTATTTATAGAGTTTGTCGATCTTCATTCCCTGGACACAGATGCTTACAAGAATCTCTGGTGAAAAATAAATCCATTACTTCTAATATAAAATTTTTATGTAGATTCATGAGATGATAGTAAAGATGAAATAAAATTACAATAAAATGTGCACCCTGCTAGTAGCTTCCAGAGTAGCTTCCCTGGACATCGAAAGGGGAAAGGGAAAAATTCCTCTTTCGATGTCTTGACAGCAATCTGGACGCTACTAACAGGGTGCACATTTTATTGTAATTTTATTTCATCTATTTAGTCAAGTCCGGATGCTCTTCACTATCATCTCATAATATTGCCCGCATGTGAAATTATTGATTATAAATCACATAGATTCGTCTCCACGTATTACAAAAAAAAGAAAAAAATCTGATTCTCTGACAATTAGTTAAGGTTGGATACAACCAACAGCTCTGTTGTTAGTGGACCTCAATTGTTACTTTTTTTTCTGTGTTTCTTCTAATCCATTTCTCCAATAATATTTGCTTTTCTCAGACGTTCAAACTGATCTGTTACTACGAAGATATTAGATGAATTTCCATTTCAGATGTAAGTGTAATTTATCTGCTTCCATATTTTCACTCGATAAGAAATACTTTAAAAAAAAAAAAAAAAAAAAAAAAAAGATGTCACGACAGTTCTTCGAAGAAAATGAAAACTCAAGTTTCTTTGTTAGAAGATTAGAATTAATAACCGATAGCTTAACTGTGACGATAAAGTTTATTCTGTTAATGAATTATGTGAGAATTGGAGAATAGCTTTTGTTTTAAAGAAATTTCGTTTTTAAAAAATAACGAAAAAGAAAAAAAAAAAAGCTTGAAAAAATTTGTTGTGTTAAAGTACCACACCCACGTCCTCTTCTGAGGGTAGCACAGCAGGTAAAACTCCTGCGAACACAGTCCGATTGGGATAAAGGTAAGGTGGGAGAACCAACCTGCCCTTAACACTCGAAGTAACAGACCCAGTGCCCATTTGGTAAGGGCTGTCACCAAAGGAAAACCTACTATCTTCTGGAGATTAAATCCGGCTTCTAAAGCCTTTAGACTTTTCAAAAAGTGTCTTTCTTTTTTAAGAAAGTCTGTAAATTTATCGTTATAAATTATTATTATTCACTAGTTTCCCGCTACTTTTTTCTTTGGAACATTAGGTTACAAAAATCAGCATATCTGTGTGTATAATCTGCAAATCTTCCTTAAAGCGTTTGAACCAGTATTGAATCTTCTTATATTTGGCTTGCATACTTATGGACAAGAGATGGTCTATCAATTGCATTTTTTTTTTTCGTTTCGAATCCGATTTTATAAGTGAAGATGACAAAGTTTCCATAGAACACTGTTATAAGCTAAATCATTTGACTTGCACGGGTTTCTCTCGAAGTCCACGAATACGGTTCAACCTATTTAAATTTACTCATGCTTTGACTTGTTTAAAAAACACAGGACGTAATCTAAGCAGATAGTAGCAACTTGATAGCAGATTGCAGTTTACAAATACGGAGACTTCTATGTTGTTTTCCCGACTTTGTTTAAAGAAAAATACAATGAAAGCACAACAACAATGAAAGTAGGTTTCAAATTCTTTCCATATTATTTGTTGAAAATCATAATAATGATGCTAGAAGACCTTTAAATACGTATTTTAAATTTTTATTATTTTTTTTTTTTAAAAAATAAGCATTTTTTTATATAGTCTAATGTGAACTAAAGAATTTTCTTAGATTTTTTTTTTTTTTGTAATGGGCTCTTAAGATGTAAATGATAATGGGATTAGTTAATGGAGGAGAATAAGAACTTGTTGACTGGTGAGTGGCATTTCTCTTTTTTTCTATCACTTACAGTAAATGCTGCGTTTTAAACTGTTGACATTTCTCATTGAGTTTGGCGATGGGTTCATCAGCACTCACGTGCACCCACCCCCGTTCTCCCACTTCACAGAATCACACGACTCGCGTTGATAACCCCTTGTAGAAAGTGGGTAAAAATAGTCGGGTTCTCCTTTTTCACCAGTGGGTTATGCTATACCCTCTTTTCCCGCTTGGGAAGCAACCGGCCACTCTGAAACGCTTGATTGTTCCAGAAAATTCTTCTCTCCATTTCGACACCCTGTGGGCTCGGCCTAAGTAGGGGATGGGATGGACAGACGGACATTAATGAGCTCAGATCTCCCTTAGAAGAGGACCTCTTGGGATGGCGTTGGGAAGATTAAGGTAATTAGAAATTATGATTCTGAAACAGAATGAATGTGAATGAAAGATATAAAAACCTACTTTCTTTCAAATATAGAATAAGCAGTATTCTGTATTTCTTCTTAGTACAGTGAAAATAACCAATATTGAAGAGATTCCCCAAAAGAAAGACCATTTTAAAATAAGTGCGAGATGAGTTTCTGATTTTGAAGAATGAAATGACAGTTTTTTTTACACGAATTCCTAAGTGAACATGCGGTAATGAATGTAAGAATGGCTGAGAAGTGATTGTCGACAAGTTTTGAACTTGTTCCGGACTAACTTAAGGAGTCAATCTGTTTTCCATCTGAGAAAAAAAAATAATTTAAACAGCTTTTTTTTTATTAAAGTCAAAGGTCAAACGTCAACTTCGGACAGAAATTCTTTCTAAAAATCCTTGTTTTCATGAATGTTATTTACTCGATGCAGTTAAAACATTTTATTATTTTTTCTTTTTATTAATGTTTACATACGAAATTGATATCAGTATTGTTTTCTAGTCTCCTTTTAAAAATTTGGAAATTTAAGTTCACACCCGTTTTCTCAAACGAAGACTGAGTAGAGGCTCCTGGACGGCAAACAGCGGCTGGAAAGTCAGTTCCAATTTTACCTGGGAAATAAATCCCGTTAACGATTGCTGTGAAAGCATAGAACTCTTCTGGAAGAGAAAGAATCTCGACCACAGCCGGGAATCGAGCAGGCGATTACCACTTGAGCTACCCAGGCACTTCCTCTTGATATCTTCAAACCTTGAACTAACTTTAATAGATTTACATCCAAATATATATATATATATATATATATATATAGTTAAGCTGGACAGTTTGCTGAAATTTAAAACCCAATACAAATTTCAAAAAACCGTTTCTATGAATGCAAAAGTTCGAATAACATTCACTTAAGTTAATTTTATTCTTATATTCTTTACGCTCTAAATTACTAAATTGCAAATGATTAATTGAAATCTTTGCATCGCTAAACTCGAAAATATGCATCATTCGAGTTTGGCCATTAGATATATATATATATATATTAATTATTTATTATTTCTGATCCATTACCTTTCAAAATAAAGCATTGTAAACAATGGTCTTCATTACTGTTCGGTTTTGTTTATGAGAGCCTTCAACGCTTTTGCGCATGCGTCAGGTCTCCTTCGATATCATGAATATAGGGGGTGAGGAGAAATAAAGAGAGGATATTTACTTTTTATCAGTGTTAGTTTACTAGTAGCTGCGTTCTATTTGCATTTTTCGGGAAAGAATTATGGAAAGAATAAATGCTATTGTAAAAATAACAGGTACTAAAAGAAAAACAGGTCTTAGGAAAGTGCCCATCTCAGCGTATCACCACTTTGCGGGATAGAATCGTTCGCGAGTGCTGATTCTCGCTTTTGAAAACGAACAGTAAGTATTCATTTTGTTTTGTAATAAATATTATATACCTTAAACATTAGCTCATTTTTAAGTAATAAAAACTGGCTTATAACTCAAATTTTGGATAATTCCTTTTTTTTTGGTTTTCATTTTTGTCCCTTGGTTTTCGAATCTCCAAATTATATTTTCAAAATACTGAGTATGAGAATCATTAAAAACAAACAAACGAATTTTTTTTTTCATATTTTTTTATTTTGCTTTATTTTCTCAAAACGTAATACTTAAAACTACCGCTACGATGTGATGGAACAGCACTTGTTGCTCGTGTCTTGTAGATTGACTGCTAACGATCAGTTCACACCTCACTAACCCTAATCTCATATTAAAAAAAAAAAAGAGGCCGATGCAGAATTAGATTCGCTGGCGTCTGGTTTAGCTCAGTAATGGCTGACGTAGGCTCACCCGGACACAGCACCCTCGGCTGTCGGAGATAGACGATAAGTCCAGTAGCCGAAATGAACGGGGCCCTTTAGGAGGGGAAACAGATTAGCCATCGGAGCTTAGAAGGTGTCAACGGATTCCATTACACTCAAGAAGTTTCTCCTCGTGTGAGAGCCAACGCCCCCACTCACGTGTCGAAGAAACCCCTCCCAAAACACAAGGCAGTGTGTGTTAAATATTATTACGGTTCACGAAAGATCGTATCGCTATTAAAGAAAATGAGTGTGAGGAGGTTACAGTTATTTGTTAGTGTTGAAAAATAAACAAGAAATAACTGAAAGCCTACTTTGTTTACCCCTCCCCCCCTTTTTTTTAAGTCATTAAAAACAATGTCTTTATAAATTATAAATAAATATACACTTAGTGGGAATTCACCGCTGGAGGATCCATTTTGAGGGTGGGGGATGAAGGTCAAAATAATCACTTTACATTTTAGATGGACCTTAAATAAGCATCGTACTACATTTTAAGAAAATCAGCCCAGCCGTTTTAGCGAGGGATTGTATAAGGGGTCATATTGGAGGATAACAGGGGGAGGAAACCAAAATAAAAGGCCTATGTTTTATAATGGATTCTAAATCAGTTATGCATTAAATATAATAGAAATCAGTTCATCCATTTAAACGTGACGCTCATTCAGACCGACAAAAGGACAAATAGAGGAACAAAATACTGAAATGGAAACAGTGAGACTCTATATGTTCAGCCAACAGCCACTGAGTCAACAATCTACCATAAATTTGTTAACTGTTGAAAATTGATTAATTACCTCAAAAATTACTAAGTCGCATGTAATGACTTTGAGCTTCAATTAGCACGAGCAAAGTTTAAATGGATGACGATGCGTTGAAATTAAGTTGAAATTCGTTGTTGGCCATCAGTGAGAGTTGATTGTTTTGTTTGTAACGTTTTTCCGTGATTAAGCTTTGTCACCTTCTCGAATTTGTGTACATGCCTATCCGTAGAGGAATTTCTCAATACAAAAAAGGTCTATTTCATAGATATATTCACTGGTTCAGAAATTATTATGGAGAAGATCGTACGCAAACACCGGCAGATATACAGACCATAAGAAAATAATTCAGCAAAGGAAAAGGAAGTAAGGAAAGTCGATTTAAAGAGTTTTTATATTTAAAAATTTTACATTTTGAGGGGAAATAAGGACACTAGAAGAACCTATAAGCGTTTTGTGGAAAAAATGTAGTGTTGACAATTTCAATAACTGTGAAATCATTAAGAAATAAGAATCTTTCTTCCATTGGGGGAAAAAAAAGGGAAGTTCCTTACTCCTGTTTATCCAACGCGATAGACTTACAATCTTGTATCCCATTTTTTGTAGCACTTTTTGATATGTAGATCTTTTACTTTCCTATATAGTATTCCCGACACAAAAAATAAAACTGTCGTATTTTTTTTTTCACCTTTTCAGCATTTTATTATAATATATTATCAAATATTTACTAATATCCTTTAACAGTATATAAAGGATTAATAGTTCTTATATTGTACTTACGACCTAACTATTTATCTTTTAATAATAAGGTACGTCGTAAGTTCAATATAAGAACTGTTAAACATCTCTAATGCTAATGTCAACATTCCAGCAGCAAAAATAAAAATAAAAAAAAAATGCCGCGAAACAATTTAAATTCCTATACTTTTTAAGACGCACTGTATTTCTGCAAATTCAGCGAACGCTAGTTAGATCCCCACTGTCTCTTTAAAACCCAAATTTAAACTAACAAGGCTAAAAATATAAGAACTGAAATGAAGCTCTGTTCACGTTGCTCGCAAGAAAGGTAAGGACTGATTGCTAGATCTGTTTTGACGTTCACGTATTAACGCAGCCTTTGTTTTTTTTTCGTGTTCGAAAACCAGTGATGATGTCAAAATAGTCTTTAGAACAAAACATTTTTAGAACTATTCAAAAATACAACGAATATTAAATAGTGATTCAGCTCAGAAAGAATAATGGACTAGTTTCCTATTTGGCTTACAATAAACTTACATATCCTCCTACAAAGAGTTTGTAATAAATGAACTTCAATCTTACTTCCCTCTGCATGAGAGATACAATTTTCTATGTAGACTAGCTCTTTATTTTTATACTGGCTCCCCCCCCCAAAAAAAATAAATAAATAAATATCATTCAGTCCTTTTCAAGGAATAGTTATGTGAAATCTGAAAATATAATATTTCTTAAGGTATTGAAAATTTAAATAAATAAATTTATTAAATTAATAATAATAACGCTTTTTAATAAATGTTTCACTGCATAAGCAGATTTTTTTACTATTAAAAAAAAATAGCCCAAGCAAGTTAAGTAAAAAAACAGAAATGATTTATTATAAATGTCCATTACAACATTATTAAAAATAATATTTTACCATTATCATTTTAAAATAATATTTAACGACGGAAAATCGTCATTTCAACTTGCTTTGACAAGAGGCGCCATCTGTTGATTAAAAATGAAATTAATCTTTTATGATTTTGCAGCTTTTAGGCGAATTGCTATTTTAATTTATTCATTAGCTCATATATTTTTTTGCACTTTCTCTTTTAATAGAACCATGTACTATACCTCCTTTTCAACGCAGATGGAACGCAGACAGAGGCGTTCCTATAAATGCTGCGATGGATGGATGCAGTTGAATCAGGAACCAGGCTGCATGTATCGTAAGTATTACTAAATATTTATTTATAGTTTTTTACAAGGAAGTAATCAGAAAATTGGCAGTGAAAGAAACAGTTTAAAATATTATCGCTCCAAAAGATATACAACTTTTTTTTTTGTGCGAATTTAAAAATTTTTTATATCTATAAATTTCTTTCGGCAAGCTATAACAACAAATTCGCCATCATATGGACTACGTACAGTTAGTTTTACATTCGAAATAAACTCGATTGAAATCAGTAATTATTAATGTTTCAAATAATATCTTACATTTTCAGTTAATGCAACTACTGTATTTTATTATTACAATAATTAAGAAGTATTTAAGGCAGTTACACAATTTTTTTTACAGGCCTATTATTAGAATTCGGAATATCAATATTCTGATTATTACAAAAGTGATAAATTTTTGCTTTAAAATGAAAATAACTATTACTTTTGTTACTATACAAATTAGTATATTCACGTGATTTCCTTGTTATTTGTATGTGCTTTTTCCAATAATTTTACAGAAATATTTCAACATTCTTGTCTTTTGATGTACAGTATTTACAAATGTATTTTTCTTACACAATCCATTTTTTTTTTTCTATGATGAGAAAATGATTTTGAAAGAAGAACCTTCCAGAATAAACGAACTACTTTTAGAACATTAAACTTCAAAAGAAATGTTTATAGAAAGCTGATCTATTGGAACATTGTAATATCAAAGAAAAAAGCCATTGTCTCTAAAAGAAATTCAAATTCAAAATTTAAAAAAAAAAACCAAAAAAGAAAAACAACGAATACAATAAAGAAACAATAAAGAAACAATAAATAAACAAATGTCAACTGAGTTGAATGTTTATGAAAATATATCATGTAAATATATCGAAAGACAGGATTCTTGAATAAGTTTTTGTAAAGCAAGTATTTCGCAGAGAGATAATTAAAAATCAATTATAACTACGTTAAGCGAACTTTTTGATATCTATAATAATGAAGTATGTTGAAGAATTGCTCGCTTAATTGAAATTTTAATAGTATTTAATAGACAAACACTATTTATTACATTAACATCATATATGAACTTCAACATTATAATATTTTATATTCAGCTTGAGGTAGTAGTTTCTTCATAATAAATTGTAAATTTATTTCATGAAAATGCAATGTGTATTTTTTGATTCTTTACTTTTTTAATATAATAATTATAATTTCATTTTGTTTTCATGTCATTATCATTTCTTTTATCATTTTTCAATTATGTTTCACGTTTCAAAATGTAAATACAGGAAACACAACAGGAGATTCGTATCTATTTTAACCGCTAAGAATTGTTTAGGCTTAATTGAAGTAAATTGTACGGTGCAAAATGGTAATTGCCTTTAATTGTAGCTATTAGTGGATGGCCTCCTTAAACAGCTCACTCATTTAAAGTCGAAATATTGTTTACGCCGAGATCGAATCTCGAAAATTGCTCTGAAAACTACCCGACGTTTGACAGACCCATTGTTGCCGAGATTTACAGTTCGATTGCGGCGGCCTGTGTGTGTCATTTGCCGTCGAGCCGGCTTGACCGGTGGTCGAAGGCCCGGCGGCCGAGGAAGGCCGCGCGTTTTCAACGGGGCCCCCCAGAATGAACACGACCCTCTTCGAAAATTTCACGCAATCCTTTCCTGGTCAAGTTGTAAATCGCGTTACGAATGGAGTAATAATAAGAGCTGTTGGTATGAAGGTTTTAATTTGCTCCATCAGGGTGGTTTAAATATTGCAAATAATGACCTATAAATAGTTTTTTATTACTACCTTGTCACGATATGAGCCTGAATGTAGAGTAGTTATTTTCTACAAAGTGCAATTTGTTTAATTTTAGTTATTTTATTTTCTACAATATAAACCTCTGAACCGACTCCTGTAGCCATAACGGAATATGCAACGAGACGATTTGAACAAATATGATCAACCATCAATTTCAAAGCAGGGGCCCGTAACCAAAGTTAAAACAAAATTTTTGAATTTTATACATTTTTTTTATGATGTAAGAAAAGAAATTGAGCATGTCTTCAAACTTTTGAAGATAAAGAAGAGAAGGAAGTAAACCGAGAAAGATTCACGGGTTATTGCCAAAAAGTAGAAATTCCTTCTAATACGCATTGTAGACAGTGGGACTGGCCGTAAGGATCTTAAAAGATTATATATGTTGTTTGTTTACACAAATCTCTTGATGCCAGAGATGATGAGGCTGATTGTCCTCGGACTCAGAATCGAAGAAAATAACCAAGATTATGGCCGTTCGCATGGCTAATGAACTCTATTATTAATTTGTAATAAGTTGTTTTCTGCTTTCATTACGTGAAATAGATCCATAGCTTTTTATAACGTGAGTAAAAGTTGGTTGCTTATTCTCCGATGATGCTCTGAAAAAGCATTAATCTCTGCATGTTTTACAGTTCGTCTCGTAGCAGAAACTTATCCCCTCGTAGAATATAAGGTAGCGTTATTTTGATATTAAGAAGGAAACAAGACCTTATGAAATGGTATCGCCATGTTTGATTTCTGTTATATGTAAACTTTCGTCTTAATTCCGTACACAAACAAATCCATCTACCTAAATCAGATCAGTGTATTAATTAAAAAAAAAATGCTTGTTAAAAAGAGACTTCTGTCTAAACAGACGATTGCAAAGTATCTGTATCATTTGTTGCGACCTCTGGTGTCTCAAATGAGAACTACTATGAATGGTTCTGTTGTATGGAAGGCTGACCATTTCAAGATCTTCCTAAGCGATAAATTTAGCGCAACAAACTATTAATGAAACGCTGATCTGTTCAAAACATACTTCCATGTTGTGATTGTAAGGCTATATTATTACTAGACTGTGAGAAAAAGGCCTTAACTAGCCCCTCAAGGTCTATTACTAATAAAAAGAATGTTATTTTTATTTTGGATTTTTTTTAGACAATCAAGTGGTTTTGACTTTTTTGAATTATAAACAAGATGTAGTACCAAAACATCCGTATGATAAGGCCTAAAATTAGTTATATCAAAAGTCAGTATTAGTGAATTTTAATCGTTTTTCGTCTTATTTATTGTGTAAACAGAGCTTTTTTTTGAAACTTTATTTTGTTAGTTTTCAGCTTGTGTGGATACAATTTCTATTAAATTCTATTAAATCTTTGATGGCATTTTTTCAATCATTTTCAGTTTTCAAAGGTAAATAGTTGTTTCTGTTATCCCGATTATTGCGCTTGAAATATAACATTTGCCAGGTCACTTTGATTTTTAGATAGCCATTAACAGGGTCCGAAAATAGTGATATTTGGACAAAATTGAATCGATTATGCTGAGAATAATATAATACCTTTCGACCCTACGTAGCCAATTCCGGTTCAAGATGGTGCGAAAAAGGTCTAGATGCAGTAAGTCGCTTAAAATTGCACTCGGACCCTGAATAAATGAGTTTTGCGCGACCATCAACAGTAGCGTCACTTTCAACAAATCAAGCGTTTAATAGATTGAAAATTGTAATAGGGAAGTCACTTGGTCTTGTGTTTACTACAAATTTGACTCGTTTTTCTCTGTTTTACAAACGTTAGACGAAACATATAGTATCCTCCAATCTACAGATACATCTTTTCAATAGAATTTTAGCAGTATTAAGCTTAGTAAATATTGTTAATAACTAAAAAAAAAAACAAAAAAAACCTTGGCATTAATTACTCAAACGCTGTAAAACAAAACTTATTTATTTGGTCATTGGAGAGAAAAGTAGCAGAAGATAGAAATAGAGAAAGTAAAATTATCTATTTATCTTTTGAAAATTCCTTAAAGTACTCTATTACAAAAATATTCTTATAAAATGTATTACTTTATTTGGGAAGCAATTGAAAAACAAGATCAGACAATGTAACTGACAGAAATTGAACGTCGAAATGAAACAGAAAAAAACAAAACAAAAAAAACAAAGGACTTGTTTGGTTAAAGCATAAGCTACTAACGCGAACTAACAAGTAATGAATATTCGATTTATGATTTGTTTGCTTATAGATTACAAACTCTTTTTAGCAAGTAGTTTGTAAGTTCTTTTATTTTAATTTTTCGAAAGGGTTGCTTGATAGTTACATCATTTGCTGTCCTCGCAAATTACGAAATTACATTTTGTGTTTGCAGCTGCCTGACGTAAATCATCGTAAAATACAGGTTTTCACAATTGTTTAAAACCTAACAAATTTGATAAATTTACCAGGGCCATAAATAGGATCTTATTTCGGGGAGGGCCAAGTTAGAGAACTGACCAAAAACAACCAAAAAAAAAAAAAAAAGCACTTTCAAAAAATTTTAATTTAAAAAAGTTTAAAAGGGTTAATGTATACATTTTGAGATTTCGTTTGGGGAGGGGAGTTTGTAACTCGAAAATAATGAATTCATGTATTTTTTTTTCATGAATTTGCAGTCGATCAGTAGTGATATCATTATATTGTTAGATTTCTTACGGTAATATTTCTTTTTTTATTTTGCTTAAATTCTAATAAAGTTTAGTCGAAAATCACTAGGAATCTAAATCCTAGCGCACTCAAGGTCTTGTAAGACACATAATGGAACATCTTTGCTTTTTTTAATGAAGTTATGTTAGTGATTGTTGATGCTTTTTAGCTAATGTACAATATGGCACATTTCAATATCGTGATATGGAATCCTGGACAGCTGGTTAGGAATCTTTTCTAAAATTAGTACACAGGTTTCGTATACTCACTTGAAAAGTAAAAACTTTAAAAAACTTGATTCCGCCATATTCTTTTTTTTCTTTTGATTCCTGATATTTTGAAAATGCTTGAATTAACGATAAAAAAAAATAAAAAATCAATTCAAGGAAAGTATTTTGAGAAAGTAACACAAGTGTTTAGCTAGAGCTTGGACTACGTATTTCTAGGGCTTTTAATTTCAGGTTTTTTAAGGCACTAAAAGAAATACATGTTCTCATGTGGGTTTCGTGATGGTGGACGATCCGCGCTGGGCAGGTTTTCTCGGGGTTCTCCCGTTTCCCCTGCACTTCTCCCACCATAGTTTCTCAGTCTTTCTCTCCATCTGTCCTTCTTTCCGTGGGTTAGTACAATAGACCTCCGGTCGCAGTGCTTGGCTTCTCTGCCACCCACATTCACTACATTAACATTAACATTAACATTAAAAGAAATACATTTAAGTTTTGCTAAGATTTATTTAGTTTACTTTTACAGCCTTTTAAAAGACATTTCCAAAATCAATTTCACTGTTAATCATCCTTATTGAATCGTTCAGTCTCACATGATCTGAATTCAAATGTCAGGCTTAACTAGTGAGAATCTAATGGCGGTGACTCGGATCTTAAAGTCTTTCTGTTTTGTAATTGGCTCTTGTGATCAATGCTCTCTGATCGGAAGATCAGACCTATTAGAGATCAGGTGAGGATTAAAACTTACTTTCTAGTTAACAGAATTGTTCTTCGCTATTTTTCTAAGTTGGGATGATGTCATTGATAATCTTCTCACGAGAGAGAGCTTTTTTGTCTCGTGCAAATGTCGGCGAATCTCACGGTTCACAGCAGAGCCTGAAAATTTCGAAAACTCCAGACAGCGTTTAAGTAGCGAAGAAAGATGACAAATGTCAAAAAAGAAACAATTAAACTTCAGCCGGAGATTGAACCTGATTTCCAACCCAAGTGCTTTAGGCGACTGAGGAACTATTCCCAACAGCCTCCATTGTCTGCGGAAGAAACAAATATTTAAATAAGTGGATTTCTGGTTATTGATTGAAGTCTCTGTCAATTACTAACAAAGCGAGATAAACATTTAGAAAAATTGCCTACAAGAGATAGACAACGAAAGCGTTGACCTTAACTTTTATGAAGAAAACCAAGTCCTTAAAAAACAACTTCATTTACTGAGAAATAACGTGAATTCATAAACATAACATTAATACAATTTTCTCAAAAAAGTGAGCACCTTTCTATTTCATTCATTCATTTCTCTTTTACTTCAACTGGTTTAAAACTGTACAAGGCCTCAACATCAGCAACGTCCTTCTAATAGGTACAGAATAAAAAGATAGAGTAGCCCCCGAATGAACTCCGTCTGGGTTGTTTTTTGTTTCTGAATCGCCTACACCAGACCGCAGTTCAACCGATCCCTGAAATTTGTCGCAAAGAGATTATAAAGCTATAAAAAAATAAACTTAATTGAAGAAAAAAAAAAGGAAAGCCGAGCAGCACTCCACCCTTGGCCTCTTGTCTGCCTACGCACTTCCTTTCCACGTTGGATCCTCTTTTCCCGCCCATCTCAAAGCGTCTCCAGGCGCCATTCGCATCAAAAAAACAAGAGCAAAAAACACAAAAGACTGACATTCTTGGGAACAAATATTCGTATTAATGTTAAATCCAGATTTGTAAAGTTTAATGTCTGACTTCCTTCTGTGTTCTGTGTTTTTCTGTTTATCGTTTTCTTTTTACGTTTTATTTAATGTAAAGACCACTTTTTCGGTGAATTATTCTCCCAATTTTATAGAATTAGTATATTCTGCTTTCTAAAAAAAAAAAGGGCACTCTGAACCATTGAAAAAGGTATCTTCTCTAAACTTGGCGTTCATGATTACGGATAAACACAATTTATTTATCATTTGAACGTTCTCCTTGGATCCTACGAAGACAATAAAAACATTCTCATAGAAAACCATTAGAAATCAAACAATGAACTCTGTAAGTCATTTTGTAGTTAGCTAATATAAGGAAGAGTACTGTAATGGAATTCAAAAATTAAGTTTAAATTATTCTGTTAGAATTATCATCATGACCTATCCTGGTCTTAGCTCGAGTTGAAGAGAGATAAGTATTTTTTTTTCGGTCAGTGCCTTTTAGAAGTTATCCATCAATTGCCTCCATTAATTAATAAATTTATCTATATTAATTTTAGCTCTATACAGTTGGGAATTAATATATTGTAAGATTTTAAGGTTTGGAAATGTTTTTTGTTGTTGTTTTGTTTTTTTATTATACAAGCGCTGTTAATTGTTTCGCATCATCTCCGATAGATGGCAATACTATTGAATATGTTTTTTAAAAAAAAGCGGCTATTTTAGCACATTAATAAAAAAACAAAACAAGTGAATATAATTTTGTGCTAAAGCATAAATTTAAGGGGCGATCCATAATAGTAAAAAAAAAAAGTTAAAAATGATAATAATAAAAAAGGAAGTACATTAACGTAAGGAAAAATTAAAAAAATTAGGAAAAAAATAAAAATTAGGAAAATAAGAAAAACCAAAAAAGAAAATTCACGCGGAAATTGAGAAAAAAAGATTACAAGAAGAAAAAAAAACAAAAAAAACAAAAACCAAAAACGGATTCGAACCGACAACATTAAGCGTATGAGCCTGAGAACTTACCGATCAGTCTAAAACTGACAGCTCAGATGAGATGATTGCATTTCTAATATTCGGAAATCCAATGAAATCCAATGAAACAATGTCAAATATATTGAACATGGGGCGGGGCGGAGGCGTTGGGGAGGCGTTCGCCACTCAAAATACCCAATTCCTTTAGTGTTTGGGCCTTCGAATACGATGATGAAATTCATTTCTCGATCTGACCGGTACCAGTTAAGAAGATGGACAGACACGGACGGACAGGACATACGCCATAGGTATCGAATTTGGTCGATATCACAATAGCTCCCGAATAGATCTTAGTGACGTCCATAATTAATACGCCAGTGATTTCTACTCAATGTTTGAAAAGATGTAGCTCTCTTATCTGCTGAAGTTCGATCTATTTCTTTTATTTTATTTTATTATATTTATACGAAACAAAAAGTGTTGTCGCCGTAACTTCTCTGAAGGCGTAAATTAAATTAGTAAAAGAAAAATTTGCTTTTTCTGTGTTGTAATATCTATTGAAATTCTTGCTGCACATCAATTTATCTACTACTTAGTCAATCGGGGCCTGTCCCACATTTGATTTGGAATCAAATCTCCCGGGTCCCGTTAGACCTTGGAGTTTATTGATGGAATCCTTTAACTTCAATTAAGAAAAGTTCGTGAATCAATAAGATCTCGAAACAGAAGTCTTAAATGCAGTGTTAAAAAAAAAATCGTAATTAAAAAAGAAAATGTTAAACTTTTTTTAGAAGCATATAGTATATACGTAGTTTGCGAAACGAAAATCTACATAAACTAGAGAAATATAGAAAGAAATAAGAAAACCTCAAACTTGACACCCGTCTTAATTTAATACTCATAATTAGTTAGAGAGAAATTAAAAAAAAATGATGGGAGAGGGTGAAAGATGAGTATGTGTAGTAAATTACAGTTTTGCCAAATGTAGTTGTGAAATCCTATTTATTTTTTTTTGTCAAGAAGTTTTTATAGACAAATTTTGGAGAATGCTTTGAAATTCTCTTCTGTTTTGGCGAGAAACGATCTCTGTCGTTTAATTATTTTTTTTAAATCTTGTTAAAGTGAAAAACTAAAGCTTGAACGTGGGAGGTTGGAAACTCTTAATTCCTGGGTTGGTTGAGCGAATTTGCTGAATTTCTGTTTTTGTAAGTTGTGTGGATTCTTGATCCACCGCCAGACCATCTCCTACGCAAAGATAACATGAACGTCGCATTACACGAGTTTCTGTAACAGCTTTGCATTAACTAAAGAAGCATTTTTCTCGGTAATTTTTTTTTTTTAAAGCGCGCTTGCAAGTAAAAGGTAAGAAACTCATTACTCTCTGAAGGTTATTTACATTTCTTACGTACATCTTTCCTAAGATTCTTGAGATTAACTCTACTGAACTATTCATAACAGCTTGTTTGGAATTTAACTACGAATTCCAAGCTTATGGAGATTGTGTTGTAATTAAGACTTTCCATTTGTTTAATGTTTATATTTTTAAATACAAGTTTAACGTGCGGAACTTAAGTTTAATATCACAATAAAGAACATACGCGCACAAGAAAAAAAAAATGGAATCACTGATCTGTTTTTGGAAATTTTGATACTGGGAACCCAGAACAGCTGTTTCAGGCTTCCTAGCCTTCATCAGCTGGATTCGCCCAGTATCTTACAGTCGGTGATCCCAAGAAACATAAACAAGAAACAAAAAATATTTTATATTTTTATATAATTATAATTTATAGTTTATATTTTTTTTCACAACTAATGCTACGACCATGTTGAATGTGTGTCCATCTAGTGTACGTTTTTGGAACTTTCTGTGGCGAATGCTCCTATAAAGCTACTGACTATCTCTTGCAGAATCATCTACTTTTTTTTTTTTTAATCTTCTATCTTTTTCTTATCTTCGTTCCAAAAGAATTGCCTTTATTTTCAGAAGTCCCGGAATTAATTAAAGATTGTAATTTCCTGAAGTTAATAAAAATCAGTAAAATAGTTGTAGCGAAGTTGTTCTTTGTGCTGATTGTCACAGCTATATAACAGGGAAGGATGAATGGAAGAAAAAGTTTAGGAATTCCGCTTTTTTTTTTTTGGTTGGAAAACAAGATCCTTACACCTAAGGGTTTTGATTATTTGCTTTTAAAGAAAAAAAATAAATAAAAAAATAAAAATAAAAAAGACAAACCTAGCTACGCCACTATATCTACTGCCGTTGTTATGAAAGAATGTGATTGAGAAAACGTTATTCTGAAAGATGAGCATCTCAAACACAGGGTCGTATACATGTTTTCATTTTGGGGGAGGACCAACTTCCCTTCTACCAGCCATCCAACCAAAAAAAGAAATGAAAGAAGATAGGGTTTACTACTTACTATCTTACTTATAAAACTATGATTTTGAAATTTTGGTAGAGTGGGGAGAGGAAAACTAAGGGTTACCTTGAACCAATCTCTAAATACTCTTATGATCTCAAAATTTACTATTAATAGACAAGCAATGTTGACCAAACTTGTTAGATAAAGTAAAGTTTGGCTCTCATTCCATTTGCTTTAGCAAACACGATTATGTAGCAGATATTAAACAAATATTAAATTCAATAATACCAAAATATTACGCAATAACACGAATCGACTTAGATTCGACTTGAGTTAGATCCATATCACAAATATTTACCGGAAAAATTACTATTCAAAATTATAAAACCGGAAAATTACAAAGTACCAGTATTTACAATGGTTTAAATAGAACAAAATGAAAACAGTTTTAGTGTTGAAATCAAGCAATTAATAAAAGCTTTATCGATGCAATTACAAACAAAAAGCTCTGTAAAATAACACACTTATCAAATTCCTACTAATTTATCCTGTAATGTGTAAATTCTTTAAATCAATCCAAAAATTTAATCTCTTCCTACTAGCTGCTTGTAGAATTAAAATATTGTAATGTGCAATCGTGAGAAATGAGGTAAAAATTGCACCAAAAGTTGTTGGAAGTCAAAAATGGATTAAAAAAAATAAATTAAAATAGTTAAAAAGGTGTGGATGGGGAGGGTTACGTTTCAAGTATCCTGAGATACCCAGTATCAAGGTGTAAATGTTGGGGTAGAGGAAGAGGAAAGAGGATGTGAGTATGTGAGTATACAATGTGGGTTATTTTAACCCGCCATATTGTCTTAGCTGGGGAAACCCATGGTTTGCAGGTTTCTCTATAATAATAATAATAATAATAATAATAATAATCTACAGGAAGCAAACACACATGATGACAGATACTGGTAATGCCACACATGAGACGATCGACCACATAATATCAGGCTGTCCCCTTCTGTCCCAAACAGACTACCTCCACCGACACAATCAGGTAGCGTCGATCGTTCATCAACAGCTAGCACACAAACACTCACTTATTAAGAACACGGTCCCATACTACAAGTATACACCACAAAGCGTATTAGAGTCACCCTCACATAAGCTGTACTGGGATCGCCCCATTCACACAGACAAAACTATACATCACAACAGACCTGACATCAGACTTGTTGATAAGGTCAACAAACAGACCTATCTCATTGAAACAGCAGTGCCTATCAGCAAGACCATGTAGAAAACTCCCGCAGACAAGATAAGTAAATACACAGACCTAGCACACGAGCTCCAGAAGCAGTGGAGGCAGGATCGAGTACGTGTTGTACCCATCATCCTGTCCGCCACTGGTCTGGTGCCTCAAACATTGCACCACAGCCTCAGCACACTAGGACTTCACAAAATCACTTATGCACAACTGCAGAAGGCTGTGGTACTCAACACTACACGCATAGTTAGGAAATTTATAGACACAAGCACACATCCCTAATCATTCTCGCACACGTCTTTACACTTGGCAACATGTGCTTTGCGCCACGTTGTCTTTGCTGGGGAAACCCAAGGTTTGAAGCTTTACACAATAATAATAATGATTTGAACAACTTAAGATATAAGATGCGGACAGTTACAAATATAAAGAAAGATAGCCAGGCAGAAAAAGTTATTTCATAAATATTCAAGTTATTAATGTAAATTAAGGAAAATAACTTCAGTATTAATAATCTACTACGGTATTGGTGTAATTCTTGGTATCATCCAAAAATTCCGATGGACGAGTAGTGTGCTGACACAATGTAAAGGGTGCTTGGGATGGCCACGAAACCGTTTTTGGGAACAGGTGCTTACCTGTCATGCAGCTGTGGCGTGCAGGCAGTTTCTTCATGTAAACTTTCATGGCGGTGCCATCTCAAGATAGAAAATTTGCAGGAACGGTATGAAGTATGTGACCGCCGTAACGGTGTACAATTACAAATAGAACGAAATGTACACTTGGATGGATAATGCTAGAATCCTACAACTGATATTTAATTACACTACTGCTCCCATTCACGGTTTCTGTCTTTCACTACTGCTTTGCCCAATACCGAATTAGAAAAATATATAATTAATATTATCCATAGATAGCGTAAAGAATTACACTTGAGTCTAACCTTCCGATCTGCATAATTTTTTTCTTCATGAAAAATACAATAACTAAATTTAATCCATGGTTTTTCAGGAAGTTTAGTCATACATGTCTTCTTGATAACAACGCAGCACATGTAGGTTTACTGTAACTCTTGTAACCCCTTTTAACATTAAATAAATAGGAAATAGGAATTCTGATTCTGTTAAGGTAAGGCGGGGATTGGGCTGATGAGTCCGTAGAAGGACGAAACGGCCGTTCCCAATTCCTTCCCATAATCCAATCAGAAAGGCAATTTCATTTTTTCTTCAAGTGCTGTGTTTCATTTACTGATATTTACTGATATTTACGTATTTTCATCAGCACGTTAAATTTCTTTTCTTTTTCTTTTTTCTTTTTTCCCTTTTAACATTAATAGGGGAAAAAAAAACAAAAAACCCTGATCAAAATAAACACAAAAATTAGGCTATTTATTTTAATATTTCAAACCAGTTTAATTTTTAATGATTTTTGGTAAATAGCCGAAGAACGTAGTGGCAAAAACTCTTTAAAATGAGTTGTCATTTCAAAAAAGTGTGTTCGCTTTCTTATGAAGTTGCTTACGTTGCTGCCCTCAATTGAACCTTGACATTTACATTATTTACTGCACGTTTACTATAATGTCCTTCTCAAATTAATATCAGAAAGACTTTGGTAGCCTTCAAAAGACTTTTTTTTTTGTTTTTCTTGACGTTCTTCATTTATTTTTGGTCATTGGGCGGGTTTTTTTTCTTTCTTATAATGCGAATATTGTAATATTGGTAAGCAAACTACACATTGTTTGATATACATTTAGATTATTCTATTGTCAAGAAGTACTTTAGTTAGGAATTTAATGTTGTGTTTGGCAAAAGGGAATTGTTTCTATTGTTTTATTTCCTTGGCCTGAAGCGAAGCAAATATTTGGAACACCTAATAATCCCAGAGATGGTTTTACCTATTGGCAATGAAAGCTTTTGCTTACGACCTCACCCAGGGGCGTACAATAGGATTTTCTTTCGGAGAGGATCAATAGGGAACTGACCAGCAATAACCAAAAAGAAAAAAAAAAATAGAGCTGATCTATGTATTTTGAGATTTCGGGGGAGGGGGGCAGGAGCCGAGGGCTCTTCTTTCATCTATATACTCTCACGGACCTCACAATAAACTTATCGAAAAGCGTTTATGCAAATCATGCTAGTGTAATACGTCGCCATTGTGCAAATCACAAAGACTGAATATAGCACCTAGAGTTCAGTGTCTGGTTTTACTTAAACGTTTTCTAATTACATCGTATCTTCAAAAGAAGATAAGGAAACAAAATACAGTTTAAACAAAATCTTCTTAGACCATATTAAGTAACTTCTTTTAATAATATATTAAAGCTCCTTACATTACATAGGCAATATTTCGTACTTGGCCGAATAGGCTTACCAAATATTGCCTATGTGATATAAGGAGCTTATTAAAAGAAGTTATTTAAAATACAATTTAGTTTATTAGTCAGTATTTGTAATATTTCATCATCATTAGATCTTAAATTAGAGTTTTGAAGTTGGTAAAAATGTTTATTGTTTATATTTGTAATTTGTAAAAAAAAACCGCTATTTATCATTCTCACTATTTTAAAAATAACAACGAAAAACATTGGGTCCTGATTCAAGCAAATGCAGGCGACTGCAAACTTCTTATTTCTTTTATATATTTCTTTTTCCAAAGCACCTAAAATTCAAAAAATTGAAATATGAACTTGCGAACCATCTGGGAGTTCTATTTTCTTGTTTTTAATTTTCAAAATATTCTACAATTAATTAAATTAAAATTCAAAAACAGTCAATTTTTTTTTTAAGTTGAAAATACCGAGTAATACTTTGAAAACACCCAAAAAACTGACTTTTTTTATTATTTTAATTTAATTAATTACAGAATATCTTCGAAATTAAAAAAAGAAAATAGAAATCTTAGATGCTTCACAAGGTCATATTTAAGTTTTCAGAATTTTAGATGCATTGGAAAAAGAAATATGTAAAAGAAATAAAAGATTTGCAATCGCCTGCATTTGCTTGAGTCAGGACCTTAAGGCATAAAGATTAAGTAAATGCAATAAATCGGCTGCTGATGAATTTCGTAGTATTTTGTAGAATACAAATTTTCTTGTAAAAAAACGCGGAGAAATGAATTTTTTTCCCTCTCATTCATTTTACATTTGTCACAAGTCGACATGTGTAGATTGTTCGTCCTTCCCAATCGTAAAACCAAGCAATATCTCGCGTATTTCAAAATAAAACTGAAATTCGTTTTGTTGTGTATCTGCAAATCGCCCGAACATAAACTGTCTTTCACGAAGGCCTATATGTCGTCATTAAGACCACATAAAAAACAAATCTATAGAAGTAAACGTAATAAAAATGTTACCAATGTTGACCCCAATCTCCCTCAGCTATAAATTACACTTGCTCTCTTCCCAGGATCTATTGATGTCGTAATTTTAACTGAACGGTTCTTCACTTGCAGCAAATATTTAAGAGTTCTCTGTTACATCTTGTTAACATTGTCGCCAAATGAGTCAGTGACTTAAAGTCTAGCGATTTATTTATAGTCAATAGTAGCTCTTTTTTTATTGATTTACTTTTTTTTTCAACATTTCTAAATTCGGGTTTTTTTTTTCCTTCGTCAACAACAAAAAAACAAAACAAAAAAAAACAAAGGAAATATTGACATAGAAGAAGTTAATGAAAGATACTGATAAAAGTGTTTGCCGTAATGAAGCCTAATTAATTAGCGCTCGCCTCCATTTTCTTTCCGGGTAAACAAAATGTACCCGCACGAGATGATTTAGTTGGCCCATTAGCAAACAGATTTCTCGCAAACGTTTACGTATCGGGACGTGATCAGCTTTCTGACGGCGGCAGTTTCACAGCGTTTCAGTTTATCGCGAAGAAAACAAAAAAAAAATAATCCCTTTTTCGAGGCCTCCGTCCACAGATAAGAAGTCGCCTCCGAGGGAACACTTTGGCCACCAAAATGCAACAGGAAAACCCACTGAACAACAACAAAAAAATGAGCACAAGGGACTTTGCTTGTTAAGTAACATTTTCAAAACATACAATGGCTGAAATATTGGAAAAAAAGTGAATCTAATTACAAAGAAAATAATTTCTTTTGGAATTTGTGGGCGCTCGCTCAAAAATGAGTAAAGCTCACTGACTTTTTTTTATAATTTTCATTTATATTCTAAATAATATTTTAGTGTAAAATAAAATTATACGTTTCAAAGCTATTTTAAAAGATTTTAATAAATTTACAAAAATACCTAACTCAAAAAAGTTTTGCTTCATGGTTTGTGTTCGCTGGGTCTCTTACAAATATTAAATTCCCTTGTGTTATTAGTTTGTGGTCGGTTAGTTAGACTACCAAAATTATTTAGTCTGTTAAGTTTCCTTTGTAATCTTTTTATTTACTTTTTTAATGTTCTAAACCTATTTGTATCTTTTTCACAAGAGTTAGGCCTACGCCAAATTTATCCAGTCCATCAACGACAAAAAGAAAAAAGAATTATTTGATCATCTCTAACTATTCTGTTATAAACCGTTTTAGTCAGAGAGATTTTGTTTTTTTAAAAACAGCGCTGTAGGCGAATACTGAAGAGTTAGTCTATATGCAAAAGAGGTAGATCCAAAGTAGTGATAAATTTTTTTAGAGGGGGTTAGAATGTAGATCCGCAGGTTTTTTTTTTTTTTTGGTTGGATGTGGGTTTGAATTACACGAGCTCTAACTTGTATCCACCTCCTGTAAGGGTACCTGGTGGTAACACAAAATGGTTCCGAACATTGAAAGTGACACCTGTTGATATGCCTTCGTATGAGCATTATCCATTCGTGGGTCCCAATGACTGATGATTCTGAAAGAAACCGAGCTTCCAAAGGTATTTTCTATAACACTTCTTTACACGTCGAACAGGAAACTATGGAATGTGAATGAAAGCAAAATAACGTGAACTTGGAGTAAACGAGTTCTGAGAGATTTTAAATGAAATATTTTTAAAGTAACTAAATGTATTTGATATGTAGATATTACTTTTCTGTCTGAATATGAGCATTTTTTTTTAGTTCCATCCAAGTTATTTCCTAATAAATATATATATATTTTTTTTTTGTATATAGTATTACAGTAGAGTCCCGATTATCCGAGTTAATGTGGACCAAGACTAACTCGGATAACCGAAAAACTGGGTTAAACCGAAAATTGTAAATAAAAAAAATCGTCTAGTTTAAATGTATATTTTAACAAATACAGAAGTTACACAGATACACCACATACAAGTCATATTGAAAGAGTTCTTTTACTTAAAAAAATAATTGTTTTTTGTTTTACTTTGGCGTTTTTCAGCAGCAATGTTTCGGCATTTTTTTAAGGTTAACCCAGGATTGTTGGTGTCGAAACCATTCCCCGATTCTAGATAGCGGGTTATACAACTAAATGAACGAAGATTAATTTGCGAAAAAAAAATTCCTAGAAATATTTGATAGCTCGGTTAAAGCGGAAACTCGGATAATCGGGGTTTTACTGTACTTCAGTTAAAAATAAAAGTTAAAGAAATGAATGCAAACCGTGATTTCTGCTTAGGATTATTGTTATTATGTTAACTACAAAATACTATATTTTAACTATAAGTGTAAAATGAGTTTTATAGTTCCTTCTCAATTTTTTTTTTTGTAACTGTGATTGGTACGCTATTTTAAGCATTTTCCAAAACAAATAAAACCTCTTAGTTCAAATGGTGAGATGCAATGTCCACTGGTTTGAAAGAGCTGAATCAGATGAACACCCAATCGTCTGCAGAATGGGCCTCAACATCGTCTGATAGGGCTGCTGATCACGGGAGTCTCTACCTTATTTACTGTCCATCTTCATTTGGTCATTAAATGGGAGCTTAAAGGGTAAATATTATAATATCCCACCATTTACTTTACAGGGAGAGCATTCGCAAACTATACATAGTTTATTATGATCATTTTTTTGAAGCCACAAACAACAGCAGCCTTGTTTTTGCGGGTTCTTTGTATCATTTTTCTCCTTTGACGACACTCCGTCACCACGAGCGACATAAAGATTACGCTTGTTGGAGGATTGCGAGGTGAATGATGGCTTTGACACCAACCGCTCCGTTCACAAACCCTTTTTCGGTTGAGACGCCCACTCAGCGCCTAATCTTGGCTGCCTATCGCCATTTGTTGATTTTAATGTTTTAGCCTCCTTCACTTTATTGTTTTCTCTCTCTGGGATTCTTTATCGCTCCCATCTCGACTCCTGTCGGTTCCATGTGTGAAGAAACCAATAAAAAGTCACAGCTGCTGTTTTTCCCCAATGTCTAATTAATCACTGGTTTTTTGGTGTTTGCAGCCGATCCCGTTATGGTCAGTTTCTGACGTTTCTCGATGCTGTCAAACATCGTTGCAAGTCCTTGTTGTCAAACTGAAGCTGTGACATGATTGATGGAATTATTAATCGTTTGTGATTACTCTGTTTCCCCATCTTGTTTTGATAGGTTGAAACTTTAAACCCGTTAAGCCCCCCCCCTCCCCTTTTTTTTTTTGACTTTAATGCAAATATTGAAAGCTTGTTTTAAAATCTGTCAAAAGAACGTCAAAAAGTTTTTGGCGGACTTTTTGAGTGTGGGAAAACATAAGGACTTCCGGATAATTTGCTAACAAGATTCAGCATGACACTCGGGACGGGTTCACAAACAAAGACTGAAGTTTCAGTAATTCCTAGATTATCTTTGCATTGGACTGGTTTCGATGGCTGTTTTGAGCTTGATGGCTCACGTCAGCTTAGAGTTACCTGTATACAGACGTTTCGAAACAAAGATAGTACAAAAAGACAAAGGTTGTGTTTTGTAATAGATTAAAAAAAATCATTGATTACAAAATATCTAAGAAGGGAAAAAAATACGTAAAACAACACTCCAAGAAAAGTTCCAAAATATTTTACTCATTAATTTTTTGAGTTTTTTCAGATCCATTGAAAATACATTTGCAGATAGCCGAGTTTCAAGATAACAAATGGATTCTTGACAGTTTTAAACTAATCAGCGATTCTCATGACAAACCATTAACACACGTTCTTTGTTGAAAAATCCTTTTGCATTTACTCGTGAAACTCCAAGAATTCTTATAGAAATCAGTCTTACTGCTGTAGAATTTTTAAAGTTAAATCGGATGTAAGGGAGATCACTACAAAAATATAGTGACTTATAAAACATAACTAACTTCATCAGTTACATGTAAAGAAAAGAAAGAAAGAAAAACATCTGAATGTAACGTTTTGGTAAACACTAGTATATTGAAGAAATTCAATATATGATAAAGTAAAGATAGATTGACGGTATCTTCACAGAAACAGTGATTTGAATTTTGTATTGGCATTTTTCAAATTTCACATCAGTGTCCGGCTTTATATGTAGTAATATGTGGGTTTAATTGTGTATTAATTGTGGATTTAATTTACCAAATCATTCGGGCACTGACATTAGATAATGTATATCTAGTTTTCGGTACTTACAGAATTTCTTATTTTTTGAGATCCCTAGATGAATAATATAGGTTAATCGGTCAGAATTTCCTTGCCTTAGAGGGCTTCGCTGCAATACAAGAATAAAATTCAAGGAAAAAAAAACATCTAATGAGAAAATTCAATTTAATGACAAATTTAATGTGCCTTAAATCATCACAATAAAAAAACTTAAACGCACACAAAAAAAAAGATTCACTGAGCTGTTTTTAATATTTTGGATACCGGTTATCCAGAACAGTTGTTTCCTAACCATTATCAGTTGGATTCGCCTAGTATTTATATGCATTTACGTTTTTTTATTGAGAAAATTCAATTTTTTATAAAATATACTCCCTCTGTCCGAAAATATGATATATATTTTAAAATTATTTGTGTTTCAAAATATGTACCATATTTTCGGATGGAGGGAGTTTTTTTATCCAAATTCTCAGTTCTTAACATTATCCATGTTAACTTTGTGCACAGGATCTCAATATTTGAAATCGATCAAAAGTTTTCTGTAAAGACTCATTTTTGTAGAAATGAACTGGAAATGATCGGCTTTAGTAAAGATAGCACTGATGGTATGGGGTCAATGCCACGTGTCATTACAGCGCAACTTTTTGAAACTTTTCGAGACTATCTCTTGTATAAGTTTGCGTACCTTCAGTCGTACGATTCGGAAATGTCGTCCAGACTGTCTTCCACTTCCTACCGTTGAGACATACGACCTCCATGTTATTCATTCTACTACGAAGGTCATCCTCTGTTGAGACGACATTTTGGCGCTACGAAAACACATTGAAATACAAAACCAAGTTTATGGAGAGTTGTTTGATCAAACTAGTGCTAAAATTTGCGCAGCTGTCGCGCTAGATAAGAAACTTACCATCGTGACATCTACTGTTCATAACCAATAGTAAAACTTAACACAATGTACACTGGATCTGGCTTTCTATGGACCATTGTTAGGTGGTTAACACTGCTACTCATTCACTCTTTCTCTTCTAGATCACCGTAACAGTAATTTTTTAATTGTCTCTGCTCATTATTACAGCAACCTAACAGAAAGAAAACATACGTAAAGATATTCTTAGACATCTAGCAGAAATCCACAGAAATCTTAGACAGTCTGTGAAATTTCTGATTTATGTTTAATCTCACTTCCTTAAATAGTACCTTCTTCTGAATCGGATATCTTTACTGTCCAGACTGAATACATAAACTAAACATCCAGATATTATTATCTGAAACAATCTGAACATGTAGTGTTTTAAGGCCAATTTCAGTATCTGACTTCTATTTTCTACTCTCAAACTAACAATCTAATTCAACCTTATTTTTTATTTCTTCTTATTATTATTTTGATTTACATTAAAACCTTTTCAGTTTCTGTATTTTTCATAATTTTATTTTGTATTAACAATTGCCTCTCATTTCTTTACTTAAAATTTAAACCAATGACTTCTTTCTAAGGTGATTGTAAACCAAACTCGTATCCCCTTACATTACTTATTTTGTTCTGTAACGTTCTCTTTGAAATATACCTTTGAAATAGCGCCTGACTCTTCAGGGTCTTTTGCAAATGAAAATAATTACAGGCCTAAAATCTTTCTTAAGGTTTTTCTGTCTATTGTTTTTCTAATAACCTCACCACCTAAAGCCGTTTGCTCTCAACAATTTCACACCGCCGCTGAATCTACATAATTCACTCGTAAGTGAGATCTAATTCGTTTCGGGTTTGTTATTTATCACGATTAAAAAGGCTGGCACCGAACCTCTTAACTACCAGTTGCAAACCCTTCATTTTCGCCGCGGGAACGCTGCCAGGATCCAATCGGCGTTCGTCACACTCGCCCTGCTCAACGCCCGTCTCTATAATTCAACATTGGCCAAATCCAGAATTAAGCCTTTCGCTGTTTTTTATTGAATTTTTACAGGAATTCGCCCTCCATAAAAGTCAGGCTTTTCCCTTTCCGCGCTCCGGGACCTTCCAATAAAGTGGAATTGATTGATTTTTGATGTTTTAAGGCCTAACGGATCCCCCGGCGAAATGTTTAGTTTTGGAATACATGCTAATCAAAGGTGATTTGAATGGAGCTTTAAAGGTGGGGCTTCTGCCGCCATTTTTAATCACTCTCCTAACTTAATAATTTAACAATTTCTCAGAAAATTTCTTTTACTGTAAGTTATCATTAATCTTGTAAGAAGTTTATATTTTATTTCAATAGCATATTTCCCTAGATTCGTCCATCCGTCATGATAACTAGTGCCAACCAGTTGATGCATTTAATCTCTATTCCATTTTAAGTACAGTGGAACCTCGCTATTCGTACACAATCCGTTCCAGGAGGCAGTTCGAATGGCGAATCATTTTTTCACATAAGATATAATGTAAATTGGATTAATCCGTTCCAGACCCACAGATGATTGCTTATATAAACCTTTGTAATAATATGTTAAGCCTAAAATACATAAAAACTATGAAAGCAATAAATATATAGGCCTCTCTTATTATTTCTTTCTTTTTCAGTATAGACGATATGGTTGATTTCGCCATGCCATACTGAGTTGCCAGGTCAGAGACACGAGTTCCACTTTCAAACTTCGCAACGATTTCTTTTTTTCAATTCAATTGTCGTTCTCACTGCTTTCCTTTTAGGCTTAGTTGAATCAGTAATCTTTTTTAGACCCATGGCTGCACTATTTTTAATAAAAATGACAAAAAATAACAATAAAATATCACAAAGTTTCACGAAGCTTGCGTGGATGATGCGTAGCGTACGGAAGCTAGCACGATACTGAACTGTAGCGACCGCGTGGCGCGGCCTGTACCGAGGTCACGCTGTCCGAATCGCGAGCAAGCGTACGAATGGCGAGTTCAATTTTACTTGGAAAAGTTGTACGAATAACGAGTTGTACGAATAGAGAGGCGGACGAATGGCGGGGTTCCACTGTATTTTGAAATCTTTTCTACAGAGCTAATAATGATACACATTTCCTTTGTATTAGATATAGTGTAATAAGGAATTTTTTGTTAGTACTAATTTGACTATGCCTTTACATCTGTCATTGTTGGTTATGTAACAATAATCACACGAAATTCAAAACAACTGCAATTAAAAATTCGAACCAACAGACCTATGACGATCATCTCAACATTATATAGAAATCCATATTGTTGAAGCAGCTTGCCCATCATGTGCTGGTTTTTTTATTTCAAATCAAAATGATGCTTTAGAAAATTGATTCTAAAGCCCATTGCATCACTGCAATCCTCTCCTACGAAATCAATTGAGGCACACATTGAGGGAGGAGAGGAAATTTTAAAATTTCTCCGCATTATTATCGCGCCATTCTTGACAGGCACAAAGATTGTAAACATTTTCTATCATCTTCATGCAAAGTAATAACTAACTTCTGCTGATGTATTTGTAGGGATTGTTCCCGATAACAAAAACATTGTATAACAATAATACTTACTGCAAAGATGAATGATTATGTGTGATCATGCTTCATTTCGAGTTGGAACAGCCTAATCTTATCATCAACTTGCAGCTTCATAGGATAATTAGTACAGTACCCCCCCCCCCCCCCCCCCCTCTCCGATCCGCTCTTTCGACCTTTTTCAATTACAACTACAGCCCATATATTCGAAGGGCTGTTTCGTCATGTTTTCACGATGAGACAAGGCGCCTTCTTTTCGGTCAGTCTGTGTTTAGAAGTCATAATGAACATATAATTATACACATATACATATATGTGTATAAGCATATATACAGGGCTATTCAAAATCATTGTCGGGGTTTTAAAAAAATCACCACACATAGTACAAATGAGATAGACGACAGCTTGTTTATAAGAAAACTCCAGTTACAGACATGCATTATAAATGCTCAATATGGGCGCCACATGTCACTCTGCAGACATCGACACAATAGTTGAGTTCCAACCAGGCGGTGATGTTTCCAATGGCATACTCACCTTCAGTTACCAGGATGGTCGCAGATGGAGGGGGGACAAAGACGTGACCCTTTATGTAGCCCCAGAGAGAAAAAAAAAATCACATGGTGTCAAGTCCAGTGAACGAGGTGGCCCTGATAGGAGATTCTGATCACCCTCGGTCCCGCGCCCAATCCAGCGTTATGGTAGGTGCTGGTTTGAAACTACCCTGACGTTCCGATGGAAATGGAGGATGGGGCGCCATCCTTCTATAATATGAAATCGGCGCTGTCATCACTCAGCTGGAGTTGGAACTATTCCGTGACCATATCGAGATAAGTTTGTTTTATTTTGGCGAGAGCTAAATAAAACAAACTTATCTCGATATGGCCATTGAATAGCTCCTACTATTGATTTACAACTAAATGATTTATAGTGCGTAACTTAAGTTTTTTTGGCGGCAAATATGCATCTATGAGCTAAAAACAAAAAGACCGGTTTTTGACGAGTTTCGATTTTCGACAGTGTCCTAGTCATAACCTGTCGAATAAGCGGGGATGTCTGTATTTAAATTATCGTGATTAAAAGGTTTCTTCTATGTTTTTCCATTTATTCCTTACTATGAACCAGCAGTAAGTTGATAAGAAAAGAAACAGTTTCTTATTCAGCAGATATGTCCAATAATGCATCGTCGTTGTAACACTTTTCAAATCCATTCTGTTTTTTCGAGCTTTTCAATTTACTTTAAAATTATAGTGGATTCAATCAGTTTTCAGTAAAATGGAAAATTTGAAGGTATTTATTTATTTATTTTACTTGAGGAATTTGTTTATTTATTATTATTCTCCATTTTTGGACTGGATTTAAGATAGCCATAATCTATTTTCTCATCACGCGCTCCACTTGTTTACGAAAAGATATTGGTAGGAGGAGGAGAAAGCAATAGAATTTTTTTGGAAACCTGTGAAGTGATTATTTGCAATTAAAATAGTTTTCGAGTTCGTCGTAAATTGTAGTGCAAGTGCTTATCATTACAAATCAAAGTCACAAAACACGTGAAATCAATTGTCGGTTTTTGATGAAACGTCGTAAAAGCGACCAAAATAAAAGAAGGACCGTTTAATTGAATGTCATTTTTGGAATTGACTGTCATTGTATTTAGCTTGTGGGGGCGTGGTTTTTTATTCTTTTACCGTCATTCAGCTCCTTGACATACATTCAGATGTTAATTAATGAGGGAATGGATCGTGATTGGGAAACGTGAATAGAAAGGGGGGGGGGGGGGGGAGGGAACAAAAGAATAAAAGCACAACAAATCCTCCAAATTCGAGGAAAGGATTGACGTCTGTAGAAATGGAAATGTGGATAAATAGTAAAATCAGTTTTTACTTTAGGAGTCTGATTAGCAACGGTTTAAAGTAGAAAGTTTTGTAAAAAAAAAAATTCTATTATTGCTTGTGCTATTGCATCGTTAAGAAGAAGCTAAGTAAATAAAAAAACAACAACTTTGGCTGACATAAATTTCTGGCGTTGAAAGAGTAAGACGCCCGCTTCGTTGGTGGCATCCGTGCGCTGTTTTACAAGCTTTTTATCTCCTGGTTAAAGGAATCAAGTTGTATGTAAATGAGCAGAAGTTTAACCGAGTCCTGATTTACAGTTGAAAACAGCATTGACGTGCCTTGAGGAGTTCAGGGGTTGTGTCACGTGGATGGGTAATTGTTTGAAACACTCAGGGGAAACAAAGAGTTTGTAAGATCTATAGACTAAAAGGAAATTGTAATTGCTATTTAGAAACAGGAAATGATTGAAATCTAAATGAATTTAGTGTAGATACTAACGGCGCTGAGGTTGTAAATATAAACCAAAGATTCTTATGGACTGCTTCTTATGGATTTTATTTCTCATCGATAATCGATTTTCAAAAATCCTCATACATTTGATGAAAGTTAAATTAATGAATTAATTCGTTGCTTCGTATTCCCATGATGATGATTGAGTAGAAAAAGTAAACTCTGATTGAATGGAATCTTCGTTTTCCATTCCATTAATAAACCTGTACTTATAGTTTCTATTTATTTTCATTTGTTGAAATGGTTCCAAAGTCTTGCCTTCTCTTAACGTAATATTTTCCGAAGACCTGTCTCTCTTTTTCCTTTTCAAATTGTTTACTGGCTCCAGAATTACATACAGCAATCTTTTTTATCTTTTCTTTTTTGTTTGTTTGTTACATAATAGCGATTCTTTTCTTAGTTTAACATATTTTTTTTGTCTATCATATATTAAATAAGCGATACGATATATACATCGATTAATAACGTATACAATATTTTCGCAGAAATTCACGATGTATTCACATTGTACAGTAGTTTGTGAACTTCTGCGTTATTTAATATTTTAGGAAATTCCATTGTAATAATCGTATGTTTAGAATACACGGGAATGTCCTTTATTATTTCCTATATTTCGTGACGTTCTGTTGGTTCGTGTATCAAGAGTTCAACTCTCGTTTTGAAAATCATTGATTGCTGCAGCCTTAAGCCCATTG
>JAFIDM010000002.1:41477304-41527173 GCA_023159025.1 Thereuonema tuberculata
TTTTTTTGAAATTGTGATAACAGTGATATACAGATAATTTATTGTTACGATTATTAACAAAGAAAACATACGTCAATGTCATTGTTAGCTACCTCCTAATAGTCATAAGAATATGAGATGGACTATATTCACCAAAAGATTTAATGTTTAGTTATTTTGAAAATGAATTATATCAAGTAATTATCAAGAAAATGCTATGATAATTAGATGTATCTATTTATTTAGATAACTGTCTCTCTATTAAAATGTCAATAAATAATTTTAATTTGGTTTTTGCAATCTTAGTATGTCTTGAAGATAAAAAATGACATCCCCTAATGCAAGTTTCCGTTAATGAGTTCTTCTGTTTCCCACACCCACTAATTAACTTCAATTTGTATTTTTCTTTACTTTCACTTAAATCCTTTAGAGGAAATCTTTCATTTTTCTTTCCTCAAACGATGAGTACAAACACGAATTTAAAGTTGTTGTTCTTTTTGTGTTTCCTTTTCGATTTGAGGAAAAAGATGTAAATATCAATTCAACCACTGTTAATTTCTTCCACCTTTAAGAATTTCTAAGCATAATACTCTTAATCACGAAGCTTTAAAAAATTTTAATGCATGAGTTATTATGATTAAGATTCTAGAAAATACACTGAGATCCACACAGACGTGCAAAATCACATCCGAATACATGTTAATGTATATTGAAGTTACCAGAATTCTGTTAAAATCCGGACAGCACTACACTATTTCTAAAAAAGCGAATGCTGTATGGAAATACATATACAGTTTATATACACTCATGGACAAAAAAATTAGCGCACCAAGAAGGAGTCGTCAAAATGAAACGAAAATTTACATACGTAATGACTACTTTGATATAAGTAAATGATTAGAAAATCAAAGAAAAAGGATAATTTATTTCAGAGAAAAAGGCAAAAGAACGGAGGAGTTAATACTCCGTTGGACCCCCTCTAGCGCGAATGCACGATGCGATACGATCGGGCATTGAGTCATACAATATAAGCGGGGATATAAGCCTTCTCCTGCTATGACCTACGGTCTGCATAGAAGCCTAAAAAGAATTAAAAAAGAAAATATCTGCAATTGAATTAAATCGTAGACCCTTTTCCTCGCATGGTCAGAAGTAATTCAAAAACTATCTATAGTTGGAATTTGAAACTTGCAAATTTAAACTTCGAAAAACAAGATCCTTATAGATTTTAGTGAGTTTTAGTCTTACAGGTAAGTTACTAAGTTTCAAAACTCGTCAAATCACATTGTCGTTAAAACGTATACTGAAAGTAACTGAGAAACTTATTATTCTAGAAAGCTGAAATTATCTGCTGAATTAACTACACTGAAGCTCGGTTATAACGCGGTTGTTTATATCACGAATTCGGATATAACGCGATTTGGTCTTGGACCACTTCTATTTTGGAAAAGGTGTATAATTGTAAAATTGCAAAATTTACCGTTTTTTCGCCTAAAATTAAATCAAAGGTGTAAATTAATACGCTTGTTTCCTTATTATTTACAGTAATTGAGACTCTATACCCAACCTAATGTCACGAAAAATGCGTCAAATACTATTTACTTTAAAAAAAATACCAGATTCGTGGACTTTTTCGTTTAACCAAAATGAATATCGAGATCTGTTTTTCTGCCAATGACAACCAGTAAAGGCCCATGTAATCTAATAGGCGTATGAATACCTAGTTTCGATCCATGTGACTCGTTGTTTGCACAAGATGCCAAGATGGCGGCGCCAAATCGATTTTGGCTAATATAACCCATCAAAGTGTTGAAAAGGTAATGATTTATATATTTATAAATATAAAATTCTCTCACATAGCTCTGAATGATGTAGGTAATCGCGAAATGACCATTTTAAATCGATTTGGAATCGTGTGGACGATAATAGGGTGCGATATACGACATTTGACGTCGCGAAGTAATAAATGTTCGGTTATATCGCGGTTATATCGCGATCTTCGAAATCTTGGATCCGAAAGGCGCGTTATATCCGAGCTTCAGTGTATTTTGATTTTTGAAAGAATTTCGAGTTTTGAGCCAAAATTCGTCTTCTTTTTCCCTCCTGTTACATCATTAATTTCTTATCTAGAAAATTAATTTTGTAGAAATTGATAAATTGCCGATGTATTTGTTAGCGTTTATGATTTCTTCTAATACTTGTCTTCTCTTAAAATATAGCGAAAAATAATACAAAACTTAGCAGAGTATTTGCGATGGCATTTTGACTTAAATGCATTTTTAGAGCGGTGCGTGGAATTTTGACATATTTTACTGTTTAGAACTAAAATTGTTTACATTCGTTGAAGGCACCTGTCCGCACATCCTGAGATTTCATTTTTAAAGGTGACTCAAAAACCAGCCAACAACGGAAAGTTGGTAGGTGAGTGGGACAGAAACCCAAAGGACACAATGCCTCACACACTATTTCAAACTCATGAAGCGTGTTTTATTCTACGTAATTACAGGGTGTATCAGTTGGACCCGGTCAATTTTGCGTACAGTTGCAACATTCGAATGACCTGGTCAATTTTTTTTTCGAACTTTTCACAAGGGCTTCGATGATTATGTGTTGGTTCTCTTCGTAGTGATTGTGGTGTTTGACCCTTTCGCAGCATGTGTTGTTGCAACCAGTGTTTTCAAATTTATTTTTGATTGCAGTCATTGTTTCACGTTTCGGAGAAAAACCGTGTTCCTCATCAAATAAACGTCTTGCTGCAGAGATGTTTTCCTTCGACTTATAAATAAATGACAGACATACGTTGCTTTAACGGCAACCGGAACGTACCACTTTCCCTGCCTTCCATTGTGAATTATCGCACGGTCACTAACATGCGTTCAATGTCACAATGCTCCTAGTCATGTAAGGTGCATGCCTAGTGTTATACCCAGGTGAAGCATTCCGGTATAGGATACTTACGCTTGTGAAAACGTATAAACGGCTCTCGCAAATGGCTCCCAGGAAAGAAGTTATTGGGCTGACCGGGGATACATGCTGTATATTTATATTTTTTATTCCAAGTAGCTCTTTATCTAAAATCTTTCTATCTGTTTTAAAAAAATCAAAAAAGGAATTTATTTCGAATTGTAAATAAGTTGTCTCAGTTTAATGCAAAAAAACAGAGGGTACTGATCTAGATGGGAATCATTAGCGGTGAACAGCTTCATTGCTTTGAAAGCATTGTTATGTAAGAGATCGTATTAAATATTGTGCGCATTGTTGAAGACAATACAAAAAGCGTTTATTTTTGTAGAGAGATAGTGGCAAAGTCATGATGAAATCAATAACTATCGACTTTTTACTGCGAATATTCTTAATATATATATTAGCTATTTATTTAAGAAAAACAACAACAACTTTTAGTTAGTGGATCCCAGCTTTAATTGTGTTTTCCTTCAGTTCGAAACCCCTTCTTCTTCTCACTACAAACTAGTTCCAATTTTAGAAGCAGTTAACGACCATTGGTGGTTTTTGAAATTAAATCGTATTTCATCCCGTGTGGACTTGGTCTGTTACCATTTTGTTTCGACTTTACGTCGATAAACTGAGCTGAGGCAATTATTTATGCCGATGGGAATTGCTTGGAAATCCTCCAAATGCTCACAAAGGCCGAATTCTCAGCGTCCCGATGCCATTGCCAGACATATTCAAATCTATAGGCATTCGTTTAAACAGGAGGACCGGTAAATAAGCCATAAGCAGACACGACCGGTATTTATTAAGACAAATGTCACGCCTACGTGTGCATTCGGTCAACTACGGCCTGGCTTGCTTTTTTTTTTTTTTTTTAACATTGTTTTCTCTTTAATCAAGTAGTCACGAGATTGTCCCATTCGTCTTTTTTTTTTTTTCTATTTTTGACAATTGTAATTTAATCCAAACCAGTTTCGATCTGAGACAATATTGTTCTAAGCCTTGTATCTTGAGTCTCCAAGGCCGCTCTTACAATAAGGTTACGCTCGGATTCGGACTCGGGACATCTTTGGACGAATTGTAATTTTTTTTTTTTTTTTTTTTGCAGCGGCTTCTCAAATCTATAAACGCTCGAAGTACGTATTGTTTTAAAGATAGATCAGAATTTCTTTTTTTAAAACCAGTCTACTAAAAAAAAAAAAAAAGGTCGGCATCTTGTAAATCCGATTTGATTTCTTTAATGTCGCTGGGACAGTGATACTGGAGTCGTTTTTTTAATTGTGTAGCCCGATCGGTGCTCGCGGCGCTTTTGCCGCCGCCCAAAACCCTAAAATTAGCGCGGCCACGTGTTTGGCCGATTCGGCTCCCGCTGCTGTCAACACCTCCGCGGTTTATACAGGGGAGCCACGGACATCATTCACGATTCGTGAGAGAGCGCATCTCTCGTACTCGCCGCACCTCTACCCCTCCGCTGCACCTCCGTCGACAGCGCCACTTTCCCCGTTCCGTCCACTTGGGCTCTCGCCCGTCGGCACAGCATCATCGTCACCCGGACGTACGGATCACAAGGCGGTGGCAGCGGCGATCAGGTTGGCGCATCAAGCCAAAGCCAACATCGTCCCCTGAACAGCACCGGAGAAAGACATTTTTCAACACCATTCCCAACGAAGATTACGCTTTGTTTTGTAAACACTTACAGCTTGCTAGTAAATAAGTGTGTGGATAAGAGAAACTCGCGCTTATATATTATTAAACAGTGATTGGTGATTAAGAAAAAGTAAAATGAAGTTTTGGCTAGACGATTTAAAGTGAACTCGGAATTTAAGGCTTATGAGTAATTTAAGAAAAACATTACACGAACTTCAAAAGTTGAATAATTCTATCGTGACATTGTAGTGATAAGTTGTGGGTTTCGAACTTTGCAACTTCGGTTTGGGACACCCCTAACCTATAAAAAGCCCCTTAGCATTAGGGGTGAAAAAATCAGATCCTCTTCGGAGTTTTTAAGGAGGCCATCGGTTAAAGTATTTGAGCTGTCGAGATGTCCTGTCACGCTCTCACTATCTTGTTTTTGATCTGTCTTTTCGCAGCCCAATGTCATCGCGGCGTTTGCTTCAACGGCGGAAGATGCAACACGTACGGCCGCATGTGCCACTGCTCCGCAGGCTTCCAGGGACCACGGTGTCAGTACGGTAAGTGATTTATTTCTTATTTGAAGGTGAAGGAGAATAAACGGAAAGCTTATTCATTCAAACATCGTAATCAGGAAAATACTAACTTTGAAAAGTTTAGACCAAATACTATCCAAAATGTTTTTCTTTGTTTTTGTTTTTTGTTTTTATTTTGAATACAAATCGTATCACAGTTAAATTGCTAGCTTGTAATTAAGCAAGAAAATCGTAAATAAAGCTATGTCACTAAAGATCATTATTTGTGAGTATTAATTTTAAAATTCCAATGGTCTTAAACTTTTTTTGGGGTGCCACAACTAGATGAAGGAATATTAGTTTTTAGTGCTAGTAATAATAAGACCTATTCCATACATACTATACATACTTTTCATGAATTCCTGTGTAAAAAGTCTTTAAAGATATTCAGATGTTTGTTTTAATGTCATTTTACTTTTTGTCAGTTACCATTGATATGTTTCGTAATTGGTGTTTTTTTCATTGTTATGTAAAATTCATTAATCATTTTAAGATAGTTTCAAAAACTTTATAAATTGCCCTTCACGCATATAATAATTTATATTTAACAAATATTACTCGTCATATTTTTTTTTGCTGAAAGTAACAACAAATCTAATAGAAATTTTTTATTTGCTTCGAGAAAATTTTTTTATTGTAGATTCGTTTTTCGTTTTTGAGGCCATCAAGACATTTCTATGCTGAATAAGCAAAACGGGGATTTTTGAATTCTCAGATTTACGTGATAGATCGCAGATCTGTAAAATTAATTTTAAATAAAACTATTTAAAAGAAAATAAAAAAAAAATATATGAAAATGTGATGAAAACTTATTTGTCGGGAGCTCGAAGGATCTGCATTTGAACACAGCGCAACTTGTCTTTCCAATATACATTGCTGTTTTTAACGTATCACTGATAGACTATTAACATCTGTTTTCGATGGCTAAAAAAGTGCAATAAATAACACTCGGTGAAAGAGGGACTTTATAAACAAGGTTTACTAATTGTAGCTCGTGGGCCATAGCAGGCTCGCAGGTTAGAGGCGCTTATAAATTATCCATAAATAATCCACAGTAATAGGGATTTGGAAATAAAGCAGGCAGCTGTGTGAAAATTTTCGGAATTACCCTGTATTATTATTATTTTTTTATTAACGTCATTAAACACGGTAATTACGAATGTTACTTTTTTTTCTGAAATTCAGGAGAGAAACTTGCTGATAAAATGTATAAAGACTAAATTATCGTTGTGAGGGTTGCATTATAAAATCAGAATAAAAAATGAGTATTCTGAGCAGAGTAATTGCTGAATAACCTATCGGTTCTCTGTAATTCCAGTCACATTATCTCTTCGTAGTAGACAGATTGTTTGTTCGTTTGGTTGCATTAAAAGAATACAAACTATCTTTTTATAAGATTCTCTTCAATCCAAGATTCCAGAAAGAGTTTTATGGATTTTATCCAATAACATGAAACTAAAATTTAAATATACACTAACATATCACTACTCCTCAAATATAGTTTTCGCTTAAGACATTACATTTAAGATGAATAATGTTTTTGATGGAGTGACGTAACATTCGATAACTTTTACTTAAGTATCTGTCTGTTAGTAATTAAACTAGAACTATGGATCGGGTAAATAAAAAATACCTGTATATCGAGAGCAGTCGACGCAGTGAAGTACTTGACGTTTCTTTCCTATATCTTTCCACAATCGGGACAAGTTGAGAAGAGGTGGTCAGTCCAAAGCTCACCCGCCTTCAAGCTCCAGAAAAGAATCCTGGATCCATGTAGAGGAGAAATCACCTCCTCCATCCCGCAGTTTAATGTCTATATCCGCAGTAATGTAAGGATGTAAAAGTTACATTAACATTAATGTAATAGACGCTGTTACTAAGCAGCTGCGCATTGAGCGAAATTTTCTGTAAGAAAAATAAATAAATAAAAACTGTTAAAGACGTTCAAACACTTTTCCTAATCCTTAAAATATAAATTTCTTAAGCACAGTAAGATTATCACTTAAGTCCATACTTCTCCTTAAAAATGTTTCTTAATTAATGATATAAAAAAATATGTATTTAAACATTTGGCGTTGAAGGTGTTTTGAACAGTAAGGTTTAGCGTGCATTAAAGCACATACGCTAAAGCTGTCCACGTAATCAAAATTGCCTTTTTAAATTTTTATCATTAATAAAATTACACAGAATTCTAATGCTTACTAATATTTTCCACTTTGTTTTCAACTCAAAACATTGGTTTTTAGATAATTTTGCCCATTGAGATATTTCTTGGTTTTCCTGAAGAGTAAAAACTATTTTTCAGTTGACTGAAGATGATCTCTTGAGATTTTACTTGAAAGGCTGTTATTTAAAGCGACTTAAAAAAAAAAAAAAAAGCTGTTAAACCTCAGGGGATTCGTCGTGAATGAATTAAGCCTAAATGAAGAGCGGTTTGTCTTCCGGCCCAACCGAAGGTGGGTTTTTTTTTATCCCCGGTAAGATTTAATTTAAGAAATCCATAAAATATTTGCAATAAACAATAAAGAGAAAACTAGCGGCGACTGAATCTGTCTACGAAATATCGCACGAAAGCTTTTTAATAAATATTAATAGCTTTTTTTGAATGCAACAACGAATCATGTATATATTAGATATTATTGTTTTTTGTTTTTTTCTTTCGCTGACGAATTACTTAATAACGATCACATGTCCTTCCGCTTTCTAAATTTGAAGGCTGTAAGATTTCCTATCTTTGGCGGGAAACAAATCCACAAATTAGCAAATTTCGTTATGTAAATAAATAAAGAATATATAAAATAAAAAAATATGCTAGCATTGTGTTCTGCTTGCAAATGTATACGGCTCCCATTGTAACTTTTGAAATGGTACTATTTTGTTTGTGGCCGCATACAAGACTGCAAATTCCTGTAATTTTTTTGTGAAATCGACTTTTTTTATGTAAACCCAAATTGGGACTTATCATTGTAAGGATTTGCAATTAAAATAATTTAAAATAACAATTTTCGGAAGAATAGGACCTCCAATTTAAGAATAATTAAAATAGTTTAAGATTTTTTTTTCCTTTTTTCCTTTTAATATGTTTGTAAAGCCCCCCCCCCCCCCCCCCCCCCCGAAAGTAGGTAAAAGGGTTTTAATTTTTGGGATTTAAAAATAGCACATTAAATTTTTGTGGTTCAGCCGAGCGAAGATCTATCGTCGTTGTATAAACCTATAACAATTTAAAACTAAGTATACAATAAAAGACGAACATATCAATGGATTGTGGGCCCTGTAGCCGAGTGGGTAAGGGCGCTTGGCTGTGGCTTGGGTGCGGGTTCGATCCCCAGCCTCGCCACGCTCCATTCTCCTCCAAACGGGTCCTAGGATCTACCTAGCTCTATGTTGAATGGGTGCCGGTTTTCTTCTCCAAGCTGTTAAAGGTGGGCGGGCGTCGGGCTGACCATCCGACCTCAACTTGGTCCCGTTGTCACGGAACGCCTGGAGTCTTACCTCCCGCGAGCTCAAGGGCCTGCCTAGGTGGGATAGTTTAACTTTAATTTTATATTAATGAAATGAAAACTTATGTTGAGATACATTTAGTTCAATCGAATCAGAAAGGCAATTTCCTTTTTATGCAAGTGCTGAATTTCTTTTCTTTATTCACTTTATTCACTGATTCCCAGAGCACGCTAAATTTCGTTTCTTTTTTACATTTAGTTACATTAAAAAAAAAAAAAAAAAAGAATATGATTGTTAATCTATCCCGACTGTAATTTGAGTATCTTTAAATTACTCAGACGCAGATTGTATTTCGGGCAGTAAAAGGAACTGGATTGTAAAGGGTTGTAAAACGAACTGGAAGATAACTTAATACTTGTACTTTTAAATCTCTTTCAGAAACATGGCATTGAAGTTTTCAGACAAATTACTATTAAAAAAAAAAAAAAAAGCTAAATTGAATTTTGAAGAGGAATTTTTTTTTTCTTTTACAAAATCTCCATAATTACAGTAACGTTTTATAATGTTTTAAAAACTTTATTAAAGCTTTATAAAGTTATATACTGTATATGTAATCAGTCAAATTGAAGAAAACGTTATCGTTAACATATTGGGAAAAAATTGAAATTATAAAGATGATAGAATATTTTTTTCAGAAATTCTATTGTAAATAGAAATGGATGACGGTCTAACAATTCGCTGAAAGTAATAGAATTAGCCTGTTTATTTCCTTGTGTAATGAAGAATGTATGTTATTTGATAGCTTTTAAATTTCGTCGGAATATTTTTTTTTTTACGTTGTTACATTCGTAAAGGGAAGATATTGTATTCAGTTTCTGTAGGAGTTGAAATTTAAACGTATTTCACTACAAGATCACTAGAATCTCACGTCTGCGAAAACTTAATCGTCTTCGTAGGCGAATCTCTTTTAGACAGTTACCAATTAATGAACTGTTTGGAAATTGTCGGAATTATTATTATTATGATTATTATTATTATTATCATTATTATTATTATTATTATTATTAGTGGAGTCTCCAAAGCTTAGTCTCTGTACCAAGACTTCGCTCTTTACTGGTGACTACTCCTAATTGATGATGACCAAAGAGCGTGATACAGCTGTTCTAGGATGTCACTTAGAAACACTTGATCTCATCCATTGTTGTTTGGAAATTAAGTTTATCTGTTTTTGAACGTAAATTGGACTTTTGTTCTCGAATGTTTCGGGAAAAAGGCCTAAAAGATTTAATTAACTACAAAATAAGAAAACCTGTTAAAAGAAAGTTACTGTTCGGTTTTGTTTACGAGAGCCTTCAACGCTTTTGCGCATGCGTCAGGTCTCCTTCGATTTCTTCAAAATAGGGGCGAGGAGAAACAAAGATGGGATGTTTACTTTTTATAGTGTTAGTTTACTAGTAGCTGCGCTCTATTTGCGCTTTTCGGGAAAGAATTATGGAAAGAATAAATACTATTGCAAAATTGCTCCTCAGTTATTTTTTTCTTAAAAGCGAAAATGTCCAAAAGAATTTCTTAGGAAAATACCCATCTCAGCGTATCATTCCTCTGCGGAGTAAAATCGTCCGTCAGTGGTAGCTATGCCTTTCTAAAACGCACAATATCGTGAAAATCGAGAGGAAAATAAACAAGTTTATTGTTTGTGGTCAACTTATTTGAAAATTCAAAATTCCCCTTTCAAACGAGAAGCGAAGATACTGTAGTGGATCAGTCTTGATTTTTCTTTGCAGCTTCTTTGAATTCCCGTGCAAATTTAGCTTCTGCTTATTTCAATGTTATCAACGTAATGACAATGCCTAGGTTTATGTCTTTAATATCACGAGAGGAGAACGAACTGGGGTTTCCGGAAGACCTGGTCTATTCTGCGGTTGCCGAAAGCGGTGTCTCTGGGTCGATTCCAAACTGCTTTGTAGGTCCTTTCCTCCCGTTCATAATCCGTCCATCTTTTGAAATCGTCGCCGTCTAGCTCAGTGGTCTCGATTTTAACCCCAGAGTTTCATCGGAACTGGGCTTTAGTCCTCCCAGCCCACCCCCTCTTTCTAAAAACGCCATTTAGCGTTCGACTGGCGCTCTATCTGTGTCGTAAACGCCGCCTACCGTCACAGGACTCACGTCATCAGCTGATAAACGGAACTCAAGGAATGAGTTAGTGTCAAATTGAATGAAAGTCCCATTGAAAGACTGCAGAACGCCTAATAGCAATTAACATGCTTTCAGGTCGTTTTTCACAGGCCTTCCCCCTCTCTCGTCCACCCCCTCTTCAATTTTTTTAGACCGAAGACAGATTGCGTCTCACCCCTTTCGAATTAAAACACAAACACACACACAGAGGAGTCACAACGAAAAAAATAACATAGCAAATGGCATTGAACGATTGCATCCACGAAAGTCTAACCTAGTTTACAAGGAATATTTTTATTAATTCCTGCCAATTTCTTTTTTTTCTTTTTCTGTTATTGATGACTAGATAGTCCACATGGCTTCTCAGTGAAAAATAGTAACACTGGAGACAGAAATAGAATCAAGGAGAATAATTGAAAGAAAAAGGGACGAAATATTTGGCACCAAAATGTCAACTAACATGTCGCTAACGCACCGCTTAACAAAAGGAATTAGGATCCAACGTAGGGTCTTTTTAAACTTGTCTCTTAAACTAATTCCCTTATCCTTGGCATTCCCCACATCTCAGGACTGGCAGAGATACGTTTGGACGAAATTAATTTATTTGATTTCAAGTGATGTAAGTAGCGATTACTATTAGGAGGGGGGGGGGGGGGCACGTTAAGAAATCTGTTGGGACTTACATTAATCGAAGGCACAGTGCCAAACGTTTGTAAGAAAAGTTTTAGAAACATAGAATGTTTTTGTTTTTTTTAAATAGATTTTTTAGTAATGTTTATTATTTTTTTTTTTTTTGTAAATAGAACTAGAATGCAAATTTAAATGCTTACAATAACAATTCTCCTATAACTGATGTCTTAAACTTATTTTTTGTAATAGCATTATCCGGTTTATTACGTTTGCCATTGCGCATTGGAAAATAGTCTTTTACAAAATTATAGTAGAGCCCCGATTATCCGCGAGTGAAAAATTTTTTTAATTACGAACCTCAAAAAAAACAGTTTTAATCCAAGCCAACCTACAGTGCGAAGGTCGAAAATTACTGACAGGTTTATTGTGCATCGTAATCCTATAGGCCTTCTCGGAATTTGTGGATGAGTGGCAGGCTCTTACTATGCAGAAAGGTTTCTGCTGTACTATACATATTTTAAAAGTTTTGCATATTATGTTTTTTGTATAATAAAACGTAGTTTTTATGCTGAAATATTTTTTTTCGTGTTTATACCTCATTTTTAGTCTTTTTCGGGTTATCCGTGATTTTTACTATCCGCGGTACCCTTGCCACCCAATTCCGGGATAATCGGGCTCTACTATATTAGTAAAACTAAATATTTTTAAAATAATAATATAATAGCGTCGCCCATGTGACTAATAACATAAAATGGATTAATTTTCTCTCAGTACTTTTCAATCATTTTATAAATAAAAAAAATACAACTTCATTTTATAAAATTCAGTTCTTGGATCTTTCTTAAACTAAGGATTACTAGGCTTACAGAATTACTTCGTCTGCGTGTATGTATTTCCTCACAAATAGCTTTTGAACCACTGAATTTTTCAAACTCGTTATGAATTTAAAAACAAGAGGTCTTAACTATTTTGCAAATCTCTGTCGTAGAAGCCCAGTGTAGAACTTAATATGTGAAGGCGACAAAAATCCCATCAAAAAACAATCAAAAGTGAAACCATTAAGTCCCTCTGAATGCATTCAAGAATGCAATTTATAAACCTTTTTTTTTTTTTTTGTGAGTGCTTTGATTTATTAAAGTTAATTAGATTTAGTCGATCTATTTGTAGATTAATCAATTTTTAGCCAATGGAAATTTGAAGGTAAATTGTTCATATTCGGCCTGAATTTTTCATCACTAAAAAAATTAAAAAATAAATAAGGAAAATTGACCTTAATCTATTTCTTTATTATTATTATTTTATTATTATTTTATTTGTGAAATAGTCTTACTACAGATTTTGAAATTTTATAATGAAGAAGACTTTTAATAAAAATCGTTTTATGTTAAAAAGTAAGCATTTTTTTTCCATAATTCAGTTGTCTTTATCTTCTTTCAGTTTACTATTTATAGCTTACGCCAAAGGCTGAACAATCTAACGGTTGCTCCTTAACTACAGACACAACCTTGACCGTGAAATTCTTATCATATCTACTCTAATGAAATTCAGGTGTTTTTAGGTCATCCACCGACTCACAATGAAAGTATCTCGGCTCCAATGATATAAGACTGGCACTGACAAATTTCTGCTTTCTTTTGAAATACCTTGTTTTCACCTTTCGGGAGGCCTCTGTGTTAGTACCTCGACATGGATAACAAAAGCAATTGCTTTGTGTTTTTTTTTTACCCTTAGAAGATTTTTTTTTTTTAAGTAAACCACATCAGAACAATAAAAGCAATTTCTTTTGGCGTGGCAACAAAATTATTAAAAAATTTTTTTTTTAAAAAGCTTCATTTTAAACAAGTTTTATTTTCAATTTGATGCCATTTCATAATAAAGAAAACAAAGCGGTATTTTTCTATTTTACGTTTTTTTAAATTATAACAGCATTTATTGCTTATATTGTAAATAATTGTAGAAATCTGATAAATAAATAACATTTAGTTTATTAAATGAAAAGTTGTATATTTTAATAAATTCCAAGTTTCAGAGATTTTTCTTGAAAATTTGAAGGTAAAGTTTTATTTTCATTAAATTTTAGAAACTTTGTACGATACAAACAACAAAAAGAGTTATCATGAAGCTTAAAATTTCGCAGTGAGCAGTTTATAAGAAGTGGTTGTTTATCTCTACCTCTTGTGTGAAACTTTAGTTACGATCTGACATTAGTTGAGAAAAGGCAGATATTTTTTTTAATGTACATCACGAACTTCCTTAGATAGCATAAACTGAACCTGTAGGTCTCTTTTAACTGTTGGTCCCTTTTGTAGTGTTTCGATTCATTCTGGTACATTCGAGAAGACAATAACAATAACAACACAGAGTGTTTCGAATTGCTTAGGAATTAATAGCCAACCACTGTCGAAACGATGGCTCGCCGTGAATCACGCTTCTGCATTTCAGCTATGTCAGAGGCGGAGAGGTAGGCGTCGCCCCCCTGAACTCACGCAATTGCATTCGAGTAATGAACCCCCAATTACAAAGCTTGGGTGAACCAACCCACCTCTCTTTGAGTTCCTTTTAATCAAAAGGATCCAATTTCCTTTTCGTTGCGGAGATTGGTCACTCGACACTCCAGATGGTACACAAGAAGGATCGTCCATTAGAAAACAAACCACGGGTGATTTTAAGGCGCGTTCACTCTAAAACTGCAAAATGGACCCTGCCACCCAGATTGCTTGTCTATTGGGAAGTGCAGCTTGGCTCCCATTGGACTAATATTCATTTAGCCCAATTACAGTAGCGACCAGTAATTAAATTTAAAGAATAACCCCGAATTTCAGCGACATTCAGCGAATGAAAAGCTAAGATGTTCTTTTCGTTAATGAGTCTTTCCACTCGGGAAGTAAAATTATTATTGTTGCAAGAAAAAATTGATCGCTTAAACCGATTTAAAAATAGAATTTAGAAATAGAAATTAATGCTGCACATAAATAAACATTCACACCTTTGAATTTATCATCAGAAGGAATCGGGAACGGCCGTTTCGTCCTTTTAGGGACTCATCAGCCCGATCCACCCTCTTCGACGATGATCACCCTCTTAATCACTGTTGTTTATTTTGTTCGAGAGTCACTTTTGGGAGCGAAAGTGACTTCCCTTTATATTTTTCGCGCCTTTCTGGGCTTATTATCGTCGAGGAGGGTGGATCGGGCTGATGAGTCCCTGAAAAGAACGAAGCGGTCATTCCCGATTCCCTCTGATGACGAACTCAAAGCCGTGATTATTTATTTACGTGCAGTGTTTGGTTTTTTATTTCTTGCTGATTTTCTGCACGTAAAATATTAAAAAAAATTAGAAGTTAAATTAATTATTTCAAGCATTAATTAAGACTTTAATTATATTTTTTTAACAACTAGTCTACTACGACCATGCAGAACTTTTAGTGTACATTTTGCAACTGTTCACTTCATTAGATGGCAAACACGCCTGACAATCACTACTGCTCGTTGTATATATATACCTAACCCCAGGCCCGGATTTCCGCCTAGGCCTAGAAGGCCCTGGCCTAGGGGCCCCACAGTATTGGAATTTTTTTTTTTGGTTGTAGATTTTTGGGATGGGGGGGGGGGCGCAAATATCAAGTGCCTAGGGGCCCTGGGTGTTTAAGTCCTGCTTGCGTAACCCCCGAAGAACACGATCAATTGGTTCCGTGTTCTTTGAAACAGTGTTGTTCGAGACTACAAAAAACGGGATTCCGTTTCAAGTGTAAAAATAAAAAAAAATTACGTTTTAAAAATTTTTTTGCTAAATATAAAACTAAAAAATTTTATTTTTAAAAAATTTAAAATACTTACTATAAAAGAAAAAATTATTTAATAAATAATTATGAATAACATTTGCAATGTCAATCGGGAAAAAAATAACCAAAATAACGAAAAAATAACTAGATATAATTGGTTAAAAATCTTTCATATCAATAAATTGAATAATAATTTTGGTTTAAGACTGGAAAACTATATAAAATATAAATTATTCAGTCAAATTAATTGGGAAAAATATAATTCTAAAACACTAAAAGTATTAAAAAGCATTAATCGCTGACGTAATTGATGAGAATATTACTCTAAATTTTGAACTAGTGTAATTTTATATCAAATAATATATGTATTTTATTCTTTTTCAAAAGAATTACTCAAAAATCAGTATAGTTTGAAACCGTGTAATTCGGGGGAAGGCATCCGTGTTCTTTGAAACTCGTGTTCTTCAAGTACCGTGTTGTTCGGAGGTTACCTATACTCTTGTGTTAGTTCTTTCTTGACTTTTTGATGGTCCTCTATGTTTGATTCCGTTGTTTACTTTACGCTATTTTAGGGTTAGTTTTGTCGTCGACTCCGATAATGAGTTAAATTTGTCTTTATCCGAATTACGCCATCAGTAGGTCATGAACAGTCGATTCTGAACATTTTTCTGCAGTGGTTCCCAAATTACGCATCCGCGAAAATCAGATTTTTTTTAAAGTTATTGTGTTAGACAGCTGTGACTTACTCTACATACAGAACTTTATTTTTTTTCCATTTCCTCAACAGATGTTCCCCTCTTTGATCAGTTATAAGGAAATGCGCACGCATCCAAACTCCAGAAACCTAGAATTAATAAACTTTCAAAAACTACATATTGAACTTTACACCAGTGTAATGATGTTTTGCATTTCTATTTGTTACCTTTTGTTATTTTAATAATTTGTATTTTATCTTGTTAAAATAAGCTTAAAATTTAGAAAATTTTGAACTCCTAATTAGTAGGGATATGTCTTTTTTATATCCATTCACAGATTACAAGACATATTAAATTTGTATTTCAAAAGTAAAAAAAAAAAAAAAAAATTGGGAAAAGAATCTGTCAAATTTTAATAGTATCGGCAACAAAAAGCCTAAGTTGGTTTTCACCGTAGTTTCGACCATTTACAATAATCTTACGTCTCCTCACCTTGACGTCAGTTTGGAAGGTTGAAATCTAAAATGAGAAACAAACAAACATACGTAAATTGAACAGAAGGAACCAAAATAGAAGGAAGGTTTGACGACTACAGCATGTATATTTGTAACTGTTTCTCTGACACAAAATGGATCAAAATTCCATCTCATTCTTTCTTTATTTAGTAACATTTTCAAATTTGCCAGTTCTTTTTCTCTTATTTTTAATATCTCAATATCTGAAGGCGTCTTTCCTTCTTCCTTCAAACAAGCGAAAGTTGTTCCGTTGTGGAAAGCAGGAGATGTGAACACTCTGACCAACTACCGTCCTATCTCAGTGGAAAAATTATATCACAGTAAACTCTTTAAATGTATATCAAAAAATAAAATCATTGCTCAACAACAGCACGGTTTCATCGAACTGCGCTAATTGATGTCACAGAGTTTATCACGGCGAATATGGCGGCAAATAAGGTAGTCTTAGGTCTCTTCTTGAACTTGAAAAAGGCTTTTGACTCAATTAATATCAATATTTTACTTCAAAAATTAGAAGATACGGGTATTAGAGGCCCACCTCTTACATGGATCTCTTCATATCTATCACAAAGACAATATGAGCTGAACATAAACGGATATTTCTCTTCAGTATATCACACGTCGACAGGTTTACCCCAAGGATCTATCCTTTCTCCCCTTCTCTTTAATTTATTTATAAACGATCTCATTCTCACATCACCTGCTCCCAAATGTAGACTATCTTCTATGGGATGACGGAACCCTTCTATTTGCTATACTAATGTGGAAAAACTCAAGCACGAGGTTTAGTGCTCATTTTTCTATCTTGAATCTTGGCCATCTTCAAACGACCTTACTTTAAATACAACCAAAACGGTTTATATGTTTTTCTATCAAAGAAATAAAATATTCAACTCTGACAATTTCTCTATCACTTTGAACTTCTTGTAATAAGGAGTTGTTATATCCTTCAGATATTTAGGTGGTACTCTTTCACACTATCTATCATGGAATCTCCATGCACAACAAATCGCTCATAAAGTCTCAAAAAATTTCGGCATCATTAGGAACCTTTTTTTCTTCCTAGGCAAATACTTCTGAGTGTGTATTGGTCACTAATTCATACAAACCTGTGTTATGGTGTAATCATTTGGGGTACCACTGCCAAATTTCAAGAAAAAATGATACTCAGTTCAAAAGCATTTCCTAAGATTCCTAGATAAAAAGCCACGCCTCTACTCTACCCAATCCGTCTGGACAAAATATAAAATAATTCCTTTCGAACATATTTACAAGCTTCAGTTGGCTCTTTTCACCTACAAAACAATTAACAAAAAACTATGTCCTTCAATTACTTTCAATATTAAACCCAATTCCAATTCTTATAAAACTAGACTCAATCCTGTTCTTAATACTAACAAAAACAAGATCCAACTATCAAAGAAGAGCAGTCAGTTATTCAGCTCCTCTAAACTGGAGTAAAATTCCAAAGGAAATTCGTGATTGCTCGTCTCTGGCACAATTAAAAGAAAACTTAAACAACACTTATCCATTCAACTCAATCCTAATAAATCCTCATAAACATATAATTCCTCTCTTTACATGAACCCAATAATTGATTGTAAACTCCCCTCTCCCCTCTTTCTTCTCACTCTCTCCTTTTTTATTTTCTCCTTCTTCTATCTAGGTAAACGCCATCAGTCTAATTTTATATTATATAATTTTCGCAGCATGTAGTTTCCTCAAAATGTGATGAACTGAATTTTTTTCGCCCTCATAATGTACATTGTAAAATATTTGTAAAAAAAAAAAAGGAAAATAATCCAGTTTCTTCATCTTTTATTTTTTCCCTGTAATGCTTTAATGTTTTATTTTCATATGTACTTTGCCTCGATGCAGACATCCTTTTGTCTTCTCGACGGGATCCCCCTTAAGACAACTGGGATGTCAAAACTGTAATCAATACATACTGTTGTAAATATTTTTTGTAGGCAAGACTAATAATTTAAAGGTATGATTTAGTCTATACAGGCGACTCTCTTGTTCAACAAAGCGTTTCAAAATGGCCAACTGAATCATTATTACACGTGTATTGAAATCTGTAATCCCAGTTTGATCAAATTGTAATTCAATCGATTTTTTTCCCCCCCATTATTTGTTATTTTTCAGTAATATGTTTGCTTCACCTCAATGCAGATCCGTTAACCACCACGATAGTTGCTTACTATTTTTATATTATTTAACTTATATTGGTTAAGCCGTTCCGGCAATGTGGTCAAGGTGGCGGCCTTCCACGAGGTTGATGTGTCTGAACTTAGGTTCGAATCCCGGCGCCGGCATGGATGTTTATTTCCTGTCCTGTGTTTGTCTGCTGAGGGTCTAAGCCAGTCTATAATGGTTTCTTGACGAAGGCAATAGAAAACCACCTCAGTATCTGTTTCCAGAATATTCTGTAGATCTTAGCGTCTTAAGAGATCCATGGGATGCTTTTCTCCGTATCGGAGATCACTTAGAAGAGATTATATTGGCTGACTTTTAACTTAAACAACTAACAATAGTTTGCAGCGAACATTGTTCTTTTAAAGATGGTCTAAGCTCTTCTTCTAAGAAATCTTGGGGACGGGATTTTTGAACACGACCAGCAACCCTTCTGCCGAGAGCACCCTAAACATACTCAATAAGATTAAACTCAAGAAACCTGATTGTTACATACAATGGTCTCCTCTTAAAGATATTAATCTGACATCCTAAATCTGTGTGTCTTGTAGGAGAAATGTATCTCCTGTTATATCTGCTTACCTTGTTGTATCTGCTTAAGCCTAACGAAATGTCACACCCAACCATCATCACACTATCTCCATCATAAATATATGTATCTGTCACGGATATTAGAGGAGGTCTTGTTCTCTTCTCATCAGATCACTCTGCAAAGCAGATTTGTGAATAGACTAGATTTGTGTTTCTGGCCTCCGTTGGTTTTTCAGTCCAAATGACATGAAGTGTTGTCCATTTCAAACTCTGACGGGTATTAAAGGTCACGCAGACTGCTGATCATCTCCTTCGGGAAGTCTTCTTTCCACCGTAGAAATAATAGCAGCATACCTGTGGCCGCTGTATTGGGGTAGCTGTGCTTTCCGCCAGGCAGATAATCGACCATCCACAAAAATTGCAGCTTTAGGCCTTCCTTCGTTATAGCTTTTGAGAAATTGATTTCATATTTTAAAATCGATTCCACAGTCTTTAAACCACAGAAGGAATGCACATTCATCCATCTTGCTACTTCCACCTGACTTTGGCCTACCTTCCTATGATTCTCTCTCTAAGTTAAAATGATTCTCAAACTCATTATAAGACACCTCTCATCTCAAACTATTTTCTTCGCAATCCGAACACGAATTGACGAGCATCTCCCAAACACTCCCTTTTATGCTGTGACTCATTTACAAACTATGACAGTTCCCTTCATTTGAAAATGACTCCGTATTATTTTTTTCTTATTTTTTTATCATATAAGATCTATGTACAGTCAAACATACTCGGCTATATCGTGATCTTTCGGCTCCAAGATCTCGAAGATCGCGATCTGCCCGGGCTTTTTTTCCTTGGCGATGTCAGATGTCGTACACCGTATATGCTCCAATAGAGGCCCCCGGCGTTTATTTGCAAAACTAGCCTCGGCTCCCGGCGCTTAATAGAGACCGGCTGCTATTAGAGGCCGGCCATTATTAACAAAACGCAATATTTTTACGCATAAATACCGGCTAATATTACAAACAACTAATTTATTTGAATTTCACATGCTACATAAGACTTTTAAAGATAGAGTCTTCCTGTATCTTTCGCTGCTATTCGTCGTCCGAATCCGCAATGACGGCTTCGTTGTTGACCAGCGGCAGCCTCACCGGAAGTTTCTTTCCCGTATTCCACCGCGCGAATCTTAAAGGCAATGTCAAATGACCGTTTCGGCGGCATTTTGTAAGGCAATGTACCGTAAGATATTACGCACGACTATAAAGATATGGACGCTTTCACTAGTACCGGTAGGCAAATATCAAAGACCCGGCTATTGTTAGAGACCGGCTATTATTTGGCCGCGTCCACTCTGCAGCCCGGCGCTTTTTAGAGACCGGCGACAATAAGAGCCTCGGCATTTATTGGAGCATATACGGTACTCGAACCCTATTATCGCCCACACGATTCCAAATCGATTTAAAATGGTCATTTCGCGATTACCTACATCATTCAGAGCGATGTGAGAGAATTTTAAATTTATAAATATTTATAAATCATTTCCTTTCCAATACTTTGAAGGCTTATATTAGCCAAAATCTTCATATTTCTGTTTTCTTACGGTTTGGCGCCGCCATCTTGTGATTAGCGATGTTACCCAGTGAATATTAATTGTAAGTAGCAAATCGCGAGTAGTTCTCTAAAAATCAATCGATTTTCGTACTTTTTGGGCGAAAATATGGTAAATTCTGTAGTTTTACAATTATACACCTTTTCCAAAACAGAAGGGCTCCAAGACCAAATCGCGTTATATCCGAATTAGCGATATAAAAAACCGTATTATAGCCGAGTTTGACTGTATTTCCAATTCATTTTCATCACAAAATGCGATTTTTCAAATTTTTTTTAATCTTAATTAATGGAAACCATCTTTATTATTTATTTAGTGTAATTAGTATTTCATTAAAGTAAAAGCATATTGGGTATTTATTTCCTTCCTTGCTGAATTATTGAGATGAAACACATTTATCTTAATTGTCCAATGAGATAAATACTGTAAACACTAGTGATGGTAAGAGCTAAAAATAGTGAATTTGATTTTTTTGTTTTTGATAATTTTTTAACTTGTCTAAACTGATGAACTTCATTTTTTGTAAGTAATAAAAATTAATTAATAAAATTTTAAAATTAGAGCAAATGATTCGTAATACACATTAAAGTATCACTTATGATCTAAGAGGACAAATCTCGAGGGCAATTTAGAACTTAGTAGGGTTTAAAAAGGTAATTATTAATAATATGTTCTGATATTTAAAATTCAGAAATTTACAAAAATGTTTAGTTTCATCAGTTTGGTCGTAAGTAATGTGTTTAAAACAGCCGTTGTAGTAATCCTGTAATTATACAAAGATCATTAAATAGATAGACTGATTGTAAATATAAAATAACTGATTGTAAATGTAAAATATAATAAGTTATTTGCCAGTTGTTTTGCTCTGAATTCCTCTTGTCTGTGTTTGATTATCAATATTCTCCAGTAAAGAATGTCATCGCGAAATGAAATGGGGAGATTATCTTGTGATTTTATGTAGATTAAGAGATTTAAGAGGGAAAAAAAATCTTTATTTTCTATTTTTCAGTTACCGTTGATATCAAAATTCTAACTTTTTGCAGTATTTTTATTCACTTTTCGTTATTATTTAACCTTCGTCACTACTGATGCGGAAACGAAGATGCAATGGAGAAATGCTTCACTCGTCTTTGAAACAAAGATATCACATCTCCACAGGAATCACAGTAATACTGACATCATTCACGTAACAGTCGCCTCCAACCAACTTCACCCATTCTTAATTTAATATTTAAACACACGGACAAACTGATAAATGGAAGATTACATTTCCCGATGTACATCTCGATCCACCACTTACAGTAATTTCAGAACTAGATACGTCGTGTTTTAGCGATGCTATTTAATTTTTTATCTAGTCGGTGAAGATATCATTCTCTGGTTTCGTAATTAAGTGTAGATTTATTATTTCCTAAATATGTATCCTCCTCTAATAATTTTCAAAATAAACAATAGCTTTCAACGGTTTCTGGTTTATGGCCCCCTAGCGGTGTTTAGAGTAATCAAGACAAGACATCTTCGTTGCTCTTTTTTTTTGTTGTTGTTCTTTTCGTAGGGTGGGAACCCAATTAATATTCTGAACGGATGCGGCGAGAAATGGGTTTTATCTTGGAGGGAAGAAACCTTAAATTTAAGATGAAATTAGTCGCGAGGCCTTTTACCCTTGGCCATGTATTTACCAAACAGCCTTTTAATTTCTTCCTCGAACTAAAAGGAGTGAAAGATGTGGAAAGGAAGAGAACGAAAAAGAAGGAAGAGAACATCCCTTCTTTTTCCTGCACCCGTCTATTCATCGCTTAGGGTCGTGCACTTGACAGATTCACTGGACTGGAGGATGGTCGGTTTTATTTATAATTCTTTTTTTCTTTAACGTGTTACGAACACTGGCTGCTGTAATCAGGGTGCCAGGACCTAAGAGATCGTTTTCGAAGAAAATTGAGGGTTATCCAATCGTTGTTTCTACAATTTGTATAGAGGTAGTCATTTAGAGGGGTCAGATTTTAAACCTACGAAGCCAGATTGTATCAAACAACGAAGTGATCGTGAAGGAATCAGCGAGAGTTACAACGCCAGAGACGAGTTCGTATCTTCTGCTTTGGAGATATTTCATCAGATGCTAGAATATGTTTTATAGTCACATTTTTCAGATTATTTCTTTTATTGAATGTTAAAATAAAATTGGAAAAGATTGTTATTACCCAAGTTAATGTTAAGGTAACTACTACCCATGCATAGTTATGTCTGTATCTACAGGTCGATTATCATTAGATCCATCTAAATATTTCCTTAACCGTTATAATAAATTTTGTTTTATCGTTTGGCAGTGATTAGGAAAATTGATTTTACAAATGTGACGATTTTTAGATGCTCTTTAAGAAACAAATGGGTTAGAAAATTGATAGAGCAAAAGAATTCCCTCAACTGCTAATAGGATGTACTGTTTAATAATAAACACTTGGTATTATTTTGCATTATGTATTTCGAAGTAGAAATTACAGGTAACTCCCGAAGAACACGATTAATTGGTTCCGTGTTCTTTGAAACTGTGTTGTTCGAGACTACAAAAAACGGGATTCCGTTTCAAGTGTGAAAAATAAAAAAGAAGTTACGTTTTAAATTATTTTTTTTTTGTTAAATATAAAACTAAAAATTTTTATTTTAAAAATTTTTTAAATACTTATTAAAGAAAAAATTATTTATAAAATAATTATGAATAACATTTATAATGTCAATAGGGAAAAAAATCATCAAAATAATGAAAAAATAACTCGATTCAATTGGTTAAAAATCTTTCAAATCAATAAATTGAAGAATAATTTTGGTTTAAGACTGGAAAACTATATTAAATATAAAAAGTCAGTCAAATTAATTGGGAAAAATATAATTCTAAAACACTAAAAGTATTAAAAAGATTAAACTTCAAGAATCGCTGACGTAATTGATGAGAATATTACTCTAAATTTTTAACTACTGTAATTTTATATCAAATAAAATTTATAATAAAATTTTATATCAAAAGAATTACTCGAAAATCGTGTAGTTTGAAACCGTGTAATTCGGGGGAAGGTATTCGTGTTCTTCGAAACTCGTGTTCTTCAAATACCGTGTTCTTCGGGGTTACCTGTACTGAATAAACTTTTATCTGGATTTATCTTTGTTGATTTTCTTTCTTTGATACGATACTGTTTTTGATGTTCAATAAAGATTTGAGAACGGTGAAGCTAGTTTAACAATAGCTTACAGTATAATACTTCGAAAATACTGAACGATTGATATAAAGATGAAGAATCCATTTTTGAGAAAGAAATTATCCTGAAAACTGAAATTAAAGTATCGGTTTATTTATTTATTTATTTATTTTCACTTCTAGTAGCATAACTTCTTAATAGCACTCTTAGACATTTCCTTAAATAAAGACATATTTAAATTTATTGAGAACAAGTTACTGACACTGCGATGGATGTACGTGTCCCTTACATCTAGCTTTAATTATAAGTAAATTTTATCACGACTCCTTTGTGGTAACTCAATGGGGAAGGCGTATTATTACCTGCTGAAGGAAGAGGGTTCTAACTCTGGAGGATTTTGCGGATTTTCTCCGGGTATTTCTCGTCCAATCGGTTTCTGGAGTTCACTCAGCCCTCTATCAAAGGGGTACCTACTTTCTTTCATTGCGATTAAAGTGATTTTTTTACCATCTTAATTTTCTCGGTTAGGCTGATGATCGCAGGAATCTCTATCTCCTGTGTTGCCTAAAATTGAAAATAAGTTTACAGAACTTTTTACTGGTGATTAGAAGAAAAGCTTACGAAATTAACTTTAACATGTGGAATGATTAATACTTAAATTAAAAATATGTTCTGATTGCGTATAATGAAATTTACAAAAAATTAATAACATATATATAATAAAGGATGATTTCGATTTGCTGAACATTACATGGCTGACGATGACCGCTCAATATTTCAGTAGGTCGAAAATGGCTTTTTTTTATATAATTATATTTTATTATTTTTTTTTTATAATTAATTTTTTAATTATAATTGAGCATTATCAGAACATATCTTAACTATGTGAAATACATTTTTAAACGTTAAAAGCGTGTTTCTGTCGCATCATTAGCATGAAGATATTTTAAACAAAAAAATAAGATTGTTTTACGTGTGTCTAACGTTTGATTATTAATATGCACACTGAGTATTAATATATACACTGAGTTTACTGTCGTTATTCCGTATTTTATCCAGTTAACAAACCCACCATTAGTTGGTCAAATAAGTTTTCCTATTTTTGCAATTTAATTGAGCTTCTAATTGGTTCTAAAATGCTTCACTTTCTTTTTTTTAACAGTCTTTTATTTTCCAATGAAATTCCTTAAATGGATGACAAGTCGCCTAAAATGAATATATTTATTATTTCCAATAAATTGATTTTTCTATTCTATTTCTTTTTTAAGTTGTGGTATTTTTTTTCTATTGATTTTCCAAATAAAAACACACACAAAAAAAACTAGAGTTGAGTCTGACAATGACATTTGTTTTGATTCACAGTTTTATAACTCAGACCTTGATATGCCGTGTTCTTGTGAACTACAAATATGAAATCGCGAAAGATGGTTCTTTTGGGGATGAAGTCTTGTTGTTTGTACTTTAAAACGACCATTTTATTGCTCTATCATTGAATCTTCTTCGCACGTTTACAGGAGTGGTGGTCGTAACTGTAAATGCCAGGATACGTGTTTTATAGGAGAACACAACGCCTTCGCATCCTTTATTTCCCCTAGAACGATGTAGAACACTGTTTCAAACCTACAGTTACTTGAGAAAAGCTTCTTCGTGCTCACACTTATAAAAACAAGATAGTTAATGCTTTTAGACAGTGTCAAAAGCAAAGCGGCCCCATAACATGCACAATTTTATAAACAAAATTGTATAAACAAAATTTTATCGGACGTGACGACTTTTGACCCCCCCCCCAATTTCCGGTCAGGGAGTGGTCCTAGAGGTCTGATTTTTTTTTGGACGTGATCACCTACTTTTTGATGCTGAACACAATGGTGAAGGTTTCATTCTAATATCTCTAACCGTTTGGCCACTACAGTGTGACATTCAGCAAGCACAAAAGCAAGAGCGGTCCCCTATGTTTTACAAGCAAGCTGTAACCTAGGTGCCGCTAAAAAAGTAAATAAAGTAGAATAAGCAAAGATATAACGACAATTTATGCGTAAATATCTACTGCTCAAGTTTCGACTTAACATCGTATTATTGTGAATAATCGAAAAATACAGTTTTGTAAAACCTTGAACCAACACATATTTTCCTTTTTTTTCTTATTTGGGAAATGTCTGAAACAGCCTCTTAAATGAAAACAAAAGTAAGACCAAGCCCGAATCATATCTTAAGGTTCTCCTAAATACATAAGAAAGAATTAATAAGAATGAACGCGCACATGATATTATAGCATTGTTATCGTTATTTTCATATATGTGCTCGAGCTCCCTGTTGGAACAGTTTTAGAATAAATTCTCGAATTTTTTTTTTTTTTTTTGAAGAGAAAGCCTTGGGTAAGCACAATTCTTTTAACAATAACAACTACAACAATAATAATAATAATAACAATAATAATAATAATAATAATAAGTCTGAAGTCAGAGTTTTCGTCTGTGTCAGAGCAGGCGACCACCAAGACTGGGAAACCACGCCAGCGCATCCGATGGTCATCTCAGATGAACCAGGATCTTATGCGCGACTTCTTCACTGTTACACAGTTAGGAACTCAACTCACAGGATACAGACAGGCACTATACCACGCATTCACCAAATTTATGGACATAACATCCCTAACCCTCCTTGCACACTTCTTTCCACTTGGCAATATGTGCTTTGGTCCTTGACCCGCCATATTGTCTTAGCTGGGGAAACCCAAGATTTGAATCTTTTACATAATAATAATAATAATACTCTTCATATACCTGGATTTCGTAAATACAGTTTTCTAGGCTTCTTGGCTCTGGAACTATAGCGTGACATCCATCTCCTGTCCCCCAAATATACCCATAACATAATGTGCGAAGGCACATTTGTTGTCCGGTTGTGATTTTCTCTCTCTATTTAACATACCTACGATTTCTGTTATTTATAGGATGTCAATCGTTTGGCAGTAATTTAAGTTGCTAATTTCCTTTTCAATATTAACTTTACTAAGATAGTTTCTGAGTTAGCATGATCAAAGACAGAACGAAACTGTTCAGTCGTTTCCGAACTTTCGCATATTAGAAAAGGCGAAGTTGAACTCCTTACCCTTTGGTGGATATAGCAAGAAATATTGTAATGAAAACTCTGTACAAAATAGACCCGTGATTAAAGAGCCAAGGAACAAAAGCTTCCAGTTACGTGAACGCTTTCTTTAAGGTATTCGTAAAATGGTAGATCAATTACAGTTTGTTGTGAAGTAAAATGTAGAGTTATGAGAAAGATAGACAATGTTCACAAAAAAAAACCCAACTTGTATGGGAAAAAGAAAACATCCTTTTTTCACGCGGAAAAGAAATTAGAAACTGAAATCTGACTTAACCTAAAGAAAAAGGAAAAAAAAAAGATCCCGGAAGAAGAGAAGGGGTGGATGAAACCGTTGGTGGAAACCACTAACAAAATATGTTCAGATTTCAGCATAAAAGTAGCACAGTCGTAGTTTTTCAAATAATTTTTTCTCGTATCGCAATGCGCTGGGGTCGAATTGCTTCTAAGTTAGAGCATGTTGTATTTAGATTTTAGAGCAAGTGGCTGGTTTCTCGAGCAAATATTTGTTTTTCCAGCAACTTAGCGGTTTCAGGCAAGTTTTCGTGAACGTGTAAAGCGGCCATTATTTTAGGAAACTTACTTAGGCGAAAAAACGGTAAATTTTGCAATTTTACAATTATACACCTTTTCCAAAATAGAAGGGGTCCAAGACCAAATCGCGTTATGTGATGTTTAAAATTTAAAGTTGTTATTGTAAAATCCCTTATTTCTTCTTCTTCTTCATACGAGTTTGGCCTACTATGGACCGCGGGAAACAATTGACTAGATGAATAGTCTTTTTCTCTCCTCCCAGTATTTCTTCATTCTCTCACTCTGCTTCCGCCTTCTATCATCTGACCAGATTACCTTGGTCCTCGTAGTTTCTTTACCCTGGAACCCCTTGAATCCATTAACTCTCATTCTAAACATTTTCCTATTCCAGATCTCTTCTGAATTAATCCCAACTTGTTGCATGTCTCTTCTAGTTTCCTCAACCCATTTAGTCGTCGACTTTAAGTTGGTGATATAGTCGAAGATCTTCTTATTTCAATGTTGACAAATAATACTTATTGGTGGTGGAGAATAAAGTGAATATTTATTCTCAAGAAAGAACGTTGCCAAAAGCAACTGGATCGCAAGCCAACAATTGACGGCACGAGACATCATTGCTCGAGCAATAAGGTGATTCAATTGTTGCGAAGCGATGAAGAACTAAGTCCCTTAGTAACCACCAGTGAAGCAGGATGTGCTTCGCGATACGCAAAATTAAGAACGTTTGAACAACTCCAAAGTTAAGAACTCTGACTCTGCATGTATTGTAAGTATGAAAGTATACTTAACATTACAAAGCAATTCTTATTTTATCATAACACGTTATATCCGAAGTCGCGATATAAACAACCGCGTTATAACCGAGCTTCAGTGTATTTAATCATTGCGCTTAAAACAATGGTTTCAAAGTTTTTGCCGTTGAATCCATTTGTCATCAGACTTCAATAGACAGAAAAACCAGGAAGTATTAGTGTATAAAGGTCCCGCGAAGACAACAGCACTGGTGAATTGGTTACATAACTTTAAAACGAGCCAATTAAGAACGGCGCATAATTAATTAGACCTGTCATATCAAGAATTTGCCTTTCATATGTACGGGTAATTTAGTAGATGAAGATAAATTGGGTACAGAAATCACTTATTAAAAATGATGATGGTTTCCTTTGAATCAATTAGGAATTTGGAAATCAGATAACGACAGGCCTATCGTGTAAACTGACTAATGGCAGAGAATACAATTAAACAGCGCCTTTTTTCGGTCTTTGCGTCCTTATTAATCACGCGCGCTGTTTACTTATAAGTAATTTGTGAAGGGCAGCTTTTGTTAGACGGATTTCTCATTTGAATATGTAATTTCTCAGCCACTAAGTATCAAAAAAATCCAAATATTTGTTGTGGAGTAAATGAGGCTTTAAAGTATTGAAATTGATAACGAGGTATTGTTGTGTGGCAATAAAGAATTAATAATGCGCCACGTTGTCAGTCATGACCCACATGCTACACTATTAAGGGTCTTTGGAGGCCGTCAAATCAAAGTCTAATTGTCCTTCAATTATGCTTTCACGCTCCGTTTTTGCATATTGATTTCAAGTTCCACCCGGAACTGTCACACCAGTGTCAATTGAATAGGTTGGCTAAGTTAAAGAGGCATTGTTGTAGCCGCCATTCCGTATCTGTATATTCCTTATCTAAAGCATTTTCTTTAGCAATCAGTATTTCAGAAGTGACAGGAGACAAACAAAAAGAAAACGACTGTTAAAAAGTTTTGAGTAATACGTTAATTCATTAGTTATGTTTAACTATATAACGACAAAAACTTGAAAAACTTGCAACATTTACTGATAAACTTTCTCAACTGTTCAACAAAATACTGTACTCGAATTTTCAATTTAGATAAAATCCGTAAAGGAAGTTTTAATAAATATAAAAGCAACTTCGGACACAGTCGTGAATTTTATAAGAAGTTCACAAAAATGGCCCAGTCTTGACTAAGTGATCTCTAGGATGAGTAACATGGAAACATTCAAAAGGACTTATTTCATTTTAAATTACATTCTAAATCTAATAGTGGAAGAATTTTCTGAACGTTACAGTACCCCATATTCTAACTTGGAAAATTGGTTTGCAATTTTGTTGATCTACATAAGCATATATTACTGAAAGTTCATTTTTTTTTTAGTATCCTCAAGCACTGGAGATAGATGTCATTCAAAATATTTTGAAAGCATTGTTTGGTAAAAGTTATGGATTGTTAGCAGTTACATGGGATATGCAAGGAATGCTGGGTCCTTATGAATGTTCTAGAATTTAATTAATAAAAATGTAATACAAAAATATTCTAAACATCTCACCAAATTTAAATGTAAAATAACTACATTTAATACAAAAAGCAAAAAGTTTGGGTTCTTCAAATTATTGTTATTTTAGGCTTGAGAAAGAAAAGACGCAATCTTTTCGAAAATTTGCTTTTTGTATTAAATGTAGTTATTTTACATTTAAATTTGGTGAGATGTTTAGAATATTTAATAGTAGAGGCTTTCTACTAAAAAAGTATGGAAACTTTACATATTAAATACAAAAATATGCTGAAGATATAGGCATAGGCGTTTATATGTCACAAGAAAATCAGTTTGTAATTTTGGATTATCAAGAACGTTGTGTTTTTACAGCTGCAGTTGAACGTTTCGAATTCACAATTCACAGTCGTGAGCAGTTTCCTTAGAGCAAAATATAATGTAAAGCAAATATTTAACGAACGAATTTTTGTTATTAGTGAAATAATAAATGTTTTCTGTGCTGCGTTAATAAATAACAACAGACCATATTGTTATTCATGCTCTTGTATGAGTGAATTGAACACAGAAGAATTCATTTGTTGCAAAGCGGTTGCAAAGCGGTTGTCATAGCAACTGATTTTTGTTTCGTTAAATAAACAAATGAAATCCTGATAAGAAGATGAAGGGGATTCATGAATGTTTTAGTCATTTTTTTTGAAAGGTGATTAAAATAATACCCAAGATGTTCCATGATGTTCTATCGTGAAGCAGATAAAGACAATTTCACATAAGAATGACATCTACTGGCAAAAAGGAGCAAATAAAATATTAAATCATGTTTGTCGTAACACAAACGAGTCAGCAAAGCAGGATTAGTAAGCCACGACTGGAATGAATAGGAAATGTTATTGAGTAGAAGCTTAGGAGTGAATCTGAATACAAATTAAAAAGGCATGATTCGTTGTACATAATTACAAGAGGTAAAACTGTTTTATTTGTTTTTCTTAATGTTATATTTTACGTGAATAGAGATTTATTGATTGGTAAACCAATCTTGTAGATATAAAATAATTATTCCATTAAATATTCAAGTTATTTTGTTTAAGTTAAATTGAGTTCATTATCTTTACTTGTAACAAATGTATTTCTCATAAATACTGCGGCTGTTTATTCTTGATTCTTTTCTTTTTCTTATCAGACTGTTCGTGGTTTCTATGTTGCCAAATTTGTACGAAGGTTTTTACTGGTCTTCCGACCATTGCTTCATATGTATACCTCTTGAAAGTTGTTTTTTTTTTTGTTGTTTTGTTTTTTGAACAACCCTTTAAACTTTTCCTTGTTTCAGTGTCTCCCGTTTATCGCGTAACATTTACGGAGTAGCATTCTCGACAGAAGATTGTGACTGACTGGCTCTCAGAATTTCCCCATCGCAGCGTTCCGTAGTAAAACATTACTCAGATGGCGTTTTACTTGTACATTTCTCCAAGTCTGTATCGCCAATATAAGAAGAAATATTTAGTTAGGGAAACTCAACTTCCACAATGGTGATTCGAATTGAAAACAGGTTTTGAGATATTCATGGCGCACATGAAAATGAAAAAGTAATAATCATCGTCTTAATAGTACTACGGATAGAAGAATATACCCTGAATTTAGCGCAGAAACAATACAATTTAGTTCAGATTTGTGTCGGGATGTTCCTTCTGCTAGATTATCGTAGTAATGAATTCTAATTAACTCTATGCATTGTTTGTGAATATAATACAAAGAAAACACGTCAGTTATCTTAACAAGATCTACAGTAATCTGAAATTCGCGTGTACGGATCAAATAATGTGTGTCTTCGACAGTATACTGAAAGACAGTAAATCATTAGAAGAAGATATATCCAATCTTAAGCATTTGAAGTGTTTTAATCGTCAGATATTCCGCACACAGTTTTACTTTGATCATTTTATTTATGACCTTTTATGTACCTAAGAAGAAAAGTTAACTTGCGTAATAACTTTTTTTTTCAAAAAATTGTTCACGGCTCACGAAATCAGAAATTAAAGATCAGATGTAGATTATTCTAGAAGAGTAGATGATAATATAATGCATAGATAATTTCCTCAACACTGTTAAGCTGGTCTCTTTAAGAATAATTACGGTACGTTTTCAACATCATCGACGAAAATACTAAGTGCATGTGTGCCATACATTGAATGTCAACATTACAGATATCAACAAAAACAATGTAGTAATAAGATTAAATCTTCATAACGATTTAGGTTTTTAATGAGATTATTCAGACGGTTGCTAAACGTACAAGGATTACAGCCCGAAGTTTAGTAAAAAAAGTTGTTTGGATAAAATTCAAGAAACATTTTAAAATATCCTCACGCTATCTTTTTTATTTTGTTGTTGGACAGTTTGCACTGTAATATGAAAAGAATGGATACATTGATTTTTAATAACTAATTTGTTTTTTTGTTTTTTATTTTTTTTTATTTTTTAAGTAGTTATCTACAAAGCGAAGTCTACACTACAGATATTTTCTAATTTCTTTTATTACTATCAAAGTCGATTCTTATAAATTTTAAACTTAGAATTGTGAATCTCCTCGTAATGTTGTTTACAAAAGTTGTAAATCTAATTTCGGTTCGTGCTAATCTGTACGTGACTTTTAAGAATTTAGCGGGGTTTGCTTTGGGGGGTTTTCTTTCTTTTTTTAATTTTGTTTGTGTGTCTGTGTGTATGTATGTTCTTGTTAGTTGGCGTTCAACTATTCAATCTTTGTACATGGTGTGTCCTAATGGCCAAATATGCTGACGCAATTAATAATCTCGCTTGAAACAATGTCTTGCCCCTCACACACACACACCCTATCTTTTCCTCTCCTACTGTTTGCCGTCCCGAGAGCAGTTCGCATCTGTCTACGCATATTTTATGCGTTGGCGCCAGCGCCGTCTTGAGGTAGAAAAGTAAACTAATTGTGCGCTCGACTTAGGCTGTTTATTTAGCCTCGGGTCACTTACAGGAATTAATTAAAAGACTCTTAACTACGCGTGTACAATTTCGAATGCCCGCATCGATCATTGCCCGCGATAAAAGATTGTCCATAAGAAGGGGGGAAACTGTGTGGCCGCGGATAATTAATTAATTAGAAGAAAAATGGACCCCTCTCTCTCTGTGGCTCCTCTGACGTTGACGGATGCCTGGCGAATTGTGGAAGAAAAGATTTTTTGACGAGGGGTGGAAGGAAGTGAATGGAGGGGATGTACAGGGTGACAGCACCACGAGACAACCGGAAGCATTTAATCTGACCCGACGTCACTCACAGCTACCACCCACACTCGCGTGATTTATGCGCCGTTTTAATAAAACCGACTGCCATTGGTTACATCGACAATTGAACCAGAGGCCAAAGAATGGAATCATGTCTAATCAAATTCCCGAGAATGTCAAATATTTGTCAAAGTCCAACGTATGGGAGCCCTTAAAGCTAATATGAAAAAGATCACGTACAGGGTGGCGGTATTTGCATGAAATCATACGCATATAAGCAGTGGACATCTTGTTAATTCAGTGTTTCTCAAACTTTTGCATCTTAAATCCCATCAGTCAGTCAGTGGAAATCTTGGTTTTAAATGAAGATTCACCCTCTTTTTTTTTTTTAACAACTTTTGTTTTTTATCTTATTACAGCTGCGCGTTGTATACACAAGAGAGAAACCGATCAATAATCTTCTGAGTGTGAGTTTTCTTTATCAAAAAAAAAAAGAAAAAAAGAAAATAGTTAAAATATACTTAAAGGAACCTATTCAAATTAATTCCATAATTCCATAGATTTTATCAGATGGGCTTTATTCATATCATAATAGTAAAATATTTTATTTATTTTTTTTTTATTTTTTTTTTTTTAAGGCACAAATGCAATTTAGCTTTTATAAATGGATAAATGGCGACTGGCCTCTTCAGTAGATTTCCTTTTTAAATTCAACATTACGGAAATTCATTAAAAAAAAAATATTTACTATAAGTGTATAATTTTTTTTTTTTTACTTTAATCATTTACTGTAAGTGTATAATTGATCATATGCGTGCTTAAAGTTTGTATCCGTAGTATGAAAAAAAAAATTTTATTTTTTTATTTTTAAGTTTCTTCGGTTTTGTGATAAATAGAAGAAATATTTTATAGAATAGAAACATATTCTTTGATTGCTAATAGAAAGGTTATAATTCTTGCTTTTTTTAAAAAAAAAGTCATGTTAGCTGTAAATTTTTTTTTTGGTTGGATAATTTTATTAATTATTTGTTGTGTACCCAGTTACACTGACTTAACATAAATTATTCAAAGATTATCTGATGTTTGGAGAACTTGTAACTGCAGTAGGATGGCCAGACATCCAATATTTTACTGAATTGTCCCGTTTGTGTTCAAGTTTTGCTCCGTTGTCTCCCGATAATTTTAATATGAGACGCTTAACTTTCCCATATTTTAATGCAATTTTAAGTTAACTATTTATCCGCATTTCTTAGTTTTATTTTGAGCCGTTGAGAACGTGAGAAACTGAAGAGATAAACGTATTTTCTCTTGAACGATTCTGCACTAGAAAGCTATGAACACGTTTCCAACAATGGATTCTATTCTCGCGTTTAGACTTTAGGTTGTTAAGTTATTATTCGCAAGAAAGTCTTTATTCGTGTACCTGCTATTAACGCTTGAGTGTCCATTACGATGCAACCTAAAGAAAACACTTTATTTATGCCATTATATAATTGCATACAATCAGATTTATAAAGAAACTTAAGAATTTACATGGAAAAATGAAATTGTATTATTGCTTTAACGTTGTAATCAGTATATGAATAAAGTAATAAAAGTGCCCCGTATTTGACGCCTCGCATTAACGATCCTTTTCAATTAAAACCATACCCACATAATCGACCGGGAGTCTTGCTTAACGTCATATTTCGACGCTCGACCGTTCCCTTCTTTTCTCAGTCGACGACATCTTAATTATTCTAGGTCCGTTACATTTGGTATTTGTGTTTGTAATGGTATGGTTTTTCTCGGCCATTGTATATAAAATGCCATTTTCGGAGGCCATAATGTATTTGCAAGCTAAGTAAAGGCTATATTTTGTTATTCGACAGTGCTCTGGTCCCTAGCCTGTCACATAAGTGGGATATGCCTGCACTAAATTATTCAACGAATTACTTAAAATCATTGCTAGCTCTCCTTACTCGGAGGCTTAGATTCCCTTAGAATCTAAGGTGCAAGAAGTGTTGGAAAAGTAAGACAGTAAAACGACCATATCATAGCGGGATTTGAACCCAGATCCAAAGGCGGTTTTAGGGATTGGAAACCTAGGACCCCGCTCTTCCATATACATCATTAATCTTTTTTCTTTCATTACTTTTTTATTGGATGATGAGCTGGCGTATGAGTGGAGTGAGCGTGAGATTTCTGTACTATCCAAATGGAGGTAGGGAAGGAAAGGACAAGTTTGACTTAACGCAAACAGGATGCTGTCAAGTCCGTGTTTACTTAGACCTCGCATAATCTAACACTCGTTTCTGTACAGACCCTTGCACTTCAGTTACTTCTAATGTCCTCCTAAAGTTCTCCTAAATATTCTCCTAAAGTTTTCAAATTTAGTTTGTTTTTTTGGTTTTTCGCACTGCTTGCTTCTCGAGAAACAGAATAGGCTATATCTCTTAAATTTAAACGTAGAAATTTGAGACATATTATGATAGAAAGAAAAATTTGATGACGTCACGAAATTTAATGACGAAATTTAATGACGTCACGAGTTCAGTTTTCCGTCTTCATTGATTTTTTTCTAAATAAAATGGAACCATTTCAAGAACGTTGTAATGTTCTCGACCAAGATGGGCTTTGCTTGACCTCCATCCTTCCGGAAACAGGTTTTAATTTCATTTAAGAAGTCTACAAGCGTTAATGAGCAAAGAGTCTCCCTTTGACGTCCCACATTGAACAGGAAACTCGTGAAATACTCATCTGGTAACCAAATTGGAGGCAAAGAGTTGGACAGTAATGACCGTCCAATCAGAATGCCTTCAATCGCTTAATGACAAAAGAGCATCGTTAACCGCCAAGTTCACTTGGGTTTAATTTGGACTCATGTTTCCTTGTTCTTTAACACGAGATCTCTTGAACTGCATAAATCAATATTGACGTACTTAAATGAGAGTCACTGTCAAAGAGGCACCGGAACACACATCTTTAGCTCTTAAAAGAGTCCTTCTACCTCCTCCAAATTTAATCCCATCTCATTCTCAAGGAAACCTCAAAATCTCTCAAGAAAGCTATGATTTTTTTTTTTTTTAATTAACATAACATTATTTTCTATTGACTCGTCGTAGCAGAAATAGCGTTAAGTAGATTTCATTAATTCAAGGTTCCTCATTTATAGTGTTAGAGTTGTTTGTACTTACATGTGTGATTGTAAATTTTGTTACATTTACATTACATTGAAGATTTATTTCACAATTAGTATTATTAGTATACAAAAAGTGGATAAACTAAGTTTTTTAATTTCATATTATTTGCGGAGTACCTACATTTAATGTGTATGTGTGTTTAACGTTAAAAGCTTATTTTAATGACGCTTACTTTAATTCTGTAGACACGTCAGTATTTTGCTATCCGATAAATTCGAACTGAATTTTTGGTTGATACTGATTTAGAGTACAGAGTGTATTATATATGACAAACAAACGAAGAATTCTATATACAACCTACAGTCAAGCTACTAACAATGCACTGGCGTGTGGAAAATCGACTGTTGGTTAAAACAATTTGGGAGCATTGTTGAATTTTTATTCCATTTCTCAAAACTCATTTGTTTTCAATGCATTACGAAATATTAAGACTTAATGTGGAACCTCCAACAACTAAAATTAGTATTTTATTTTATTTTTCTATTGTTGTTGTTGGAATCAGATAGTCGAGATTCACGTACCAAGATATTAAAAGCCGGTCACAAATCGCATTTTTTTAATGCTTAAAAAAAAAACCCATCAATTATCAATGAATGAATGTTGATTTTCTAACTTATTGTCACTCATCAGCTGTTCTGGGATGTCACCTACTAAACACTTGGTCTTCTTTTTTTGAAAATAAATTTCCAATTTCGAGGTGAGAATGGAAATGTATTAATCTGAGGCACATCTTAGAACAAGATATTTAATCAAATAAATAAATCTCTTCCAATTAATTATTCCTAAATTTCAAAATGACTCAATATGAAGACTTTCTAGATAAAACACGTCAGTAGGCTGTAATTAATTTTGCGAAATAGTAGATTTTACATTACAGAAAGAATAACACTTTTATAGGAATAAGCGAGAAGTGACAAAAACTCACACTCCTGCTGCTGAAGGCTTAATTTTCGAATGCAGACGGATTTTCTGGGAGCCTTTGGTTTTATTTTTTTTTCTGAAATGGTTTTATTGAAAGTGATGAACAAAAAACAAGAGGGATCACTGACTGAGCTGATACGGTCGTATTAAGAAGATACCACTGATCCATGCCATCCATATTTTAGTCTAATAGAACTCATTTGACAGCGAGGACATTAATGACTCCTCCACCACCGACTTCTTTAATGGCCTAATGAATACGAGAAACCAATCTCAATAAAAAAAAAGCGAGGGTGGACTGGCTCTCTCTTCAGTGGTTGCGTTTTCAAGGGTCACTTCGGATCTTGCTGGAAAATCCCACTTGAGGAAACATCACAACAATTGGACTTTCTGTGAAACTACAGTGCCATGAATTGCAATAAGATAGCTTCCAATTCCAACAAAAACAAAGAACAATGACTAATTTAGTCAAATATTGCTTCTTTTTAGATTACGTAATTTGCACTTCTTATATTCATAGCATTTTATAATATTATTCCAATAATAATAATAAAAAAACAGATACCAATTAAAAGGTTTTTTGATAATGAATAGTGTCGTGGTGTGAAGTTTAATTATTTTCTAATTTTAATAAACAAGTTTAATGTGCAGTCAAATTAACAATAAAGCTAGAAAGCTAACCTATGAGCAAGCTGTTTTTCAATCTTTATTATTTTCTAATTTATATTCAAAACCTGTATCCGCTATGTAACTGGCGACATGTAGTGATCTTCGTAAAACAAAAATTCATTAGCCGACTTCTCAACTTAATGAAGTTTCCATGAGAGAATGCGCCAAAAGCCTGTCTTAGGAAAAAAAAAAAAAAACAAAACAAAACAAAACTCCATCGAAACATAACAGTTGAAAGGAAGGAAGAACACAAGGAAGTGATATCCTGTAAATTTTAAACAAGCAAAAAAAAAGCAATAGCAGTAAAACGAGAGAGAAAGAACGATGAAGGATCAATATTGTGTTGTGAAATTATCATCAACAGCAAAATTTAACTTTCCTTGTACCTGTTAACAAGACCTGTAATATCTATGTAACGATTGCTTACTGTCTTTTGTAAGAAACGTATTCTGTAACTTAATTTTGGTTGACGGGATAGATGTGTAACTATGCAGAACTACTTAGGCTGTAGCATATCTCGTACGGAATGAAACAAAATCTCGAAAACTGTCATCAAGGACAGAAACTGTATTTTAAAAACTTAGAACCGAAATTCTTTCTCCTGACATTGGTAACAGTTAGCCTTTCATTAAGTAAAGGTTTAAGTCTTACATTGATAAATAACATAGGTTCATATACAAAGCAAGCGACAGACTTGAAGCATTTAATGCTTCCTCTGTAACAACTCAAAGACCGATTGAAATAGAAATCTACGACTTCAAATGATTTATGGGCCTTTTGTAATTTACTTAAGAAAAAGCTCTAAGATTGCAACTTCCATCTCACGTAGTTGATTAATTCTTTGAACGTATTAAATGTAACTTCATAGCGTGACTTCATTATTAATTATAAACATGATCTTCTGATTCATATGCATAAGAACATTCTAGGCGCTTCTAAAACTTTGGAATTAATATTCTGTGTGCAGTCTTTCGCTTGTATATGGCATCCTGCAAAACATTAAGCAACAAGAATAAAGATCAAGGGAATCTTGAGATTCCTACATTTGGTAAAAACACGTTTCTTGTAAAAGCAACCTTAAAGACTCTCATTGTATTTGGTTTAGTAGAATCCGTTATTGTCAGTCGTAAATCTTTGACAAACAATTGTATTCCGTAGACTTAAGTAGAAAGCAAAAACAAAAACAGATCATGACTCATAAGTGGTTTTTAAATTCAAAACACCCATATTTGGTGCAAAGATCGAAGAAGGTAGGTTTTGCTCCACCTGTTTAAACTTCGTTGTGAAATCAAGAGTGGGCGTAATTGCAGAAGAAATCGACGATTGTTTCTGTTTGTGTAATGTCAGCTTTACCGTGTGACAAGCTAACTACTATAAAGTGCGCAGCTTAAGGTTATTATCAAAGGAGTCCCTGACATTTCTTCTGGAAGGACTTGTTTTTCAGTGTCATTCCAAGCATTGTCTTTGATGTCCTAAAAAACAGAAGCAAATACAACTAACTGAACTGGAAATTCATTGAGAACTGCTTGCACTGCTCGCAGTGTTCAATTGCAGAGTACCACTAAATTATCAATGAATGAATATTTTGTATAAGAACCATGAGTAAGTCTTAATGTTAAGTTAAGACGAAATATGGGCATGAGATTTGGAATAAATTATTTTTTCTTGTGTGTAATTTGAAATCAATGAATGAAATTTAAAGTTTGGTTCAAAGGTAAAACAAGCAAGGAAACAGATATAAACTGCAACATTTGGTGACTTTTTCTCGTGGTATCCATCTGAACTGGATGTAACTCAAATTAAAAAAAAGGAATAATAAAAATAAAAAATAACAATATTGGAGACGAAATGACATGATCATTTCTTTACAAAGCTACTGGTATTTGCTGAAACCTTATTCTACGTGGTAATTACGTAATACAGTTGACCGTTCTCACAATGTCAATAGCAGTTTTTAGAGGCCCTTCGTTTACTATGAAAGTCATTCTCAAGAATAACAGAAATTTCATTCAACAATAACTTATTTAATACTTATTTAACTGATTTAAAACTAATACATGAATATACGCTATGACATCAATGGTTGAAGCTGTAATTATAAAGATAAAACAAATAAATAAAGAAATAGAACATTCAAGCACTACATCTGGTTTTTCATTTTTTAAACAAAACTAAAAATTAAAGAAATGAAGTTTTCCTTTTAACAACAAAATACTTGATCAGAAAGCCGTTCAAGCTGTTTAAAAATTTTAAATATGTTTCTTCGATGTTTCCCCAACTATCAATTTACAATTATCGTAAGTTTTGCTTTTAAGCAATTAATGAAGCGAAAGTAGTGCTAGTGTTATTGATCTTTAATATTTTAGAGAACCACTATGTTGATTTGTTTGTTTATATTTATAAAATTTGAAAATTGTGGTGGATATATTTATAATAAATAAAAAAATTTTTGTGTCCAAGGAAGAGCAAAATGTATTCATTAAATTTAAAAAAAGATGTCTTTAAGTGGTTCCATGCAGATCTCTTTTAAGTAAGGAAGTGTACGATGCCACAAATTAGTGATACTTGCCCTTGATTTCTCGAGAGTTTTTGTTAATGATTTGACGATTTGAATCCTGTTGAATATTGTGGGATGAATTAGAAAGAACATCGATTGTAGACCGAACCAATGCCTTCCATGGCTGTAGTTGGTCAGACCATTAATCTGTTGAAGGAATGGTAAACGGATTAGAAGTCTGATCATTCGGTGATGGAAAGTATAACCAAGAGAATGGAGTGACGCTAAAAGGATCAGTAAAGGTTTTCTTTTGTTGTGTTATTGACGTTGGAAAGTATTAGCTTTTAGTTGAAGAAGAAAAGAAATGAATTGTTTTTATTTCTCTGCTTAACATCGAAGATCAACAGAGAAGCTTAACTAGTTCCAGAAAATTAATTACTAGGTTGGTTAATAATAGTTCGAGACTCTTTTGCGAAGAAAATACACTATTGAAAAGGAATTTTATTTTTTTTCTTTCTTTTTTTCTCAATTAATTTAACAATATATGGTTAATTGCGTTTTTCTTTCACTAATCACTGGTATTTTTCAGATTTTTCTCATTTTCTAAGATATAATTACAGTGAGAGGTTTAGAAAAATCGAAGGATGGATTATTATATTTTCGCTCTTTTAGAAAATTTGGCCCTTTTGGATTAGTTTAAAAAGTTTGACTTCATCTTCTTAATATATAAAAAAGAATGTTTCTTTGTTTGTTTGTCCCGTATGTGTTCCTATACCATTCATCAGATTGCGATGAAACTTTGGTGAGTTGTTGTGGGCATGCCCGCGAAGGTTTCTGAATTAGTAGAACCACTTTATAATATCTGGTGCGCGAGTTGTTTCAACAAATGAGTATATTTCCGGTTTCAACATTTGCGACTCGCATTTGCAATGACCATCAACAAAGCACAGGGACAATCACTACAAGTATGTGGACTAATTCCATGCTTCACACATGGACATCTGTATGTGGCCTGCTCACGCGTCGGAAAAACCTTCTGATTTATTCGTGTATGCATCAGACGGAAAAACAAAAAAATATTGCGCATCCAAAAGCACTTCAATAAACAGAATTAAAACACAAACACTTTCATTGCAAAGCATGCCGGGTACAGCTAGTTAAGATATAAAAAAACAGTAATATTTGGGGTATTAATTTCACCATTGTCCATTTTGACAATACTTAATTTCGCTCCTTATGTATATATAACCCTAACTTTATCCTTTATTCAATGTTTGGTTAAAATAAAATAAACAAACAGAGGCGTAACCAGGATCTTGGAATGAAAGGGGTAATAATGATGGTCGTAATCGTTCAAACAAAAAAAAAAGTCGTATCCTTTCCCAAATGGGAGAAGAGGGGTTTTACAGAGAAACCAGTGAATTTTCCAACCAAACAATAAAACATACAAATCCTAAATGTCTTCTCTTTTCGGATGTGTTCTAACCTCGTAACATCCACCCCTTCGGTATTCCATTGTAAAACAAGATACAATAACAAATACTAACAATTGGTAATGGGAAGCTAATTCCTAAAATATTTCATTTTAATTTATATTTTTCAAGTTTTATGTAAATGGGTAAAAATTAGATAAGTGGCTAAAATGAAACACAGAAAAATATTGGAAAAAATTTAAGAAATATGCATTTATTAGTTTTTAATTCACTTACTGTTAACTTATTATTAACAACAAAATCACTTTTCATACACTTAAGTAGATATTATAGCTTTAATATAGAATTTTTATAAGTGGTATGCCAAGAAAATGAACAGTCTGACAGGAAAATGACTTCCACTGACAACCGAATGACAAGGTACAGGATAATGATCACTCCCATTCTTATTAATTGGAAAATGAAATTCAATCAACTACTAATATAATTAAACTGTAATGTCTTACTATAAAGGAACAATATGAAGGAAAACATAACAAAGCCTCTGATAAATCATAATCTTTAAAGAAATGGAACAATGAATGTGATTTTAATTTGGAGCAGGAAAATGACTAGTAGTATAGTCGCCGCTACAAAAACCTCTGAAATATTATCAAATTACATATTAGCTTACATTTTAGTCTTCATGTTATGTTCTATAACATATAATAATTATTTTAAACCCAGATTTCATGTTTGGAAAAAACAATATTTTAAATTATAGTGAACAGAAGGTGCGAACATGGAATTTTCGCCCGGCAGGAAAATAAGTTTTCATTGTATTGAAAAGTCTTCAATTCTTCAAAATAAAACAAAAATAAATGTATAAAACAATACATTTATTAAAATAAATATCTCTTAATTTTCGAAAAGACATGACTTCTTTTCTTTTTCAAAGCCGAAAAACAACAACAATATGTTACAAATAAGTAGGGGAAAACGATACATATGTGAGACATTCATGAAATTGTATTGTTCCAACAATACTTACAAATGTTATTCTCGTAATTCTTTAATTTTCACCTTATTTTTACAATTTGAAATACATATATTATTAAACTCTTTGGCCATTTCCACAATAAATTTGTTTACATTAACACCTTCATTTCTATTTATATTCATCTTTTTGGTATTTCTAATTAGTAGACTTTCCATGGTTTTTCTCGTTTTACAATCTTTTTCAATACATAAAATTTTGATTTCATTTTTTACACAATGATTTTTATTCATACAGTGTTCAGCCAATTCAGATTTCTCCTCTAATTTGTTTTTTTATGTATGAATTATGTTCCAATGCCCGTTCTTTTATTGTTCTTTTGGTTTCTCCAAGATAGAACGCATCACAAATCATGCATTCTATTTTATAAATAGCCCCCATTTCCCTTTTTTTGTCACTTGTATTTATTTTATTACAAATAATATTTTTTATTTTATTACTGAATAGAAACTACATCAATGTTGAAGTTCTTACAAATCCTCTGCAGTCCAATACTATTTTTATTTAGGTAGGGGATAAACACTTTTTTCCTTTCCTTATCCATATCCAATTCCTTTATTTTGAATGTGTTGAACTTTTGGATACTATTATCGATAAAAGATAATATCTACATGAACTATTTTGAATACAAATTTCTTAATGAATGTCAATATAATCTAAAATATTTTCGTTATGCTGATGATATTTTAATAATTTAGTTTGGTACTGATCGACAATTTGAAATTTTCTTCAAAAATATAAACAAAAGAAATAAAGACATAAAGTTCAAAATGGAGAAGGAAGTGAATAAGAAACTAAATTTCCTTGACCTGTGTTTAATAAGTAAGGACAATAAAATAGTTTTAAAATATTACAGAAAAGAATTCAAGAGTGACCAATTATTAAACTTTGCATCAGGACATAGTTTTCATATAAAACGAAACATCATTGAAAACTATTTAAGAAGGATTGATAGATCATCAAGCAGTGAAGAAGATTACAAAATAGAAATTGATAAAATGAAAACAATTCTAATGAAAAATGGATATACTGAAACTTTTCTCGATAATAGTATCCAAAAGTTCAACACATTCAAAATAAAGGAATTGGATATGGATAAGGAAAGGAAAAAAGTGTTTATCCCCTACCTAAATAAAAATAGTATTGGACTGCAGAGGATTTGTAAGAACTTCAACATTGATGTAGTTTCTATTACAGTAATAAAATAAAAAATATTATTTGTAATAAAATAAATACAAGTGACAAAAAAGGGGAAATGGGGGCTATTTACAAAATAGAATGCATGATTTGTGATGCGTTCTATCTTGGAGAAACCAAAAGAACAATAAAAGAACGGGCATTGGAACATAATTCATACATAAAAAACAAATTAGAGGAGAAATCTGAATTGGCTGAACACTGTATGAATAAAAATCATTGTGTAAAAAATGAAATCAAAATTTTATGTATTGAAAAAGATTGTAAAACGAGAAAAACCATGGAAAGTCTACTAATTAGAAATACCAAAAAGATGAATATAAATAGAAATGAAGGTGTTAATGTAAACAAATTTATTGTGGAAATGGCCAAAGAGTTTAATAATATATGTATTTCAAATTGTAAAAATAAGGTGAAAATTAAAGAATTAGGAGAATAGCATTTGTAAGTATTGTTGTAACAACACAATTTCATGAATGTCTCACATATGTATCGTTTTCCCCTACTTGTTTGTAACATATTGTTGTTGTTTTTCGGCTTTGAAAAAGAAAAGAAGTCATGTCTTTTCGAAAATTAAGAGATATTTATTTTTGTTTTATTTTGAAGATTTGAAGACTTTTCAATATATAGAATGTCTAGAAGAGGGAGAATTAAGAAGACTTATGGTAAATGAGTTTTCATATTCTGCTTGAAATTTTAATGCCTAATTTTTATTTTTTTTATCTTAAACATATTTGATATGATAAATAAGGAGATATTATAAATGTTTTAAACATTTAATTTCAAAAATAAACATTTTTTCCGGGTTATAAATGTCAGGAATTAGATTTAGTCACTTATCTAATTTTTACCCAAATGCGAATTTGATTCATTTCACGAAAACACCATCTTGTAATGGATTTGTACTTTTCTTTCTTATTTCGTTGCTGTTCTATTGCAACGAGGATATCCTGCCATTCAATCATAACTGGAATCTTCTAATTTATATTTTTAAAAAGTTTTCGATGAACGGTACTTGTATTTATGCAGAAGTTTTAAAATGGTCGATAGCTTAATGATTCAATACATGTTAAAGAGTTCTGTCGTAGGTTGAGACCCATATCATGGTCTGATAAAAAACGGAACACATTTTTTGTTTTGTTTGTGTGTGTGTGAACAAATCTTAAGAGTTTTCCTGCACATTCTGTACTCTACTGAACTTCACTGTGGAGGTGAAATAAATGGGAATTAACAAATCAAATTGAGATCGTATAAAATATATTTTTTTAATTTACTTGTTTTATTTATTTTTGAGGCTTAAATTTCCTAATACAACACATTTGAAATTATATTTGCTCGTATATGAGCATTAAATCTCAATAATAATCACACAATATTACAGTGTAAACGCAGATGACAGCGTTTTAATTTCTATCCTGTAACTTCCAACTTAATTTTTAGTTTTGGATACAACTTTAAAACGAATGCGTGTTATGTGTGTGTTTTCTCAGTTTGGAAGTCGAAAAGTGTAAAATTGTCAATATTAATAACCGTATTGTTATTTGTTAAAGTAATTTGATATGATAGTAACACGAGACTGCTTAAATACTCACGAATATTTTTTCTATAATTAAATTGCTGATTATATGACGCTATTCTTCTTTGAATGGAAATATGACCTCATACTGTGGTAATCCATTAAATAATCCTGCAATGGAATAGCTGTAGGAAAAGAGACCTGTAAAGGATTGGCAAAATGACGTTATCAGTCCAATATTCGCCTTATGACCTGCGTTACCTTTACATCTTCTCTTTGTAGGAAGAGAAATTTAGCCGCCCCCTCTCATTCTCTCTCTCTCTCTCTCTTACTCATCATGGGTAGAAATTTGAAATTCAAAATAGGGCGCCCTCGTACCTCTCACTCCCCTTCGATTCATCTTTAGGTAACTGTGAAGATCTCTGTTGCACTTAAGCATAATTTCTTCGGGCTCGTCTCTGTGCACAACTAAACACCGACTTCGGCATCCCAACTTATATCAGAATCACCGATGCCTCCTAAAAACACAAAACCAGATAATAAAATGATCCAATTAAGAAAAGAAATCAAGTTTCAATAATATTCGATTTAAAAAAAAAAATCTACTTCATATTATTACGTGGATTTCCTCATATTCGCTGTTTCCTTAACTAGGTTTCTCTCCTAGTACTGCATGAATAGGTTTTATATTTAGCATTTATTTTAGTACTAGCCAGGTACCGTCGCTTAGCATTAAACAAACAAACTTTATTTATTTAGCAAATTAATGTTGTGATCGTCGGAGAATACACGACTTTCCAGCCTGTTGTGGCTTCTCCGGATAACTCCGTGTATAGTGGATTGACGCCACACACCAAAAATTTAATGAAAAATCACATTTTTGCATGTCTCTTGCGAACGCAGAAACGTTTGTGAATGAGTGATATATCGTTCGATAGAACTTTCAAATACCAACATTTTCTCAATATAATGTTCTCTTCCAACTTTTATACTTTTCGTTTAAATTGAGAAAAAGTCAAAATTTGACCCTTTAAAAGGCGCCATCTTGGAAACCAAAAACTTTTTTCGAAAGATTTTGTAGCGTTTTTTTGTCTTAAAAAGATCTACATTTTATCCATTTACATGACCAATCTATCTCTTATAGTTTGGTCACAAAATTGGAAAAACTTAAAGTCTTATGACAGATAAAATAACGTTTTTATAATATATAATAATTGGGTTGCAGGGTTTGCTGTTATCCTGTCTACCTTTCAGTCAGTCAGTCTTCAACAAACCCTGACAGACAGAAACAATAGACTTCACATTCTAACAGAAAAAGGGTGATTATATCAAAAACACAGAGAAAAATAGAAACAGATGTTTCTAACCCTTCGGAGGCCAGCAATAGTATCTGACATTTAAAAATCATCACGAGCTCTGCTGTAACTTACATTGTTGTTGTTTTTATTAAAAAAAAAAATCAATGTAAATTAGGGTTATCGTTATTAAAGTTAATGAGACAGTTGATCATAGTGTTATTAGAGTGTAACTCATTAAAAAAGCACATTAAATGTTTTTCATATTTTTTATTTCTATTGAATATTTTCATAAATCTTAAATGCTCTAAGTTCTACAGATCTCTTAAAGATTAAAAGCCTTGTCAATGATGCAGAATGATGGGAAAAATCATTCCAAATGTTTTTGGCAAATGAATGATTAGAAAATCCTTACTGAAGATACACTGGGATGGGTCGCAATCGTCTTTTATAAAATTTTCTTTGGTGTATTTCAAATTCTTATTTTCCTAGGATCTATCACGATATTTTGTTCCTATAACAAGTTTCCTACAACAGCCTTTTGGAAATTCGATGCTTGCAGTAAACAAGATTCCCCATGACGTCACACCCCCACCCACTCTGGTGAGCCTCAAAACCCGCATATCAATCGCCGGCAACCCGGATTTGCCAATTCGGAAGAGGTCGTCACCTTCCCTCTCTCATTATTTTCTTTCTTTTTTTTTATCCTATCCTTCTTTCCTTCTCCTCCTCTATATTTTCACATGTAACGCAATCCATTCAATCTATCAGTGTTTCATTGTAACACAAGGAATTTGACAGTAATTTTCAATCCTTTTTTTTATCTTGCGAAAATATCAGTAATTACTAAAAACAACGTGAATAGAATTTATTTTATATTTCTTTTGATCTTTTTTCTTAAAAAAAATAAAAGTTGAACATTACAACTGTTAAATTACAACAATTCATAAGGAGGATCAAGTGAGTGAAATACATTAAACACTCATTCTTCGATGTACATAGTTCACTATAAGAAATATTTTTGTGAATTTTACAAGAAATCCTTCAAATAAAATATACGTAAAAATAGATCACAAAAAGCTTAATGAATCAATGAAACAAAATTAATTTATTGTGTAAAATATATCCAATTATTTAAATACATATTTATATTTATAAAGTGTTTCCGCATGATTGGTTTCGACTTGGAATTCTACCCCAACCCCAAATTGACCGCCAGTTCAAAAACAAAGCGTCGTAAATTTCCCATTGAGCAATAACAATGGCGGATATACATTGTTCTCCAACCTCTCCCTTTTTTTTCTTTCTTTCTTGTACCTATTGAAAAAAACAAAGAAACAAAGAAAGAAACTTTATCTTCTATAAAGAGAAAAGAAAGAATCCTGTAGCATCATATTATTTTTTATTATTATACAATTGTAATTCGTTGATGTTTACAGTGTAGTGGATGTTTATATTTGCAACTGTTTGCATATCATGTGAATACATACCCTTTAGCCGCAACTATCCAAAGATAAACTTAGCGTAATAATGGAAATAATTTCGTATCTAAAACAATTAATCCCACGCCAAAAAAAAAAAAAAAAGGAGAAGCAGATCGTGTTAAGGGCGTAAATCAAACTGGATCCGATTTGCTCAGAATATGATGTAACTGCAACTTGATTTGGACAAATAAAAACATCAAATTACGGTTGACCAAATTTAAATTTCTTGCTTGTTTGATGCAGTTAGATTAAGTCATTCTTAACTGTAGTTAGTTTATTATTAAATTGTAACAGTAATGGGAAGCAATTGCCAGTAGCTCAGAAGTGACAGAATTCATCAATTGATTGGAAAGAAATTTCTAAAATTTTGTTGTTTTGCTTTTTTTCTCCCATAAAAACTTTTCTATTAAAAATCCCGATATATATTATATATTTTCTGTTCTGCCACTATCAGTAACAACCTAAGTCTTCTGTTCTTTTTTTTTTTTTTTTCTTTTCCTGATATTTTCCACTTTTTCGCCAATTTAATACCGTATTTCTTTTTCCTTCTCTGATTAATGAAGAAGTTTTATACATCTATATCATAAGCTCGAGTGTTTGTTTGTATTGAAAGAACGTCACCATTTCTCAACGGATCTTTTCCCAATTTGGCACGGAGGTTCACTTTCATCCCAGAATAATGCAAGAACAACGAAAATCCGGACTAAGGGGTGTAAACGGGTGGGGGGGCAAACATTCTTGAAGGATAAGCATATTTCTGAAACCTCTTTAGTTAGAAACACGAAATTTGATATGAATGTTCTCAATTCTGCTATTTAGTTTACTTGATGTAATTTGCTTTTTTTGAAGACATAAAGCGTTTTTTTTTACGTCACGTATGCAAGGCTTCCAGAGCGAAGAGACGGTAGCAGGTCTATAACATAATTTGTAAATACCATGTGCTTTTTTTTACCAACTGGAAAAGTTTCAAAGCGATCACACAATTACAATTTCTTCGTCATCCACATCAGGACGACTCTTTTTTTTAACCCGCGAGAAGTACAGGTATTTTTGCTAGTTATTTTGATGATTTAAATTTCTGATTATTCGTTTTGTTTTATTTATTTATTATTTTTTTTTATTGTATAGCTTATTTTGTTTTTCTTTTTATTTCTTTCTTGTTCTTCTGCCAAGAAATGTCCAGTATTTATAAGAATGTTAACGGAGTCATTGACTGACAAGTATTTCTCCATCAATCATTTCCTTTTGATTGAAAATAGACCTTTGGAAAGGAACCACATGGGGAGAAGTCATTATTTTTCTTATTTCAAATTCATAAGTCGAAGTCATGGTTCTCGAAATGGAATTGATTGTCTTTTGTTGTTGTTTTTCTTGGACCAACCACAGCTTGTTAACAAGGATGAAAACATGGAAATGACGGAAGTGTTTATCCAGTGGAGAGAAACAATTTAGATCAGCATCGAAATTCCTATTACAGACACTTCTTGGGTGTATCTGCATACACTTATTTATTTATTTATTTATTTATTTATTTATTTATTTATTTATTTAT
>JAFIDM010000002.1:41527183-41566711 GCA_023159025.1 Thereuonema tuberculata
TATTTATTTATTTATTTATTTATTTATTTATTTATTTATTTATTTATAAAAATCTAAATTGCGAATTATAATCCATCTCCACTATAAAATCATTTTGGTTCACAGAATTATCATTTGCTCTTAAATAACATAGATACTAACTGTATGCGCCAGTTAGCCATTTTCCATTTTCATTCTTTATTTTCTTTCTTTTCATTATAATTGAAAGAATAAAAATCGGCATGTACGAGGAAAAAAGTGCTAGTATGTTAAAGCAACCCACTGTAGGCCTACGTAGGCCCTTGGGGTTGCAGGAGGCAAGGCTCCCAGTGCTCTATGACCGACGGGACTAAATTGAAGTCGGATGGTCAGCCCCACATCCGTCTGTCCTTAAAACCCCCTGAATTAAACCCCATTTTACAGAGGACTGGGTGAACCCTGGAACTGAACCCATATGGAGGTGACACACCCTGGGAAAAAAAAATCCCCCAATGTCTGCCGTGAAATGTATCCGGCTTCTCCAGCCCATAGCCTATTGCTTTACCACTGAACCACCGGGCCCACACTAATATGTACATATAGTAATTATTCCATAAATTAATTAAATAATTTTGTTTGGCTTAGGCCGCCGAACCCTCGTGGCTATCCTAAAATCGGAATTATAAATAATTTCAATTATACTTTCAAAATTATATTGACACAACAAATAGGGTGATTTGTTCAGTTAGAGATCGAACAGTGTTTTGGAATCCAGGATAGGTTTTAGTGACTTGTATGACAGACGAACGCTTTCTGAAGATGGGGAAGAGCGTGATTTATTTTAATCTTGATGAGTTATTATAAGAACAGGTGGCATAGAAAGAATTGCAGGATATATCTACTGTAATACTGTCATTCACAGTTACTGACAGTTCAACTATCACGAGATGATCTACACTGCTGTGTATTTATTACGAGCTGGGCCCCACGGTGTCACCTGCGTTAAATTCGGCCCTTCTCGATAATGTTCGGTTCTCGTCGTGCAGCCAAGCCGCCCCGTCGCCGCCGCCGCCCCCGTTGATTGACGTTTATATTTACTGCTCCGCTCCTATTGGTCGTAGCGTGATGTTATATAGCCTATAACCTTCCTCAATAAACGGGCTATCTAATGCAAAAAGAAATTTTCAAATCGGACGGATAGTTCCTGAGATTAGCGTGTTCAAACATACAAACTCTTCAGCTTTCTAATATTAGTATTTATTTGCTTTTCCCTCCATATACTTAGTTGCAGGTTAGTCGCTAGTGAAACAAGGTCATGGATGTCAGTAGCAATATCACAAATATACTGTATGTGCGAAGGATTTTCTCTCATCGCGGTCCGTCAAGAAAGGGTTATACTTAGGACTGTATTTTAGCTCTGATATAAGGACTTTTTAGTTAGAGGATTTTATCTAATAAAACACGAAGTTTGAGTGTCTGGAACCTCGTGTATGTTGTTCTAATACACTTCCAGTGTACTGTTGCTCCATTGTTGTGTCTTGATTCAATGAATGAAAGCTTGTTGTAAGTCTAAAATAAAAAGAAATTTAGAAAGAAAAAAAAATCATTGACGTTAGAATATAATTTCATTCTATTAATTTATATGTCCAGTGATATTTTGTTGATTAGGTTACTGCCTACTATCAAATGATAAATATGTGCCCACGACATACTTTCCCCCATTAGAATGAGGGTGTGGTGAAAGATTACTAATTTCATTTTTTTTTTCTTTGATCACTCCTTTGCAAAAAACAGTCAGATTGAACAAAGACTTAATGAAGATTCATTAATAAGGTATTGAGCATTGACATTTTCTTTTTGGTCTCTCTCTTTGTCAATACTAGAGTAATTTGATTGGAAATGAATCAACCGATTATGTCAGTTGAGAATTCCATGATTGCTGGGTGTGGACGTTTGCTTGTAAGAGGATTACGATGATACTTTGCCAAAGGGATTCTTCCAAAATCAGAGTTATTAGCTTTAATCTAAAAGTAAGTTACGTCTGTTTAATCTGACCTCTTACAGACAAAGCTATTTCATGAAGCGTTTTATAACAATATAATTTGTGATCTGATATCAGACGAAGTTTGTTTCTCCTAACATAATTTCAGAATAGGAAAATTTAGTTTTTCTTTTCTGCATAACATGCGAACCACCCACTCGGAAAGATATTATTCAGCTTGACTCCAAGATGTAAGTGAAACCAACGGGAATAAACAAAAAGCTTATTTTACATCTTATAAAATATATTTAAATTTTGCTCTAAGGATTGTATTCCCTAGAATTAAATAAACAAAAAAAAAAAAAAATGAAAAACTTCCTTAATTGTTTAAAAGGCTTTGAAACATATTCTGCATTTTATCTTATTGTAATTACAGTCGGACCTCTATTTAACGAAGTCGCTAAATCCCGAAAAAAAGCTCGTTATATGGAAAATTCGTTAAATAGAGATTCACCTTTTAAATTACTTTAAACTACATAAAACAGACTTAAAATACATAAACAACAAATATTATTAAAAAAAGTAATAATTTTAATGGCATAAAGCATACAATACCACAAACGTACTTAAATTTTACTAATAAAGTCTCTTAATTTAGTCTGAGTTGTTTTTTTTTTTTGTTTCCTTTCTCTCAAATCATGAAACTTCAACATCGATGCCTTTCTATTCTTTAGTATAATAGTCATTTCTTTCTTTTAATTTCTATTAAGATCCTGTATATGAATTTAATATATAAAAACTTTCTAATCTTAACAATATTTGAAGAAAATTGGCCAATTAAAAATTGAGATATAATCTTATAAAATACTTTTTAGAGCGAAACGATCCTAGAAAGTTTGTCTGCAGCTTTCCCGTTTTAAATTTTATATTTTCGTGCATCAGTTTTCGTTTTTTTCTTTTCTTTTTTAATTTCCTCATTTTAGAGTATCCCAGCCTTCCACAACATCAGACTCCTTTTTATCTCCCTTTCCATATGCAGTGTAACAGGATCTTCATATGATGTTTAGTGAAAAAGATCATAAAAAGTCGAGTGGAATTATGGGAAGTTTTTAACCTTCTCCTGCCGTAAGAAGTGTATTGAAAAAAGTACTATATCGTTAATTTTAGTTTACACTCTACCATGAGTAATCCATTGATCTACAAGAAAGAGAATCAAGAAAATCGCACACTTTAAACCGTGTAGATGCCTTCACTTTTCGATATTTCAATAATAGTCAGTAGATGCAGACACTTTCTATGTGAACATATGTTAACTGTGAAAGGTTTACGGAAAAGGGAAATCTAATGCCACATAATTTTGAATCAGAATTTGATAATAGTCTATGTTAAGTTTCAGTATATAGGTTCAGCGAAAGTAAAGTTGTTTCATACGACGAACGGATAAACAAACAAATCGTTGACAAAATATAAATAATCTTCTCATCTCATAATATCTTCATATCTTCATCTAAAACTTTAATCTCTCTTTATATTTCGTTCTTTCTTTTCGAAAGAACTTCTTCAGATGACTAGATTTAGGGTATCTAACCCTATTCTCTATACATAGAATTCATTACAAATGATATGTATGATACATTTCTTCTTTATCAATGAATATAAATACCATACTTTTGTTGAATCTTTACAGTTCTTTAGGTTAAATCTTTACAATACATAATTTGCGTAATAAATTTATGTTGAGTTAAATTTATTACTTAATATTGAATAGTTACAATGCTTAAGTTAATTATAATATTTTAACAAAAGGATACAATAAGTAAACGGTTTGTGATACATTGATATTTCGAAATTTTGTTTCATCTTATTAATTTTTGTATTCCACAATTTTTTATTTTATTTACACTATGAAAAAGAATTAAAAAGCAATCATGTACTAAATTTTTACTCCGAGCACAGTATCCACACCAAGAGAGCATTAATTCAAAAATTTTAACAAGAATTATTGACAATACTGAAAATAAAAAATTGTGGAATACAAAAATTAATAAGATGAAACAAAATTTTGAAATAAATGAATACCAAAAAACTTTATTAACAAAACTGTTAATAATTTTTTTTTTAAATACAGATTAAAAAACAAAAATAAAAGAGATATTGCATGCAGCAAATTCATTAAATTACCTCTAGATACAAAAATCAATAAAGGAATTATGCAAAAAGAATGAAATTCAAATAATACTATATAAAGGTAAGCAATTAATAAAGAAAAACAAAAAAGATACAAACCATAACTTCATGTACACAATGGGTGTCATATATAAACTAAAATGCAGAGATTGTAGTATGATATACTTTGGGAGTAAGGGCCGTACTTTGAAAGAGAGGTTATTAGAACGCGTGAGAGCATTTAACAGTAGAAAATAAGATATATCAGATTGGGCAGATCACTTCCAAGAAAGAAAGCATAATCCAGACCCCATAGTGAACATCTTATTTCAAATTCCTGAAGATATCGATAGGTTTATGATCGAATCCTGTATAATCAATACCTTACCATGTATAAACAAAGAAAAAAAAAATTGAAAGTTAGTAGCTTCACCCATAACAAATTCAAAAAATGTATCAAAAACACAAAGATATTCTTATAATCAAAAATCTTACATAATAATTTACAATTATGATTTTTAATTCCTTTTGTAAAGAATTCTAAAGTTTTAAACAAAAGCGTGGTATATATATTGCCTTTTGTACTGAATCAACATATCACAAACCGTTTACTTATTGTATCCATTTGTTACAATATTATAATTAACTTAACCATTGTATCTATTACGTAATAAATTTAACTCAGCGTAAATTTATTACAATTATATATTGTAAAGATTTAAACTAAAGAATTGTAAAGAATTAAACAAAAGTATGGTATTTATATTCATTTGTAAAGAAGTAATGTATCATACATGTCATTTGTAATGAATTCTATGTATAGAGAATAGGGTTAGATAACCTATCTCTAGTCATCTGAAGAAGTTCTTCCGAAAAGAAAGAACGAAATATTATGAAAGATTAAAATTTTAGATGAAGATGTATGAGATGAGAAGATTACTTAATCATAGCAAACATTTTTAATTGGTTATTTAATCAGAAATTTAAATAGTATTTTGAATCTTTCTTATAACTAATTAGTATGTTTTCCTAGCTATGTTTGGCGTGTATATGTATAAATTAAATGAGTGTGTGTATGTCTTTCGAATAACTTTAATTAATGAACGGATCTTTAGAATTTAAATGCATATTTACGAACAAGAATCAATCTAACTTAAAAACGAAAAAAAAATAGCTTTTTTTATTTGAATACTTTTGATGTGGTTCCTTGCAAATTTGCACAAGAAAACTCCATAAAAAAATATTAGAATCGTTACAATACATTCACAATAAACAATGAATTTCATCTACATTTAACGATGTATTATTCATAAGAACAAATGCAAATCCACTTTATATTTGTTTAACATTAATCGGATTTAATTAACATTTCTGAATTTAACTCATTTCAGGAGACTGTAAATTTCAATTTTGTATTTGAGAAATATTATAATTTATAAACACAAAGAGTTTTCCTTTATATTAGTTTTCATGACTTTTAACCAAAGATAAATAAATAACACGATATATAGTAAATTCTTTTCAAGTGTTTCGTAATGTCTCCGTTGAAGATGGGATTGCAGCATCTTCTGTGGGTGTCAGTGATGTATCTGTGTTTGGTAATTATGCAAACACTTTGTCCCTGACCAATTTCTAAACAACACAGCCACTGAAGAAGCTGCTTTACCTGTACCATCTGTTCCTCATCATTAACATTCGTCGGGACACGAGACAGAATGGGTAATTTCCCATTTCTAGACGAATTATCACCTCATTAAAGTAAATGCCCAAGGTCCTCACTTTTTCCTCCTCCCACTTCTGTGTTTAGGTTTTTTTCTTTCTTTAAGAAACACAAAAGACGGGGATGAGGAGGCAACATGGCCACCCATACCAAAGAACCCAACCTGAAGGCTTATTCCCTTATACGGTTATTTACTACGTAACGCCAGCGTGAGTTAAATATTGCAGTTGTTCCTCTCGTGTCTCTGCGCCCATCCTATTCTTGTGTCATTTCTTGTTTAGGAGGGTTGCGTCAAACTCACGTCATATCACAAGGGAAAGGTTATATCATATTCTCCTCAGGAACTTCGACCGCCATTTTGAATTTCTTTTAGCCAAAACAACAACAAAAAAAAAAAAAGAAAATGAGATTTCTCAATTATTATTTTATTTTTCTTCAACTGAATCATAGTAACTTTTCCTATAAAGGATTCTATCGCACCTAAAACAACTCTTCGATTTTGTCATGTCTGAATAAAAGAACGAATCAGTAATAACAGTCAAAAAAGGAATTTTTCTTACCAAACTTTCATGTTATTAAGGATTTTTTTTTTCATGTTGTTAAGTTTTAAGGTAATCTTTAAAATTACTTAAAATTTTTCTTTCCTAAATTTCTTAAGTCATTTCAGTCCCGATTTTCATTTTAAGTGTTTCTAAAAAAACTATTTTTTTTTAAAATTTTATTAAAAAGAAGCCTAATATTAAAATTGAAATACGAATATCTAGTTGTTGCCTTGTTTTTGTTTTGTTTTTTTATTTTTTTTCATTTTCCCTGGTTTGCCAAATGTGGATTTCGGACTGATGAATTGCTATGGATTAAAAGCCACAGTATTATTGATAATCAGCATCATTAACACTCCTAGCGGCAAAGTGAAAGCAATAAGAAATACATAATTGCCAAAATTGTGCGCTTGAATCGCTAGTGACTTGTTTTATTAGAATTGGCTTGCTTACTTCTGGCCAACAGACGAACAGGAAAGAGAATACAGAAGACTTTAATGCAACATCTGGGACGAAATAAGATACATCTGTCAACATTTCAATCCAGAATTTTAATAATTCATTTTGTAAATATAACAGCCTGTTTTAAAAATCCCAGAAAAGTATCGTGCTTGACATGTAGACCCCCTCTTTTCTTTTTTTAAAAGGACTCTAAGGAATTTTGAAATGTCTCAGTGGAAGAAACGTCTAATAGGAATATATTCGACAATTCAACCTTATTTTTTTACATGTTTTTTTTTTAAAAAGATCTGAGGTTATAGTAAAGATATACTAAAGTGGATTTTAGTCAAAAAGTTGATGCTTCCATCTAATTGCTATTTCTCCAGAAAAATCATTTGGGGGGGGGGGGATTGAATTGTAATTGTAAGTAGTTTTATGCTAAAACTTATGCTTACTATGTTCAATATTCAAGTAAATTGATGTTGAAAGAGGTTATTGTTACTACCACTACTACAATTACAATAGAAAAAGTAATTAATATATATTGGTTCTAGACACTAGAGTTCAGGCCCCCCCACATCAAATTCCGGGCCTTCAGTAATGCAATACCGGTTCCAAATGCAATACCGGGCCTTCCCACCCCCCCTCCCCCATGTTCTCAACAAAATCATAAATTCTTAGCCAAAAAATATCGCGAAAATACCACAGATTTAATACTTCTACAGCAGGGGCAGGCAGACTTTTGTAAGGTATACCTCAAGTATACTCGAAGTGCCGCGGTCACCTTAAGACTAAAAAAACAGAATCTCCAAATCGACAACCAAAAAAAAAACGGACCCACCACTGTTTTACATTATAAACAGACTGTAGATCTCAGCCCGGGCCCCGGTTTTGAGGGACCAACTGACCCCCACCCCTTTAGGGGTGGCCCTGCTAGAGTACGTAGGCCTTATTACTGGGGGAAACGTATCAAGGTTTTAAGAATATATATGAGCATGGGTTTACAGCGTTTGCTCGGCTTAAGATGCCAATTAGGCTATTTTGTGTGCGTTCTATAGCTTATCATACAACATGTTCGGAAAAATGTTAACACTTGAAAGAAAATCATTTGGAAGTTTCAAAATTTAGGAGAAATTTCGGGGGAGGGGGAGGACTTTCCCAGCCACTCTTTTTATAGATATCTTTGAATATAAAATTAATTTGAAATAGAAAACCTCAGTAGTATGTACAAAAGGAACGATCTCAATTTTTATTTTAATAAAGTTCTGAATGGACGGAGCCTCCTAATGCAATCTTGGCGTAACTTTTTTTTTCCCCTACGACTTTTTAGTACCGAAAAGAATGTGGGGTGAAGAGCCCGTTTGTCTTTCGTTGGCGGGAACAATTTGGCTGGCCCTGATTTGGTTTGGCCCCCATTCGTCAGTGGCAGCCATAACCAATCAATAACCTTACTGACGGACAAGCAGAAAATTGGCTCATAAACCTCGTGTCTCCAGATCAGCGTTTAATTAGGAGGGAGCGGAAAAGTTTCATATTCGTGGCCCCCAGCAAGAGGCAAAGTGATTATTTATTAAGGTAGCAACTGGTGCAGACAGCTACGACCTTCGATTCTTATTTGTATACGATTGTGGAACATTAAAAGTAATAAGATAACAGCTTCATTGTCTAACATAAAATTGCAACAGAATTCCTAAAAAAGAAAGTTTCTTTTTATTTATTTATTTATTGATACTGCCATATAAGAAAATATAGTAATCATATAGATCAGTGTTTCCCAACCGGTGGGTCGCGACCCACTAGTGGGTCGCGACTTGATCCTAAAACTATCAGAAACCATCGAATAAACCATCAGAAAAGATCAGAAAAATCGAAAATCGATCATATATAAGGAAGGGATAAGATACAAATATGGTTTTATTCTATATTCTTCTATTCCTACATATGTGGAGGTATTCCGATAAGGAAAGGTGGGTCGCCAGCTGGAAAAGGTTGGGAACCACTGATATAGATGATAAACATAAGCAAACACTATATCTTAATTAATACTTTTATTCCATTATTTTATTTTCTCTTCGTAGCCCAATTATCAATTTCTAAAGATATGCTCGGATCAAGCGATGTAAATAAGGATTTTAAGGGAACAGCCATATTGTCTGCACAGTGGAACCCCGCTGTTCGTACACAATCCGTTCCAGGAGGCAGTTCGAATGGCGATTTGTACGAATGACGAATCATTTTTTCACATAAGATATAATGTAAATTGGATTAATCCGTTCCAGACCCACAGATGATTGCTTATATAAACCTTTGTAATAATATGTTAAGCCTAAAATACATAAAAACTATGAAAACAATAAATATATAGGCCTCTATTATTATTTCTTTCTTTTTCAGTATAGGCGATATGGTTGATTTCGCCATGCCATACTGAGTTGCCAGTTCAGAGACACGAGTTCCACTTTCAAACTTCGCAACGATTTCTTTTTTTCAATTCAATTGTCGTTCTCACTGCTTTCCTTTTAGGCTTAGTTGATTCAGTAATCTTTTTTAGATTCATGGCTGCACTATTTTTAATAAAAATAACAATAAAATATCACAAAGTTTCATGAAGCATGCATGGATGATGCGTAGCGTACGGAAGCTAGCACGATACTGGACTGAAGCGACCGCGTGGCGAGGCCAGTACCGAGGTCACGCTGTCCGAATCGCGAGCAAGAGTACGAATGGCGAGTTCAATTTTATTTGAAAAAGTTGTACGAATAACGAGTTGTACGAATAGAGGCGGACGAATGGCGGGGTTCCACTGTATTTATTTAGTTGTGTTGTCATAAGAATTTCTTTCTATCAGTCAATTTAATTAAAGATCTTTTTTGACCCTAATAGCCTGCAATAAAGAATACTCAAGGCATTATAGCTTTAATTAAACATTAAAATAAAGAAACATTACTTAATATTGACTTAATAATGAACATGAAAAATCACTGCATTGACTATTATTATTTGTTTGCTGCTGTCACCGATTCTAGATGATTTGCTAATTAACTAAAACTTCGATTGACAAAGAATAACGATTTGAAACTGGTATCTCAAAGCCACAACAGGGATCAAGAATTGAGAAATTTGTCATTTATGCGCTTTAATTCTGATAGAGACTGCAGATATTAATATTTAAAAAGTAACTATCTCACTTAGGTTTATACATTTTAGAAGCAGTTAATTTGCAGCTGATATGACTAAGAACCTACTGTTAATTTATAATTTCGTTTTTGATTTTTAATTTTTTTGTGGTCTTATCAGTTGTTAGGTTTGTTCTTAAAAGGACCAGTGGTTATGTCTTGTTTGTTTATTTGTTTCGAGTGAGAAGTCGTTTTTTTTCCCTTAGAGTCCGAACCGCTGTTAATCTCCGCAAAACATTAATTTTGGTTGTGAAGAGAAGCTTTCTAAAGTGACTGTATAAAAACACGGGCTCTGCCCTCTATTCCCAATCTTTGAAGCATATGGGACGCAAAGGTTACAATAAGCCTTTTCCATTTATTTGATTTAAATTCTGGTTCCCAGCAACTTTAGACCCTGTCTCTTTTCCTGGAGTCTAATTGTACCGTATGTAAGTTATGTGCAACGAATAGTTCAGCTTGATCTGGGACATTTTTATTATTTAAAAAACAGGTAAATAGTTGGACTGTGTTTCCATTTCCTATTTCGTAGATCGCTTAGATTAATTCTTTGCAAGAACTGCTATAAGATGATTTATACCTAAATTTTGCTAAAGTTATTATAAATATCTCATTGACAAAGATCGTAAAACAAAGCAGACTTTAACCTCTGTAACATATTAAAACATGAGCATGAATTGTATTGCTATCAATCAAGACTTCGTTATTAATAAAAGAAATTAGATTAAGATAATAGTTGGTGTTGCAATGTTTGAATAATTCCTCTATTTCAATATCTTTTAAAAGATTTGGGGTTGAATTGCTAACATACACATATGGCATCTACAAATTATAGAATTAAAAAAAAATCACAAATTAGTTTATTTATAAAACCACTGACGAACATGAAATTATAGTGTAGGATATCACTTGTGAAAATTCATTAATATATTCTGGTAAATGTCATAAATATTTGATTTTATCATATGTTTCGGGATGATGGTGTTTTTTATTTATTGTCGAGTGTTTCCATGATGGACTGTAGGAACTTGGCTTAATTTACGACGGGGAAGGAACCCGTTGAATGAAGGGTTCCTATGACAGCCAACGTGCGACCGACTGCATTCTTGGACTAGTGGGTGCTTTTGTGTAGGAGGAAGAGGGTCACGAGGTCAGCAGTGCTGTCTAAACAGTAAGGTTGAGCTTCAGAAAGGATTAATGCAACGGTGGCTTCCCCCGCCTGTCAACAACCCACGCTTCTGTATTCTGTGAACTGTTGCATTGATGACATCTGAATAAACCACCCAAAGACACAAAGTGAATGCGATGAAAGAACAAAGATCAACAACACTTGATAAAAAATACAAAGAGAAATTATAAACATTGTCACGAAATAAAAACAGATATGAACACAGAATTTCTTATGAGCTGTGAGCTATGAGATTCCGTCCTCTGAAATTATGATTCGACTATAGATAATTAAAAAAGTTTGTATACTAATTTTCTGTCGTTAAGTAAATAGCTTAAATTCTTTGGCATGACAGAGTTTAGTTCCTCCTACGCTTTAAACATTAAAAATCTCCACACTTTCAATTACTTTTAGCCCGATTTCCTTGAAGTTCGAAAGCAATTTCGTGAAGCTCAAAAAAGAAGCGAGAAAAGAAAAAGAAATTAAAGAGAAGCAAGAAAACGGTCCCTCGAAGTTTTAACTTGGGATATTGTACATTTAAATTCTAGCTAGGCCTGAGATAAGAATTTTTCAGCAATTTGAAGCTGCTTTCAAACAAAATTTGGAAACGAAATTTAATAATAATATTTTATTGAATAGGAATTAAAACCAATAAACACTTCTGTGTCGGTTTATGTGTAATAATAATAATAACATATTGTGCATAACAGTGGTAAAGTATCTACTATTGGCTTGAACAGTCTAGTTCGATTCCTAAAGGATTCCTGTAGGATTCCAATCCCAGTTATTTCTCCTCCAGATGAGTCCTGGGATTCACTAATCCTGTCAAATGAATAACAGGTTTCTATCGGAGTGAGGTGTTAAGGTGGGCGGGCGAGCGTCGGCCTGGACCTTCGACCTTTGCTTTGTGTTATTAAAGCTGGTACCTCTTCTGCCTCCTGTGCTGCCTACCTTCATTTTAGGATACGAGTATCAATCTATAATTCATAAAATAAAAATATTGTTTGCTATCTTAAACACAGAAAGCGTAAAGTTATAGCTAGAAAACGTACGTTTATGTTTACTACTGAAAAAAGGTATAGTATTAAACAATAGATATTCCGTTTTAACATCAACTGGATCAGTTGTTCCTTCTCTTCCATTAACCATATTTTCATCAGGCCATAGAGCTACGTCCGTCAAGGCAAAGGAAAAAAAAACACTGGACGAACTTTGCGAACACTGTTGACGAACACTGGCGCCCTCCCCCCTCTCCTATTGGATTCTTCTTAGTAAAGTTTTTTTGCACTTTAGTTCAGTTATTTTTAATTAATATTGCCTTTTTTTTGCTTTCAAATATAAAGATGGAATTTTGTTTTTCCGATAATTCAGTTTTGAAAGCAGACATAGATGAATTTATTGTATAACTTCTTCGTAAACAGTAATTAACTTTCATATTACCTTAAAAGGACGGTAGTAATGGAAAAACCTATTTGTAATAATCTGGAGAATGATGACGTATTTCTCTCTCTTGATGAAATCACTGAAAGACATAGTGCTCTGTTTTTTTTCATCCACTTCACTATCGTTAATTTGAAACATGTGTTTATCTAATATCCGGTAGCACCAAAAACTTGTTTTTATTTTTCTTCTTATGTAATCAAAAACTATTTGAGCTACCAGCTTGTTTTGAATCAGTCTGTCATCCCATTATCTATTGCTTACGTATGTGTTCATTAACCAAACAGTTGTTTTGATGAAGTGGATAGAGTAAACATGAAAGCTTTTAGATGTTAGTGGCAACTCGACCAAGTAAGTTCTCAGCACCACCTAAGTGTCCTCCTAAATACTTTTGAAATTACGAATATTTTTAAACAAAGCAGTTTAACTCCAAAAGAAGCATTTTATTTCATCTTACATTAGCTTATAATTTTTCGAGCCTTTTTTGAGGAAAATAGTTGACTTAATCAAAAAAAACCTTCAGGGATAGCAACGTACTATTTCAAAGATCGACTGTACATTAAGGCAGTGTTATAAAAGGAATGGGATCGTTTAAAAGATCCGATCCGTAGTTAATTTCACAAAACTGAAATGCGAAAACACAGAATGCGAAAAACATGGACATCTCAAAAATAAACGAAGATTCCTTTGGATCATCCAGGAATCCCTCAAGAAAGGAAGGAAAAAGGATCTATTTTCATTAATGGTGAATGTTTCAGTCCATCAGCCATCTCTGCAGCCCTAGAACTGTTTGTACAGAAAAAGCTCTTTAGCGGTATTTTTATCGGCAATTTGTTTATGGTTGGAAGATACGTTGTAGTCAGTGTAAGGCAGTTTTCAGAATAAGACAAACAAGTCCGAAGACGTAGTTTTTTAGATAACTAAGCAAGTTTCGGTGTATTGTTCTTTCTTACCAGCCAACATACTTGAATATTTTATGTTATTAGTTTTGTAAATTACTGTTTGTTGTGGCCCGACTGTTTGTGACTGCCGTTTTCATTTAAAGCAGTATGTGTTATCGGAGAAGTGTTGTACTCTTGAAATTTTAATACGTATACTGTTTAATTTCTATTTTATTTTTTTTAATTTGTTTCATTGCTAAACCTCCTAATTTATCTGATGCTATCTAAATATAAATTTTCCTAAACGAAACTAATGTTAAATTATAAAATATAGAACTTGAAATTAGATTTCCATCTAAATTAGTTTAGATTTTTGTATTCTAAACTAATTTAAAAATCAATGTTCTGTCCATCAACATTGATTTCAAAGTATTGCAATAGTATGAAGCAGAATGGACAAACTATATGGGAATTTGCCCCACCCTGCATAGTGATAAGATATATACATTTAGAAAGAGCTCCTTACATAGAACATATTTTATTATTACGACTCTTCGCAATTATTAGTCCATTTGGAGTTATATACGTCTAGATATGACGTTTGAGTCATTGATTGTAATGGGCAAAGAACGTAAATAGTAATCTCTTTTACGTTCTTTGGTAATGAGTATGGGTGACAGGGAAGCCAGCCACTAAAGTCAAGCACCCCCGGTGGTTGGCTTCTCTGCATCCACATACACCACAATCAATGACTCAAACGTCATACCAAGACGTATATAACTCCGAACGGACTAATAATTGAGAAAAGTCGTAAAGATAAAAACTGTTCTATTGATGGAGATCTTTCCTTACGTATATATCTTATCGCTATACAGTGGTGGGGCAGATCTGCCCATTCTCCTTTACTGTTTTGTAAACATCGAATCTATATTTCCTCTTCTCTCCATCACATCACCCATTAAACATAAATAAAATATTTTGACGATGTGATGTTAAGAATCAATTTACTATTTGGAAAATTAATGTGCTGACATCATGTGCAAATGATCATATCTAATCAATACTAGCAGCAAAGCCTGTCGGACATCAAGCATAAAAAAATCTGAAAAATCCTTTTATTATCAACTATAAAATATGAAGTAAATGTAATCTAAATACTGTGCTAACTTGTGAACGAAGCTTCTACGGCAAAAATGGTTTTTAGGTTCGAAATCAGCGTAAACAACTGAGTAAGTATGCCAAATTTCATTAAAATGGATGCAGTGGTAACAAAATTATTTGGTTTTGAACGTATGTTTTGTTAGAATTTCAGTTGTCGAGGTCAGTTCCCAAGAATAAATTTTCATGGAAACAACATGGAATGACACAATGAACTAATATTTTCATCCAATTTGAGTACTTTTGATTCAATGGTACCATTGAGAACCGTTGGATCTATCTTAATAGCTTAATTATATCGAGTTACAGACAGACGAACTTAGCCTAATTATATATATATATTATAAAAGCGTTTATATTCTCTCTGTCATAAGACTTTACGTTTTTCCAATTTTGTGACCAAACTATAACAGATAGATTGGTCATGTAAATGGATAAAATGTAGATCTTTTTAAGACAAACAAAATGCTACAAAAATCTTTCGAAAAAAGTTTTGGGTTTCCAAGATGTCGCCTTTTAAAGGGTCAAAGTTTGACTTTTTCTGAATTTAAACGAAAAGTATAAAAGATGGAAGAGTACATTATATCGAGAAAATGTTAGTATTTGAAAGTTCTATCGAACGATGTATCACTTATTCACAAACGCTTCAGCGTTTGCAAGATACATGCAAAAATGTGAATTTTCGGTGTGTGACGCCGACCCGCAATACATCCGAGTTATTCGGAGAAGCCACAACGGGCTGGGAAGTTAGATATTCTCCGACGATCGCAACATTAATTTACTAAATAAATAAAGTTTGTTTTTTGAATGCTATATATGCAATGGTTCCGAAGCGAAGCGATGATACCTGGCTATTATTATTATGTATTATAAAAAGATATATTATAAAAACGTTATTCTGTCTGTCATTCTGTAAGCAAAATGCTAAATTACAAATTACTAAAATGTTATTAAAATAGAGAATCTATTCATAAAAAATGAAAATATATTAAACAACTGTCCAGCTATACTGATTGGCGACGTAAATGTAGATATTTTCAAAATGAATAAAAACAATGCAGTAGCCTACAAAAATACCTAAAACTTATGTGCAAGCGACGGTACCCGGCTAGTATATATATATATTTGATTCTATTGATGATTTGATTTGAATTTTTTTTTTTTTTAATGTTTATCAGACCTATTTAGGTGTACTTCTTACCTGTATACCTGTAATATAGGTTCTGAGAGTTTAATCTAAAGGATCATTTTCCACCCAAAACGAAAAACGAAATACCAACCATATCTAAAGTTTAATTTATCTAAAGAATAATTATTATTCTTGTCTCATAACGCCGAAAGGCATTTAAAACTCACCTTTGTATAATCTAAATACTGCGCTAACATGTGAATAAAGCTTCTACGGTAAAAATGGTTTTGAGTTTCAAAATCAGCGTAAAACACTGAGTGAGTATGCCAAATTTCATTAAAATCGGTGCAGTGGTAACAAAAGTATTTGGTTTTGAACGTATGTTTTCAGTTGTCTAGGTCAGTTTCCAAGGATAAAATTTCATGGAAACAACATGGAATGACAAAATGAACTAATATTCATCCAATTTGAGTACCCTTGATTCAATGGTACCATTAAGAACCTTGGATCTATCTTAATAACTTAATTATATCGAGTTACAGACAGACAGACAGACAGACGAACTTAGCCAATTATATAAGTTGATATGTGTGTCTGTGTTTATCAAAACAATGCACAATTGCAACAAGTTGACTGAGAGCGGTTTTGCGTCTCAAACCAATATCAGAAGAGACGTAGACGCCATTTATGAAGACGTCGTAACCATAATAATCAATCTAAATGTTGTCATGTATTAAATCTTAGCTTAACAATTAATATTTGAATCGTATGGAGGATTTAGTTGGAAGACTTGTCACCTGTGGAATTCAATCAAAGCAAATAAATATAAAGTTAATTGGAAAGTTTTGGCATCCTACAGTGGTCAAGACTGATGAAACATGTTTTTTTCCCTCCTAAATAGAAGTAAAAAGTATTTTTTATTACAAAATGACTATCTGAAATGAAAAGATATTCTCAACTAGACGAACAGAATCAACAAAGACTATGGGAGTGGATGAAGATTACTTCTGAACCGAGAAATAGTAACTTATTCAGATGACAGTATCTGTGGTGGCAATCTACTAGGACAGGGCATTGACTTTTTCGTACTCGTATATAAATTGTATTTGTCTTCAGAAGTGATGATACTTTGCTTGTGGTTTTTCAGCTCTTCTTTTAAAGATTTCCTTATTATTAAATTATATCGTTGTGACTCCAACGAGGAAAACAAATTCATTTACAATGAGAGGGTTGTGAGGAAGAAGTCATAAGTAAATTGCATCAAATTTGAAGTCAGAAGTAAAAGAAGTAAAATTTGAAGAATTGTGCAAAGCAGTAACTGATTTGCGCTTGTTCGCAAATTTTTCCATGTGAATATATTTGTCTTGAAATGGCCAATATACTGTGTGTATAATAACGATAATACAAGAAAGAAAGTGTATTGAGATTTACAGTAGAACTACTTTAAACCATCAAAATAGATAATAATTACAATTGTTTCGTTAAAACAGACAACGAAAGAAGTTTCAGAGCTGTGTAGCTAGGTCTATAGAAGGGAGGGGGTGGAAATTTCGAAATGTTTAGAGTAAGCCTATTTTCTTTCTTTTCTTTTTTTTTTTTTGTTTGGATGGCCGATTACGGGGACCTTGACCATCCCCGAAATTTTAAGGATGACTTTTCTTTTTTTTTTTTTTGATTGGTGGAGGTTCCCTATCTTGGCCTTCACCAAAATTAAATTCGCACCTTTCATCCACAGATTTTCAAGCTATTTGTCATTTTGGTTGGCCGAAAAAATTCCTTCGGTTTTTAAGTAAAAATAAAAGAGACATTTTTCATTTTCATCAATAATTTTATTGAACAACGTCTTCAGCGGTTTGATCTTCTGCCATCTTTCAGGCAACTTCATAATTCCATCTTGCCACAACTTTTTATCCTTTTTGAGCAAAAAAATGTTCCAGGTGCTTTTGGTTTCTTCCAGGGAATTGAATTTTTTTCCGTTAAGAGAATTTTCTGAAGACCGAAATCCGAAGGTGCAATGTCTGGTGAATACGGCGGATGAATCAGAACTTCCCAGCCAAGCTGTAACAGTTTTTTTCTGGTCATCAAAGATACATGCAGTCTTACGTGCTTAATGTCTTCCATCTTCAATATTAAACTGGCTACACAAAATTCACCAAAGTTGATAAGTTTTTGTTTGAAATGCACGCTGAAATGACAGTTGTCACAATGCAATCTAACAAAATGGTGTTGAATGACGTTAAAGACACCTAAGAGCTACTAGAGCCACTTACGTAAAAAAAAACTAACAAACCCAAACGAACTTTTTGGCCAATCCAATATATGATAAAAACAAAAGTTCTTATTGTGTCATCCAATAATGGATTTAAAAAAAACCTACGTTATTATTGTTACATCTGATTTTATACTATTGCATTTTATTTTAGTACTTTCTTACAGCTTTCATTGGATAATCCTCAGAGGTTTTTGGCCTTTTGATATTTCAATCGAACACGGAACCATCGAAAATTAAGAGAATATTCGCTAATTTTGAACTAAACTATTCGAAAACAATAAATATTCTATTCACGTAACACTGGTTTTTTTTTTCCTAGTTTTTAAGAAAATTTGAGCTACACCTGATAATCTTTCTCCGGACAGCGGATGAATATGGTGGAGATGTGTGCATTTCACTCTAAGACATGGCGAAGGCCGAAATATGAATCCATACTGCCCATCATAATTTCATTTTCTCAATTGTTAGTCAATGCTGTTGTAAGGGAATTTGATCGTTACGACCGATATGGTCAATCTCTGTTAGTTCTCGGGGAAAGGGGGTTAAACCTCTCACAGTTTGAAATTTCGGAATGACCCTCATTTCAATGATAATTCTCAATGACCCCCCCCCCTCAATTTCACAGTTGTTTTCCGCCATCTGGTGTTTTGTGCGGACACCAGAAACCTGCTCTGTAGGTATTGGTCTCCTTGTCTTTATTTACGACTTATGCCATCTGGTGTTCATTTGCTTGCTTTGTCTGCACAAATTTTTGCTGTAGCAAATTATCTATAAAAAGCCACGTTTTTTTTTTCTATCTTTAAATTTTTAGCTTCTAAGACAAAATACAGTTTTTACAATTTCTTCCTTTTAGGAGTTTAAGTTCTAAATCCTAGTTTAAATAGTTTTTGAGTGGTGTTAATTACAGATATATTCCTACTTACAATTGCAGTCTAAACCTTACTTGTTCTCATCCTTTTTTTCTGCGCTGATGTTTATTATAACTGACTTGTGATAGCTATGGTGAAAAGTTAAAGGCAGGTACAGAAATTAAAAGACAATGAAACAGAAATAACTGACAAAAGAATCGCTATTGACCAACAGTGATACCTGAATACGGATGAGTGTATGGAGTTGTTCAAAATCAGCGCAAGTTTTAATATTATTCAACTCAATCTAAGTATTACTTTATTTAATAGATATTTTTTATGTTTTTATAGATATCAATGAATGTGCTAAAGACAACGGTGGATGTGAGCAGAGCTGCTGTAATACCATTGGTAGTTTTTACTGCAAGTGTAGATCAGGATATCAGCTGTCGAGTGATGGACGAAGTTGCATTGGTATGTTGTTGTATTATGATTATTGTTATTTAGAATTAATTCAGACCTACAGGTTTTCTGTCAAATGTTGAGTTGAATTATATTTTCTCACCTTTTCTTGAATTTTATCCCTTATAATATAATATCTACATAATGATTTATACCGATCTTTAATTCATCAATGAATTTCACTCTAAAAGATTGTTTATAACAGCATTTTTCATAGCTGAGCAGTGACCATCTTTTCGGGCCTCCTTGAGATTGTACAGAGGGTATTACAAAACTCTCTGTACAGATTGTAATGGTAGATCGGCAACACCAAGATAAACTTTTTTTTGTGAATGAATGTATGTCTGCTGACGTTATATTTAAGCGCTAGGGGGCATTGATTGGTGAGATGGGTACACTACGAATGTGCTCCAGCGAATATGTTTAACGGACTGTAGTCTAATATTTCTTGATGCATCACAACAATACATGTACTCGAGAAGTTAATAATACGTTCCAAGATGTACAGTGAGTTTTGCAACATCCTGTATATACATATTTCATGAAATGAATAACATTTATACTTTAAATTTAAATGAAATTTCAAAACATAAATATAAATAATAGATTAATTAAAATAATGAAAGGCCTTTATTATTTTTGGGTTCCCCCTCCTTTCCACGAGGCCCTCGACTCTTTAAATCCACTACTGAGGATAATCTCAGGAATTAACTTAGAAAAAAAACGTAACTTTGAGACACTTTGTATTAAAATATATTTATTTTTCCTTAGGAACAAATATTATTTTCTATTTAATTTTTGTCAGGAAAATGCACTCATTAACAAAAAAAAACGACGCACCTAGAAGGAGTTGTCCGATGGAGACAAAAATTGGTGGAGAGGAAGATTATGTACAGAATAGAAAATGATTAAACTTTCAGACAAATTGAATGATTTATTTCAGTGTAGCTGAGAGTTCACAAAGTAACGAGCTCAATAAGGTGTTGACCCGCCTCTACCCTGAATGCAAGCTGCCACACGACATGGCATAGAGTGATAAAGCTCCCTGATGGTCTCCTGCGGTATTTCTTGCCAAATTTGCTCCAATTGTCGGGCTAGGTCATCCACATTCCCTGGTGGATGCAGTCGCCTTCCCATCATATCCCAGACATGCTCGATTGGAGAGAGATCTGGGGATCTGGCTGGCCAAGAAAGTGTTTCACAAGCTGCAAGACAGGTCTTAGCAACACGTGCCGTATGTGGTCTGGCATTATCTTGCTGAAAAATAAGGCCAGGGTACTGCAAAAGGAAAGGTAGCAAAACAGGTCTCAGAATGTCGTCGACTTGCCGCTGTGCTGTAAGTGTATGTGCCGCTAATGACGACCAAAGGGGTCCGGCTATCAAGGGAAATGGCACCCCAGACCATAACTCCTGGTTGAGGGCCTGTGTGGCGTGCAATAGTGAAAGCAGGATCGGCACGCTGCCCTGGGCGTCTCCAGACACGTCTGCGACGATCGTCAGGACACAGTTGGAAGCGGGATTCGTCGCTAAACACTATACGTCCCCAGTCAGCATCATTCCAACCGGATCGAGCCAAGCACCACTGTTATCTGGCCCGACGGTGAGCAGACGTGAGTGGCAGGTGGCGTGGCGGTCGGTACGAGCGTCTGTGAATGGTCATGGTGGACACTCGTGTGCGGGTCGCACGTCTGATGGTTGATAACGATGATTCAGGCGCTGTGACAGCTGATCTGACAATCATTCTATCCTCCCGCTCTGCTGTGGCCCTAGGTCGACCGCTACCTTCATGACGCTGAAATCTGCCATTGTCCACCCATTCCTGTCAGCATCTTCTAATCGCCGCATCACTTCGACCCATATGATGAGCGATTCTCCGATTTGCCCAACCTGCCTCTTTCAATCCAATGATACGACCTCTTTCAAACTCTGACAGTTGCATGTAATGAGCTCGAATCCTGCGGCGAGGCATTTTTTCAGTCGTTGAAAGGTATCCTAACTCGCAATGCAACAGAAATTTTGACCATCAGATTGAGAATCGCTTCTTTTATACATCTGCTGAGTGCGCAGTTCCGATGCGCTGTAGCTCTCGCTATTCATTCATTGGACACCAAAGTTTAATCATTTGCATGGGCGGTATACGAAATTTGCATACGAAATTTCATTACAATCGGACAACTCCTTCTAGGTGTAATTTCAATTTTAAATTCATCTAAAATAAAAACTTGTCTTTGAAAAAACAAACAAACAATTAATTCTCAAGAAAGAATCTGTGTTGTAAATGTTTATTATAATTAAAATTTACATTCCATCTGAATTGCCATTTTTCTAGTCGTGGGTATCTATAACTAAAGCTGTTCTTTCAAGTTCCATGTTCGAGAAATTATATTCGGTTTTTATTGTAATTGTTGTTCCCAACCTTATCAAAACACTAATTATCAAACTGATTCTACTGGTCATTTTTTCTTTGCCAAAAATGTCTAGCTTTTTTTTTTTTTTTTCTAATTTTTTTTTTTTTTGTTTGCTTTGATTTGGGCTTCTCTGTATAAAATATCTATCAAGCATCACAGTGACATGTTTCTCATTCAAATATTACATCTTGAAGATATGATAAAAGATGAAGAAAAAAAAATGTTTCGCACCTTAATGTTTCCTGAAGAATTTTTATCATTTCAGTTTTTTTTATTATTATTTCAGCTATTTTGATAACTTAAAACATTGTTTTGAAAGTACCTAGCAACAATTTTTGCCAATAATAAATAGTTAATAGACGCATGAATATATAGATTAAAAAGGAGTTCTTGATGTCTCAACTGTTCTGATTTTAATATATTTAGTGAAAAAAAGTATTTATTGTCTTGAATAAACCAATAGTCAGAGGATTAATTCAAAATCAAAGCAGATTTAAAAAGATAGCGTTAATTAAATATAGATAAAGTTAGGATAAAAGTCTAGTTTACGGTACTGGGTGTTGGTATTTTTTTTTTTTTTTTGCGTCATCAAATATGGCCATCGTCGGACCGGGAAAAATTATTCCAAAAGTTACCAACAGATACGTCCTGGAGCTGAGCAGACCTCACTTAACCTAACCTACAGCTAATCGGAATAAACGCTTCGGTCCTTCGGACCTCATTCGGATGAAATTTGTTTCGAAAGCTAATTAATTGGACTAAACAGTTCGGTCCTTCGGACCTCAAAATTTAATGTCATGTATCCTTGCGCAATGAAACATCCTATTGGCTGGTACCGTATTCTAGACTCTAGCCAAAGTTAGATTTGTTACCTGATCGGAATTATTTCCTGATATTCTAGCAATAGAAGCAACATTTGTTCAACAATCTTAGTAAGAAAGAGGGTGATTTTTCTAAGAAACAACTGCTATTACACATAAAAACCAGATGTCAATTTATTTAATTTTTATAAAAGATGTGACTTTTAATTTTAACTTGAAACAAAGATAGGCTTCCATATATCCATTGTAGGGGAACAGAGGAATAGAAATGCATGAGGATTAACCAGAATAAAAGTTTACAATACCTATATATCAAAGGCAAGAAAAAGTACAGGAAAGCAAAGACAATAAGGTACTTATCTTATACTTATCGCTCCATGAGGTAAGTATATCTGTTTTTCATCTGTTTGAGGACTGCAGTAGTTTAGTTAACACATATGGTAAAGGAGAATGGGCAAACTGTATGGGAAATTGCCCCAACATGTGTAGTGATAAGATATATATCTATAGAAAGATCTACAGAAAGATTACATAGAACATATGTTATTATTACGACTCGTCTCAATTATTAGTCCGTTCGGAGTTATATACGTTTAGATAACGTATACTTTGAGTCGTTGATTGTAATGAGTGTGGGTTGAGGGAAGCCAACTACCCACAGTCAAGCACCCCCCGCCTGTTGGTGTTTGGCTTCTCTGCCAACCACACTCATTACAATCAATGACTCAAACGTCATATCTAGGCGTATATAACTCCGAACGGACTAATAATTGAGACAAGTCGTACTAATAAAAAATGTTCTATTGATGGAGATCTTTCCTTACGCATATATTTTATCGCTGTACAGGGTGGGACAGATCTGCCCATTCTCCTTTATCAATCACAGATAAAAGGAACGTCCTTGTTAGAAGCAGTATTCTTTGATATAAACACTTCATATCAGATACTGATGAAGTTTGATACTATTTGACTTCATCGTAGGTAAAATGATGGTTTGACTTTGGCTCCTTAAAAAAGAAACAGATGAAACAAATGTGATGGATGACTTAAAATTTTTAACCGAAATTTTGCATCAGGGTTTGCTGTGTCATGTAGCTACTTTTGCTTAATAAGCAAGACCACTTTTCCAATGTAATTTGGAACTGTCACAGCAAACTTTCCACCGTATTGTACTTTGTTTCCAACACATGTCGATAATTACGCCAGATAGCTGCCATCTGTTGCATTTATTGAATTTTATATCTTGAGAATCAACCATGTAAACTTTTATTTTCTGATTAATCCTCATAAATGCTGTAATGAGAAGCCGTTGCATTTTTTAATTACATAATAGATATTATAAATATTTCTTCTTTAATTTTACCATTTTTTCCCCACTAAATCTTAATCCCCTTTGATAAATTAGCATGTGTGCCCATGTTGCAGATAATGATGAGTGCCAAGTACACAACGGAGGCTGCCAGCACGTTTGCAGAAACACACCAGGCAGTTTCATGTGCGACTGTTTGGAAGGACAAAAACTGCATATGGATGGCCGTACGTGTATTGGTAAGTAAACGATATTACTACATTCATTCCTTTACAGCTAATTTATTTCGAAATCTGTAAGATAACTGATAATTTTTTTTACCTCACTCTTTCATTACTACTAATTAATTAATGGTGGTTTTATTTGAATTTGGTAGATATCAATCGTTGTAGTTATAAGAATGGCGGTTGTGAACAACAGTGTGACGAAAGTTCTGGAAGACTTCAGTGTCGTTGTCAGGCAGGCTTTGAACTTCTCTCAGATGGGAAATCCTGTAGAGGTAAAGCAGATTTAATCTATTATTAATGAGATTAATTTATTAATATTATTATTATTTTGTAGGCTTCTATAATTTGGGGGGTCTTAATTTTTTCCATAGAATAAACAAGGTAATTAATGCTTTTAGACAGTGTCAAAAGCAAAGCGGCCCCATAATATACACAATTGTATAACAAAATAATTAAAAGCAAGAGCATAGAAATGCAAGACCGTTCCTTTATGTTTGACAGGCAAGCTGTAATCTAGTGGCCGCTAATACAATGCTTAGTGCATCATTTGGATATGTTAAAGAATTTATAAACAGTACGTTTGTAAATATTAACAATGACGTCCTGTTGGCAATTGTTAGTATTGTTATATATGGAAGCATCAGTATTATTACTGTGTTAATTGTTATAATTATTACTAACACTGCTATGGAAAACGTTAATTTGAGGGTCAAGGAGTGGTCCTACAGGTCTGATTTTTTTTTTTTTTTGCATGGTCACCTTTTGATGCTGAACAATGGTGAAAGTTATCTCTAACCGTATTATTCTAATATCTCTAACCGTTTGGCCGCTACAGAGTGTGACAGTGTGACAGACAGACAACACAAAAGCAATAGCGGTTCCCTATGTTAACTGTAACATGGGACCGCTAATAAAACTTGATTGTATCAAAGAGTGTACATATTCTCTGATAGTGAAATATGACAGTGGTTTACCAAAATAAACTTAATGGAAATAACAATAATTATTCTAAAGGTAATTGGAAACTCTGGGGCAAATATTAAAATACATATTAAAAAAAATTAATGTCCAGATTTTATCAGTTATTTAATTAATTTTGATTATCTGTTAAAACTTGCTTTAGTAAATTGTTTAAGCAATAAATGATTAAGTTTTTTTTTTTTTTTTGGTCTTTTCCTATCTATTATTCACACTATTTATTTTCCAACTTATATTGAAGTTGTAATTTCACAATTAATTAAATGCTTCGTCTGCTTATTGGTAGAATTTGATTTTGTAATAGTGCAAAGGCTAACCATTAAACTGGTTAAGTAAGAACAAGCCTATAATTGGGATAACTGTCAGATGGTTTTGTGAGAAATGACTTCCTAAGAAGCAATTTTTTCTGAGGTGTATATCTCTCTCCTTTTTTTTTCATCTTTTTTTCATCAATTTTTATTTTTTCTTTCTTCATTTTCTTCTTCTATGGCTACCTAATTTTGGAGGGATGAACAATCTTGACAATCAGAACAATCAAGTTAATACTTATTCTCCAACTTGAATTTTGTATTTATTTATGTTAGATAGTGATTAAGTTCTTTTTTTTTTCCTCCCCCATTCAATTAAATTTAGAAATCAATGCTTGTGCTAATCGGAACGGTGGATGTGCTCATTTATGTGAATCAGTAAGAGGTCACCCTAGATGTAAATGTTTATCTGGTTACCAATTGGGCTATGATGGCAGAAAATGTGATGGTAAGTTTGATTTAATAAAGAAATAGAATTATTATCTTAGATCACTGAAAAATTACTCAAATTGTTATATTGAATAATAGTGAATTCAAATAATAATAAATAAATAAAAATAAGAAGTTGGCAGTAGTTAATAATTTAAAGTTTTAATAGTAATTAATAAATCACATAAATTAAAAAAAAAAACACATTAATTTTTTTTTATAATACACTATGTGGTCAAAAGTATCCAGACATACTCTGGAAACATGGATGTGGCTGTTGACACATGCTACGATGTCGTAGCCGTCAAACCCTGAAGAGGGTAATGCAGAAGAATCGCAACTTCCCATTGGCAATGATTCCAAACAGCTTCAGGCATTGTCACTAGCACCAGGACCATTTGTTGGGAACTGAAATACATAGGTTTCATGGTGTGCGATCACTCACAAGCCCAACCTAAGCAAGGTGAATGCTAAATGGCAGTTGCAGTGGTGCAAAGCGCACCATGACTATGGAGCTGTGGAAACAAGTACTTTGGAGTGATGAATCCTGCTACATGATCTGGCAGTGCGATGGTTGTGTCTAGGTTTGGTGGATGCCAGGAGAAGGCTTCCTACCCGAGTGTATTGTGCAACTGTCAAATTTGGTGACTGCTGCATCAAGGTCTGGGACTCTTCGTGGTTCGGCCTGGGTCCTTTAGTTCCTTTGACTGGAAACATGAACACTGACATCTATGTCAACATTTCTTGACAACTCTGCCAAGGTTTGGAAACATAAAGATGTGTGTTGAACTACTGGACTGGCCTTCACAGAGCCCCAATCTGAATCCCACAGAACACCTCTGGGAAGAATTGGAACACAGATTATGTCCCAGGCCCAACTGCCCTTCTTCAGTGCCGGACTCACTGCAGCTCTCATGGACAAATGGAAGAAAATTCCTGCTCACATATTTCAAAATCTGGTGGAAAGTCTTCCCATATAAGTGATGTGATTGATGTTAAAGGTGACCCGACATCCTATTAATATGTGTGTTACATGACTTTCTGATTCTACAACAGTTGGTGCCTGATACTTTTGGCCTTATAGTGTATCCAAGATTCACTGGCATAAGTTTAAAAGGACCAGTATTTCAATATATTACAACCAATACTCACAAAAAACTCTTTCTCATGTGTTAAATCAGAAAACTAAATCAGAAAAAGCAACTAGTGAATTCTACTCTAGTAAATTCTGAAATATTCAATAATACTTAGTGAAGCAGTAAAAGAGATCTTCCCTCGTGGGCTTCCTGCCAAGTTTAACCAACTTTAAGTAATAACCAACAAGTTTTAATTATTCAATTTTTAAATTTATGTTCATACTAACTAGTGCATTTCAGATTGTTAGAATGTAAACAATAAAACAAGATCTTTAAACAAAATGGATTCCTTCTGGATTATAAAATAAATATTTTCCTTTTATATTTTTAGAACAGTTGATTTCTTTTTTATTTTTTTGTTGAGAATAATTCTTGTATCACTTTTCTTTTTCTTCTAAAGATATTGATGAATGTGCAACTCATCAGCCTTGTGTTCATGTGTGCCACAACACTCCAGGAAGTTACCTGTGTATGTGCCATCTTGGTTATCAACTTGGAAACGATGGACGTTCCTGCTACAGTAAGTAACAGCACATTTATAATGTGAAATACTACAAATTAGGTAATAAGATAGAGAAATAAATATTTTATTGTTTCTAAAATTTAAGAATGAACATTATGTAAGAATGAAACCAAGAAGTAGACAATAGTAATTATTTTTATGTTAAATTTAATTTAACAATTTATATTTAAGCTGTTTTCAGGACTGTTCTTACAGTTGTCTAGTTTTGTATTTCTATAAATTAATCTTAATAAAATCATTTCATAAAAAAGATATATTTTCTTTTTTATTAACTATTTGTTAATGAATCTAGGTTAGATTAAAAGAATTATAGTTATTTTTCTGTATCTTAATATATTGCTTTAATAAAATTTAGGGATAGATATGGAGGTGGTCAACAGTTGTGCAGAAAATAACGGTGGATGCCAACATAAATGCCAACATGGACCTGGAGGGGCCATTTGTTCTTGTAACCTTGGTTACCAGCTGCAGCCAGATGGAAAATCATGTGATGGTAAGTCGAAATCCTTCTTATTTTAATAATGATTTGTAATGATAAATAATAAATAAATTAAATAAATTCTAATTAAATAAATTTTGTGTTTTGTGTTTATTCAGGGAGACAGCCCTACAATCCATCAGAGATTGTAAATTATATTTACCGATATGAATGGTGGTATGTAAAGTGAATGATTCAAGATTGTCACAATTGTCTATAACTTTGTGTGCATTGAAACTCATTTTCTTGTGATCAAAGAATTGCATTTTTCATGTGCTGTAATTTTGACCTGTATTTTGAATAGCTGTATTAAGTTTAATATTTAAAGTTGAAACTAAACTCTGATAAGTCTTTACTATCAAATATGGCAACCAAATGTCCAAAGTGGACAAGCATCTGAAATGAAAAGTAATTGATGATTTTGTCAATAATCAGTTGTTGTTGTACTTAAATACCAAAAAATAATATTGAAAAAATCATTTAGGGAACTTAATCAATGGACAACTTAGTTCCGATAAAATTTTATATCAGAACTAAATTATACAGATTAATTAACTTAAAATTTCCACAGTTGTAATTCTGAATCCTTTATTTTCTATAGGCTATTATTATTGAGAAGGGCAGAAGTTTTCAGGAATTTGACCCTTTTACTAAAATAAAGCATCATGTCCATACTCATCAATGAGAATCAGAATCACATCCTGTGATTGTGAGGCTAATTGGTCAAGTGAAGTCAACATTCACTTATCAAAACAAAGTAATAGTCTGATACTGAACTATCTTAACCCTCCCAAGAAAGAAGCCAGGATACCCATAGCGTTATGTGAACCAGAGCCATATGAAGATATTTTTTGCCTCCCAGACAGAGGCCATCAACAGCAGCCTTTAATATAATAGGACAGCACACACTTAAGCAATGTGCTTTCCCACAGTGCATAGTTTGGGAAATCTTTATAAACTTAAATTAGCCACTTAATATTTAGTTTGTTTTGATAATATTTTAGTGAAATGAATTTTTTTACTAATTTGGTAGTCGTGACCACTGCCTTAATCTGGTGCTGGTTGAGTCCAAAGACCGATTTGGGGAAGAAATTACCAGGGAAAAATCCTGACAACCAGAGATGAAGCCTGGCTTTTCCAATCCATAGTCAAGTATCTTATCATTTGAGTTAGCTTCCGTTTGTTAGTGGGGTTTATTTAAAAAAAATAATAATAATAAAATTAAAAAAATATGAGAGGCACAAGAATAATATTCCACAAAGCTGAGGAATATTCTGTAACAGTAACAGAAACAATATAAATTTCATTATACTTCTATCTATATTGTTGTTGTTTCTGTCTATATTGTAGACAGTGATATGTCAATGAAAAGTTTTCGTTTTATTGAATATTTTTATTTATAATTGTTTATTTATATTGTTGTTTATTAATAATTCAATGCACAGTTTGAATTTTTATGCATCAAAAATTCATTGATGTCGGCACTAATTTTTCATTAGTGAGTTTGTTATTTTGAGGCACAACTGCGCTTCCGATGATCAGCTTTATTTATTTATTTTTTGATGAAATATTTTAATATGTATTTTTTCTAATGCTTTTAGACATTGATGAATGCCAATTGAGATATGCAAGGTGTCATCAAGACTGTATTAATACCCCTGGAGGATATTCCTGCAATTGTCAAGTTGGATTTATGTTAAACAGAGATGGAATTACTTGTGATGGTAAAAAAAACATTGTATTTTATTCTCTTAATTAATAAACATTGTCTTTTTGTATCTGATACTACAGTATAATGTGAACCTAAATTCAAAATAACAAATTAACAGAATTTAGAAAGAGCCTTAATCATTTTAATTATTAATAAAATCTAATTAATATCTAAGGTGGGCCCAGTAGCCGAGTGGGTAAGGGCGCTTGGCTGCGGGTTGGAGGTGGCGGGTTCGATTCCCGGCCTCAGCGGAGGACGGGAATTTTTCCACGCTTCTTTCTCCTCCAAACGGGCCCTAGGATCTACCCAGCCCTCTATAGAATGGGTACCAGGTTTCTTTCCCGGGAGTTAAAGGCGGGCGAGCGACGGGCTGACCCCCCCGTCCTCAACTTTGTCCCGTAAGTTCTGAACACTGAAGCCTACCCTCCAGTTGCATTGCGCGGTCCTCTGGGCCTGATCGCAACTTTAACTTTAACTTAATTAATATCTAAGGGAAAGAAAGGCAGTAATAGCCTAGATAATTTTAGTTAGGTTTGAGCAGATTTTAAAAGGATTTATTCAATAGTTAAAAAAACCCACCTTTTCTTGGGAACACTCATTGATTCTAGATTGAAGTTTCGAAAAAAATAAACGAATTATAAAAGTAAAAAAAAAAAAAAAAAACTTTAATACAATAAAATTATTGGGATATACATAATAGTTACAAAATAGAAACTTCTTATCAACAAATTTAAAATTAAATAAAATAAATCCATGGTTCTTTGTCTGAAAAACTATTAAAGAAAACAGACATCTGACATATATTGCCACGGGATCCTATCATTATACAAAGAAAATTTATATATAGGGTGATTCTAAATTCATAGGACAAACTTTGAGGGGGGTTGGCCACACTAAAACAAATATTTTTTGCAAACAGTGTATGTCTGCAACTGTCATGTTGACATATTAGAGGGCGCTGTTTGGCACTCTTGAATATTGTTCCTCTGCTGAAACAAGTCATTCACAATGCGGATTTTGCATGTGATGGAGCAATTCCGAGAAGGCAGATATGCATCTAATGTATGGACCTGCCAATGGAAATGGAAGGGCTGTGCAAAAATTGTACCGTGGATGCTTCCCCAACAGGCGAGTGCTGGATCATAAAATGTTTGAGCGCTTGCACCACTAACTTTGTGAAACCGGATTGGCCACCACAATCACCCAATTTATTAAGTCTCAATTTCTTGCTATGGGGACATCTGAAGGATCTCATGTACGAGCCTCCCATTGACTCCAGTGAGGACCTCATCACTATACTTTCTGTTGCTGTTGCAGCTGTTCGAGAAATACCTGGCACCTTCGAAAATGTATGCCAATCACTGCATTGATGCTAAGAGACATGTAATAGTGTTGGCGGTTGCTGTTTTGAGCATTAATTGTAAAATGAGGTAATTACACGTTTTGTTTCATTTTCTCAGAAATTCCTGTGTTACTGCATAAACGTGACAGTTGCAGACATACATTGTTTGAAAAAAAATGTTAGTTTTAGTGTGTCTTACCACTCCTTAAAGTTTGTCCTATGAATTTAAAATCAGTAAAATCAGGTGATGTTACTGATCTAAAATAGTTAAAATTACCCCTGATCAGTTTTCCTTTCCTTATTTTCAGATAGTTTGCTGAAATATAAATTCTTTCAGATTTCTTGGTATCTTATAAATTGCATACTTGAATCTTAGTTTAGCACGCTGATTTTCAGCGCTTGATGACCAATTCAAATGCACAATTATTCAGTATAAACAACAGCAAAGAAATTCACAAGAATCTGATCAAATTGCTATAAATATAATTTATGAATTCCACAGACAATCAATTGTGATATGCTGTGGCATCTCGCTAGTCATCTAGAGACCTGTTATTTCCAAATTACAGCATTTGCTTCTTTCTGGGATGTAACGTTGTTTTGGTCATTTTCGAAATTATGCCATGAGGAACTGACAGTAAGATGGGGTAAAGAAAACCGATGAGCTGGCTTATGTACCTATATGCTAAAAAATTCTACTATATCACACAACCCCCCTTAACCCAATTTGGTTTAAAGTAACCAAAAATTAAGACAATTAATATTATCATGTTTTGTATCAAACTGTATATGCAATAATTATTTATAAAATAAATTTCACTAAACCAAAAACCCACAATTATTAATTTAAAAGAATTTAACTATATTTACAATCACTTTAAATCCCACATTTAATATTAATTAAACAATAAAAAAGAATTAAACAATAATTTCCACAATAAAAATCTTTGCAAGTTAAAGTAAATGATTTCTATTGTCTTTTAACGTATATATGATAAAACTTCCTGTCTATATATTTCTATTAAAAGAATTGTCTTGTGTAAAATTAAAAAAACAAACAAAAAAAAACAAAAACAAAAAAACAGTTTTTAACTGATTTTGAGATTATTTGAAGATATTAAAAGCAAAATATTATAAATAGTAAATTGAAGGAATGTGTAAATAAAGGCTTTATTGGGATACCTAAATATAATCAACCATTATTTTTGATATGATTCCAAGAATTTTACTTCTTAATATTGTAAAGAATCCAAATAAAGAGAAATAGGTTAAAATAAATAATCGACCTGTCAATCAATCAACCTTCATAAAAATTATCCGCTATTTCACTATCTTTCCAATTTTTAAAGTTGTAACCATCCAGACTTGAATTGTTCTGATCCATCTGAATGGACCAAGTTTCTGTAGGAGCAACATTCAGACAAAATTACTGTAAATTGTAGGAAAGATTTTTATTCTTTTTAAAGACTTGACGATGGATGAGATCGGCCTGTAAGGAAAAACAAAACAAAAATATTTGTAGAAACTACAGGAAAAGCCAATCTTAGATTATTATTTTTTTATTTTTGTAGACCAAAGGTAATAAATACTGAATTGTAAGAAATATTTAGTTATTAAAAAAAATTTTAATTTTTAACTTAATCTACAAATTATCAAGTTTTAGATATAATATATCTTAAATAAAAGCTTTATTTATTTTTTTTTTTTTAGTTAATATTCTTATTTTGTTTTATTTTATTGTTCTCTTTGACATCATTTGTGAATGCATAAATGCTTGATTAACATTTGTTTTGTTTTTCAGATGTTGATGAATGTAAGAATGACAGGGGTGGTTGTGATCATACCTGTATCAATACAAAAGGATCCTACCACTGCTCATGTCGTGATGGCTACAGGCTACTTCGTGATAGAAAAAGCTGTACAAGTAATAATGACATTAATTATTATTAATTGCATTAATTGTGAATAACTTATAAATGGGCAGCTGACTTATTGAAATTCTTTTATTTATGTTTTTATAGCATTTTATGAAGATGATGACCCAGGTCCTCAACGTGGAGATCTTCCTGATGTTAAGCCTGCCTACAGAGCTGATTCGTTACCAATGTTAAGATTTCAGACAACTCCACTCCCAGTAGTGCCTATTGTGGAACAAAGTATAAATGCTGTACTAGAATTTCTAGATGGTCCAAATCGAAAAGAAGGTATTTATTTTATTTTCCTCAGATAATTATTCTAAAAATATCTGGTTTTTATAACAATTTATATGTTTAAATTTCAAGTATAAATTACTTCTTTAATACTTGAAAATCAACATTATTAGTTCAGAAACTTCCTACTAACAAGGGAAGTGCGTGACCTCGAATGCTGAGAACCGCACGAAAATGTGCTTAGAATATAAATCGCTCATGCCAAAAATAGTGGTATGAGTCATTCTCATGAAAAACTACACGTCTTACCACGAGAGACATTTGAATGATCACCTATTGAAGGTCCAAGAGAGGAACTTTAGTAACGCAAAGAAACAAACTATCGATGTAATAGGACCAAAAAAACATACATATTTCAATGTCGTAACTATATTGCTATATTTCCCTCTGCTTAAAATAATTATGCTATCTGAACAACAAACTTTTCCTACTGATCTGATATTCAAATTGCGCTAGCAGACAACAGCTGAGTTTTGCATGAGAATGACTATGGTTCTCAGCATTCGAGGTCACGCACATCCCTTGTTAAGTTCTGCTCAGTTAGCTTTCTGCTTAGTTTTGAATTTCAAAAAACTTACGATGCATCCAAAATCAAAACTTACATTCTGTATCCAATCATTTCCACTTCTAGTTTAGTTGTTTGGTAACAGCATCGTATTACTTGATTATGTCTATCCTTTGTTCACTTATATTGGGAAAGCCATCTTTAGTGGATATCTGTTAGCCAGCTAAAGCCCTCTTCTCAAGTAAATAACCAGACCTTGCTTCAGGGTTGCTCTACCAGGTTCTTCCAAATATATCAGACCTACCCTCCCAATGTGATGCATCCAAAGCTTAACTTCTTCTCTTAGAAACCAATTGAGCACTAGACAGGGGGGGGGGTCATCCTACATAGATTCTCTTTCAGGGCCTCTTATCACAAGCAGGGATTGTGGGTTATTCCTGTCACCCTACCCACACCGGCGTTGTTACTATTAACTCTTTTCAGAAATAGTTAGAAATTTAGCCTAATTTTAAATATTAACTAAAGTCCGCTAAACCAAAGAACGACCGTGGCCACCAGATGTCGCAATAGTAGAATTTGAATCGATTGTATATGTCAGTGTTTATGGCGGGAAAGTTTATGGCTTCTGATTGGCGACTCTCAAGCGAGGCAAACCTTTGTCAATAGTTTCTCTCGACGAACTTAAGTCCAGGAATGATTAAGACATCATAGGTACATTTCAAGGTCAAAGTCGTTGTTTCGTTTGGCCGATAGTAGAAAAGCGTTTTAAAATTCCATGTTTAAAAACGAAAAACAAAAATGAAAAAAAAAAAAAAAAAGAAGGTAGGCAGAGGGGTAAGAATTATTTTTCTAAGTTGTCTGAGATCAATTTGGTTTTCTACATTTGAAAGTAGTGGTAATATCATTTTAACAAAGTAAACACACTTCAAAGAATTATCAATAGATAACTAGAATTTTAATATTTTTTGCAGCAGTTCTGCTGTTGTTTCACTAATTTTATAATAAAAGTTAAGGATAATTTAAATCAACAAAGATAAAAAAAAGAAAAACTTAAATTTTAATAAAATGTAAGATTAGGTTAATAAAAAAAAACTGTTATCATTTCAGAATGTGTTCCTGGGACGTTTGGACCTGACTGTAAATACACTTGTCGTGATTGCAAAAATGGTGGCAAATGCAATGTCAAGAAAGAGTCTTGCAATTGTAAATCCGGTTATGCTGGTTTGATTTGTGAAGAGAAATGTCCAGAGGTAAATAATGTTATGATAATCTAGAAAGCATTGAAAAAACAATTTTAAAAATATTTAAACATAATTTAGATATATACAGATGTATTCTGACTTAATTTTGATTTTTGTTTCATTATTAATTAGGGTTCCTATGGACAGGGCTGCAATCAGGCTTGCAAATGCCAGAATGGAGGGAAATGCGATCACATTTCAGGAAAATGTGTGTGTCCTCCAGGTGTCAAAGGGATACATTGTGAAGATGGATGTCCTGCAGGTAATCTCAATCTACGTAGAAAACATCTACGTCATTGTAATTCATGGCAATTTTATAATCTGAGATGTTTTATTAAATCACATTATTCTTTTAATGTATTTTTAATAAGTGTTAAAAAAAATTGAATGCCATATTATATGATCAGGTTTTTTATTTAATTATTTTTTATTTTAAGATGTAGGAGTTAAAGTTAGAGAAAAAACAAGAAACACATTGTAGGAAATTTATAAAAAGAACCTTTAAGTTTGGTTTTGAAGGAGGAGTGGGCTGTGACAATTGGATATACTTTTGTCTGAGGAATTTGCACTTTGGGTGAGGTTCACTCAATATTTCGGCCCATTACCTTGAGCCTTCTTCAGGAGATGTTGATCATTACATTAAGTTTGGTTCATTTCTGTTGTCAGTTTCTGGGTTAAGTTGTACTCATAGCCTGCTTCTACAAGACATGGCAAGCAGTGATATAATGGTGGTGGTGGGGGGGGGGGGGGGAATAAGGGGACAGTGAAGGTTTAGGCAGGAGATGAGTCAATGGAAATGCACCAAATTTTATGTAATGATCAACATCTCCTGAAGAAGGCACGAGGCACTGGGCCGAAATGTTGAGTGAACCTCACCCTGAGTGCAACAATACCTCAGACAAGAGTATTATATCTAAGAACCCTTAAATGTTTGTTTTTTTATTTAAAAGCTTTTATTTGTATGTTTTTTCTCATTTCTTCTGGGAATTATTAGTTTAAGAGATTAAATTGTAAAATAAATCTTTTGAGCAGAAAAAGAAAAAAATCGATAATGATAACATAATGTTATTTGTTTGTTTTTTTTAATAAAAAGGTTTTCATTTGTTTGTTTTTGTTATCAGTAGCTTCATTTAGCACTAATATAAATCCTATGGCAACTGAGACTTCATAATAAAGAAATGTTTTATAAAACTGACTGTTGTTGTAATATATTTTATTCGGATACAGTCTCTTTATGTTTTTTATTTAGTTCTAATTCTTGCTCTTTTAATTTTCGTATCTTTTTATAACATTCTTTCTTTTGATTGTTCACTAATTTCCAAATTACTTCTTCCAAGATTTTGTCAGGTTTATAGTTTTCAATTATTAGTGGTATTATATGAAACTTTAAAGGGTCTGGAGGTATGCAGTAATATTCTGCTTTTTTTAAATATTCAATGTGAGTTTCAAAATTTGCTAATTTTTTTTACTATCTTAGAAATCTTGGAAGAAGTAATTTGGAAATTAGTGAACAATCAAAAGAAAGAATGTTATAAAAAGATATGAAGAATTAGAACTAAATAAAAACATAAAGAGACTATATCCAAATGAAATGTATTATGAGATCATGAAAGTCAACCATAACAAACTGTTGTTGTATTTGGGAAAACATTCTATAAGAGGCTGTCGATCAGATATCAATAATAAACATTGTGCCCTTATGAGCAAAACTGTTAATAAGAAAGTTAGCAGTAATCTTCACTACTGAAGAACAGAACTTCATTAAAAACAAAATAACAGCTTTCATTTTATATGAAAAATGGATATAAATAAATTACAAATGCATTGAAATTTTTATTGTTTAATTATTTTATATTTTGCAAAACAAAATATATTATGACTAGCAATGTAAATGTGTGGATTCCTAATGATGGAACATTATGAGATCACTTCAATTGATTTTAAGCAAAATTTGAAGTTTAAGGAAGTTGAGTCAAGAATTCAGATTCATTAGTTTCAAAGTTAGAAAATTGTCTGTTTCAAGAGAAAGCTCTAATACTTAAAAAATAAAATTTTTGCTTTTGCAAATGAAAGTAGTTTTTTTTTAACTGCTTTTTCTGTAAGTTTATATTGTAAAATCACCTCTTAAACTAACAGCTTTTTAGTAAAAAAAAAGCAGATAATGTTAATATGCTATTTGCTATTAAGCCAAAACCCAGAAAACGAATTTTTTGGCAGTTCAAACTATAGCTCTATTGGGTAAAAGGTCAATTTCCCATTTGGAATTCAGATTTGTGACTGAAATATTAATAATATTTTTTTTAAGAATAGGTTCTAAGAATATAAACTGGGATCATCGCTTAATATTCCCTTATATTTCTATGATCATTGTATATCGTCTTGATCTGATGCACGATTGTCAAGCAAATTAAAATTTACAATTTTGTTGATTTTAGGGTTTTATGGAAAGAAATGTGACAGAGCCTGTCCTCTAATGTGTCCAAATTTAAGATGCAATCGAATCTTTGGATATTGTGAATGCGATCCAGGATTATTTGGTCCCAACTGTAACATGCCCTGTCCAGCTAATACTTATGGACCTAACTGCAGGGAACAGTGTGAATGTATGGATGAGCATACGGAAAAATGCAATTCTAAGGTAAGAAGCAATTCCTTAAAAAAAAAACAACAAAAAAAAACAAAACAAACTAATAGTTCTTTTCTAAAATTATTAATTTTATGCAGCAGACACTTCACATGTTCAACAAATATTTCTATGAATTCAGTATTTTTATATATATATATTTTCTTTCAAAATCATTTTATTTTAATTAATTTAAAGAATTAAATTCTGGAAAGAATCTTAGACTCAGTACAACCCCTCCAACATCCTTGAGCAGATGTTCAAGGCAGAGATTTTATCATGGTGTGTGGCATCATTTTCAGTTCAAGTACTCCCCTGCATGGTAACAGGGAGCCCTATCAGACCAGATATACTTCAATATCATTTCTGCAAATATGTCCAGCTATTCAGGGATGCATAGGACCTGGCATCATGTTTACGGATGACAGTGCATGCTCTCATAGAGCTGTCTAGTATTTTATTCTGGAAAGAGGGAATATCTGGCACGTGATCAGCTTGATCTCCCGATTTAAACCTGACTGAATTTGCCTGGGACGCATTCAGGAAACATGCTGCAGGATGTCATCCACAGTTAAGAACTCTTAGAAGCTCAGAATACCATTGGTACAAGTGTAAGACTTCATTCCACAGCAGCAGCTTGATATTCTTTTGCAGAGTATGTTAATGCACTGTACTCCATATGTCACTATTGCAGGCAATCATAAGCATATTGTACATTTTCTACTCTATCAAAGAAAATTGATATGGCATGAGGTGTGCATTGCTACTTAGTTCCAGAGAGCTGCTTTTCTTTTTTCTAACTGCAGCAACAGAGCCACGGGTGTTTTATTTGCCTTTTTTTCCCCCTGAGGTTATTGTTTTGTTCCTTATGCTACATATTTAGTACAGTTTGGTCGCAGTCCTACTGCTGATTCGCAAATGACATTATCTTTAATTTTTGAGCATGAATGTATTATTTGCTAGTAGAAGAAGCAGTGGCCACTGTTAAAAAGATTTCACGTTTAAATGTTTTACTGAAAATAAAGCTTAGCAGTGCATTTTAATCTTTTATGTTTTAGAGGAATATATGCCATCTAATGAACATTAGGTTTATATAATATAAGCATTAATTTTCTGTGATGCTATCAATAAAATATGCTTATCGTTTTTCTGTTTACTTTATTGAGATATTTCTTTATCATGATATGCATCTGTTTCACTTAAAACTGAAATTTTCATTTCAGACTGGGAAATGTGAATGCAAGCCTGGATTTATTGGTCAGAAATGCCAGAACCGGTGTCCTGAAGGCTCTTGGGGAGAAACCTGTCAACACCTGTGCCAGTGTGCACAAGGAGCAACCTGTGATCCTGGTACAGGTGCCTGTCTCAAAGACTGTCCAGCTGGATTTACAGGACCCAACTGTGAAAAAGGTGATTTTTTTTTTTTTTATTTCCCCCCTTCATTTTTCTAACCTATCTTTTTTCAGATCTTGAGTGACGTAAACTAAGTTTACTAATTGCACTTAATTCTTTGTAGCCAGCCTTAGTCAAGGATGATTTAAAGCAGCAACACAAATATCCAAAGACTACTTTTAGAATTGTCCACTAATTAATATAAGCATTGTTTTGTTAAGATTTCTGTTATGAATGAGAAAGCTTAGCGAGCGTATATGAAATTAAGAAAAGAAATTGAAAATGGAACGCACCTACTTGATAATGTTAAAATAAACAGGATAAAAAGATGGAATTAATCTGTCAGTTTCAGAATAATATGCATAATCCATCTTTAGGGACAGCACAAACCTTTAGGACAACATAAACATTTAGGAAAACATAAGATGAGAACACACAGTGAAAGTGTGGGAAAAGTAGAGGAGTTATGGGGGGGGGGGGTTAGCAATACAAAAATAATACTATAAACACCACAATATGTAGAAAACCCACTTATTTTAACAGGAGATATT
>JAFIDM010000002.1:41567111-41605485 GCA_023159025.1 Thereuonema tuberculata
TATGGGACAAACATGCCGTCCCCTACCTGCACACATTGTGGAGCTCAAACATGCTTTCACAAACAAAGACCCCCACACTTTCATACACAGTAATACATTACAATGAGACTGAACACACTCCTAACTTCACAGCTGCCAAACCCCTCTTCCATTACAATAAACTATCCCATTGCCTCCTCGCTGAATCTTTCAACATCATCTGGCTTAAGGCCTACAATCCTATCACCGGGGGGCAAAACCCCCATCACTATAGCTAAACCTCTTCATAATTCCTTTACTTTCCCCACACTTTCACTATGTGTTCACAACTTGTTTTGTCTAAACGTTTATGTCGTCCTAAATGTTTGTTCCATTCCTGAAGATAGAATACACAGACTCTTTAAAACTGTTGGATTAATCCCATCTTTTTATCCTGTTTATTTTAACATTATCAAGAAAGTGTATTTCATTTTGAATTTTTTTTTCTTAAGATTTCTGTTATTCATTCCCATTCTACCCTAGACTTTCAGTAAGTAGCTGATGATCGTTAATAAGTATGAAACAATGATATTAGAATATCTTTTGAAACAGAATTAAAGATAAGCACCAAAAAATAATTCAAAGATTATCAAGAAATTAGGGCTTATTGGTAACATGTAGACAAGTAGTATAAATGATGGTAAGTTTTTGACCTTCTAACTTCATTTTTTTTGTTTCATAGCACTTTATGTATATTAAAGGTAATTGTGTTGAGGTTTTTTTTGTGGTTTTTAATTCTGCACTTAGATTTTTAACTTTTTGATGCTGTTGTCTAATATAATGTTTCACTTGTAAATCAAAAACTCTTATTATATATTATCTTATTCATAAATGTTTAGCTATTTCCATTTTTTTAAATTGCACCTAGTTAATTCATTTGCTGTTAAGTGCTAAGATAACATTAGAATCACTTTTTTTTCTTTTTTCTTTTCTTTTTCTTTTTTCATTTCTTTTTTCTTTAATATAGTAATAGCAATTACTATATTAAATCTTACAAATGTTAAATCTACTAATTGGATAAGACACCAAAGGCTTGAAACCGGAGCAATGCCTACCTGAGGCATGGTAGCTGCATCCAGGCACCAGCTTGAATGGTTCAAAAATTTCTGGGAGAAAAGGGTGCCACATTTGAAATTTTAGTTTTAGCAATTATCAAGTACTGATCAGTCCAAATTTTCAAGATAGTGAACCATATTTATCTAAGAATTTACCAACATCAACATCTATCTACACTAAGAACTCAGATGAAAAGTTAATTGTTTATAAAACTAACAGAGGTTTTGAAATAAAGAAATGCAATGTGAAGTTCAGCTTATTTTAAACCTGCTTGTCTTTTATTGATGCACTGGAATCAATAAAATACAAAGGCTAAGATTTGTTGTTAAACAAATAACAAAAATGATCGTATTAATATAAAAACTGGAAAATGAAAGACAGACTACATATAGGCTTGTCCTTCACACCTTGAGCATATCATTGATGGGAATCTAGGACAGCCGTTTCATCCTCTTTAGCACTCATCAGCCAGACTTATCCTCGAAGACAATCTCAGAAGGCGTGAAGGCTATGGATCACTCTCCCAAAAGTGGGACCCCATACAAATAAATACAAGAATAAAACAATGTCTGTAATAGCTATAGAAATAAAAGCAAACCATCATTTTGCAGGTCGTGTTAGAAGTATGACACCTGCAGAAGAGAGGTATATTGCCCTAACGGCAAAACGGAACTGGCACACCACAGCTCAGCAAGTGGCAAATGACTTTCTTGCTGCCACAGGAAAGTGGATCTTCCAAAAAATTGTAGCCAGACAAAAGACTTTTAATTATAAAGAGAAATCCTTCAGAGCTTGACGGTTTGCATTCCAAGTTTTTAGTTCTGAGCTTATTATAGACATTTTTTTATTGCTGTTTAAGTAGGGTCCCACCTTCGAGAGAAGGGATCCACAGCCTTTCATGTTTTCTGAGTCTGTCATCGAAGGTAAATCTGGCTGATGAGTTCTAAAGAGGACAAAACAGCTGTCCCAGATTCGAATCGATGTTAGGCTCAAGGCATGAAGGACAAGCCTATGTGCAGTCTTTCATTTTCCAGTTTTATATTAATTTTCTCTATTTATGATCTTATTGATGTTATAAACTATACTAATTTTATCTTATTATATTCTATCAGTTTGTGAGGAAGGAACTTTTGGTCCAAACTGTATTCAGATCTGCTCTTGTGGAATGAGAGAATGTGATTCAGTCACAGGTGTTTGCTTATGTGAACCAGGAAAAATGGGAACAGATTGCTTGAATGGTAAGAAGATAACCTTCAATTTTGAATAAAATAAATAAATAAATGTTTTTTTTTTATATCACTTCTTTTGATGAATATATTATTAATATAAATGTATGTTGATTTTATGAAAGCATTTTATTGCTGACATTCTTTATAAGATGACATTCATGTGATACCGATAAATTCTTAAAAATTTATTTACAGGATTCCACTGTATCTGTATGTTATTAAATGAAATAGTTAATGCATTAATTTAAATTCAAAGCCCAAATATTTTATTAAATACACTGCTGGACAATTGCGAAAGACGGATGACACTATCACCCCTCACGACAACAAAATAGAAGGAACCCACATGTCGACCATTGGAATAAATGCAAGATACATTAAGAAGAGGTGAGCATATGCAAATTTTGCATTGCCACGCCTGCGCATCACCTGACAGTGCTGATAAGAGATTTGAAGGATTGGATGCATGTGGGCAGTTGTTGTTCGACTGGAAAGTTTTACTGGATATGTTAATTGATGAACTTGAAATTTTCGGCATGTCTTCTCGATATCACTTAGATGATTTTACGCAATGGCCATGTTATTGGAAAGATCAAAGAAGGGCGACAAATAACAGATGGTGCCAGGGAGTTTGGTATCGCCCACAGCATTGTTTCACGGATGTGAAAAGCATTTTCAACAACTGGAATGTGTAGCAGGCATCATGGGGAGGTCGTATTAGAAGTATGATGCCTGCAGAAGATAGGTACATTGCCCTAATGGTAAAAGGACGTGCCACAGCTTAGCAAGTGGCAAATGAGTTTCTTGCTGCCACAGGAAAGCGGATCTCCTGAAAAACTGTAGCCAGACGTTTGGGACAAGGAGGCCTGTTGTGTGTATTCCATTGTCCAGACTGCACTGTACTGCCTGTTTGCAATGCTATCGTGAGCATAGCAATTGGACCGAAGAGGAATGGGCTTCCGCACTATTCTCAGATGAGAGTAGGTTAAGTCTGTCATCGATTGTAGACGCCAACTGGTCTGGCGAGAGAGTGGTACTGCATATCATCCAGAAAATATCCAGGACAGAGACCAAGATCCAACTTGCGGTATGATGGTATGGGCTGGCATCATGATTAATGGCCACATGCCCCTACATGTGGTTACAACTGGAACTATGACTGGCCAATGATACATTGATGAAATTCTACAGCCTCATGTTCACCTTTTCCGTGGTGCTGTCGGTGATAAATTTTGGTTCATGGATGACAACGCACCATGTCATCGAACACTGGCTATTTAGGATTGTCTAGACAGTGAGGGTATTCAACACCTTGTATGGCCAGCATGTTCTCCAGAACTAAACTCCATTGAACATGTTTGGGATGCTTTGGGGAGGTGCCTTGCCGGTCGACAATATCCTCCAACAAACAAAACCACCCTCATCCATGCACTGAGAGAGGAGTGGGATAACTTGCCTCAACAGCTGCTGGATAATGTCAGTAACGGTAGTGCAGTGTGGTTTTCGCATCAAATTTCCGGTAAGACCCATCTGCCAAGAATTCCATTCGTAAATGGAAAGAATCAATTTAAGAAACCTGGTTGCGTGATATTCTAAAACACAAACACAGTATGTGTTTTCCTCACCTGTGAACACCCAGTTGTCAACAATACCACCTGGCGAGCGGCAGAGGCAATCGTTTGTTATACGATGCAACAGCCACTGACCCACCGCTGTTGCGTTAGCCAGGACTGCGTACTTCGGGTTTCCAGTTGCCATGTGATTAAAATAGGTCATAGTTTATAGTTCTGAGATATACAAACAAAACTTGAACATGTGCTCTATCCAACTGTACCATTCGTCACATCATAACTGCAATAGTGCTTTTACAGGAAATTTTGGAAATCATTCAAAACATTTGTAATTTATTTACAAATATAAATAAATAAATAAATATTTATTTATTTATTTAAATGGGACAATGTTAACCAAAATAGTTTATTTGATTAAATTATTTGATATTGATTACTTACATTGTGTCCTAGAAGGAAAGGTCAGTATTTGGGTGATCATAGTATTGGTCTTTCTAAGGAAAAAAAGCTTCTATCCTATCCCAAATGGTTTCTGATAGCTGTTTGACTGTACAGTGTTTTAAATTTGACACAAAATACTGTCCTTCCTTCCTCCCTGTCATAATGTGCCACTGTCCAAAGCATATGAATGCAAAATACATTGATGTCAACAATGGAATTTTTGAAAATTTATTATAAACTGTAACAAATTTGCCACCTGAACTATAAATATTAGAAACAGTATGAAACATCTCTTTCTTATCAATAATCTTGCAACTGTACATTCATATATTCTATCTTGTAAAACTGTTCGGACATATGTTCATATACACTTTTTGTTTTAGGATGACTGATACTATGATCTCCCAGAATAGTGACCTTTCCTGCTGGGACACCTTGTATATTAAATCTCATAAACCTTAGAGCAAGAAAAAAATAAATTGAAGTTCATTGTTAAGAGGATCTATTTGCCATCTCCCTCTTTATACTCAATGGCTTGGGGAATGTAGCTGTATTTGAAATGTAGTAGTAACCTTAGATAGTATACAGAACTTCAGGTTCTGCTTTATTCCTCTGTGAACACTAAAAGGAATAGATCATCCTGAAGGACATTAGTGGCATAAGTGCACCTTAGAAAAGCATAAGAATCTTCCATAAGAATATTTGTGGGACATTAACTGTAGATTGAGTGCATTAATGAATGCCAGCATCAACAAATTGTTTCAAATGACATTAGCAGAATGGGATAAGAGGATGGGATTGAATTGATCTTGAACACAGACCTGTGGGTAAGCCTGTGCTCAGTCTCTGTCCAATGAAGAAGTAGCAGAGCTAGCTTGACAGTTGACTGAACAACAGAAGGAACAAGAAGATATGGAGAAGAATCGGTGATAAAGACAAAGGAGGAGGTCCTTTAAGAAGCTGATATAGTTGTGCAACTTTAATTGCAATTGAGATCACAGCTGTTCAGTCAAAAGGTAGATAAGTGCTATGCTTTATCTTTATTTTGAAATAATACAAGAGAGGTGGGGATAATCGAAGCAGTTAACCCTCCATTCCCTATTCAATGAAATTGCAACAGAAGAGGCTCCTGAAGATTCTGACCCTCACCCCTTTGTCAAATTAAAAAAAAAAAACCCAGAAGCATGGGTTACAATTTTTAAAATTTCGAAGGATTAATTCAATTTTGCATGATGAATTGTTAATAATAATAATATATAAAATTATAAGTCAGGAGCGTAGCCTTTATAATGAACATTCTAAAATGGATTCATTCCATTTTGACGAACATAACTCCATCCTAAAATGCTATCTTGTTTTACTAGTGAGCATGAAACAGATGTATGTAATTTTACCTTGAGCTATTACAATTGTTAACTTTTTAATTTAATTTCTTTTTGAGATTTCTTTTTTGTTTCTTTTCTTTGCGCAGATTGTCCAACAGGTCGTTACGGGCCAAGTTGTTTGAGTAACTGCACATGTAAAAATGGTGCTACTTGCGATTCAATAAATGGAAAATGTAGTTGTATACCAGGATTTTATGGCAAGAATTGTGGAGAAAGTGAGATTTTAATCATTTTTCTTTATTTATAAATTTAGCTGCCTTTTTTTTTTTAAACTTAAGTCACTTAAATTTTAACTTGAATTTAATTTAATGTATTTATTTTGAAAATTAGTAACATGGAATATTTAGTACATTTTTTGATTTTACTCAATCTTGGTACAATATTTGCATTATAGAATGCCAAAATGGTAGATTTGGTATCGACTGTTTGTCACCATGTCTCTGTCAGAATGGTGCAGAATGTAATCCTGAAGATGGACGATGCACATGCACTGCTGGATGGACTGGAAGACACTGTGATAGACGTTAGTAAATTTAACAATACAATAATGCTAACAATCCAACATTTTTAAGAATTTTTTTTTCACCATTTTCATTTTTTAGTTTTGTTGCTTTGTGCTAAATTTCAAATATCCTTTTTTAAATTGATTTTTAAAAATTAATTATAATAGAAGATATAAATTTTGCATGTGTCTGTCAATACTTAGCAGAAATTCCTGACATTTGATACATGGAGATGTCTGATATTTATATAAGGATAGTGCTTACATTTTATCCATCGTATTTATATATTCATTTGAAAGAAAACTCCACAAAAATTTTTTAGATATGATTTAATGTTATAATCAGAACAAATATTCTTTCGCTGTTGGCTTTAGAATGCAATTTAAGTTGAAATTCCCATATCCAATTCCCATATAACAAATAACTCTTGACCACTGGTCTATATTGGGACATTGAAACACTTTGGTATATTTTGCTATCTAGTATAGCATGATCCTATATTTTGGTGTTCTGTTAATGCAATGATTTTCAATTATATTCATGTCATTGGCACGCGTCCTTCTTTTTCAGCAGTTTTTCAGTATGATGTGCTGAACAGTTAGTCAGTGTTGCATGCACACCCATTTTTATTACAATGTTATAATGAAACAATAAGCTAAGGATGAAAATATTTTAAGGTAAGCAATGTGTGTGCTAATATTCATTTCACTTTTGTATTTTTTTTTTTATGGCAATAAGGTATGATAGTACAAACAAGTTTTCTAGCTTTTACATGCATTTGTAATTGAAAAAATGGCTATGCTCTCCTTTTCAGTGGTTTTTGGTTGGGATCCAAAACCTATTTGAATGGGGCTCTACTAATACGCTCCCTATAGATTTTTTAATGCTAATTCCACCATAGGTAGGAGTTTCAGAGAGATAAATATTATATGAATGCTTTCCATATAGAAAGTCAATACCATTACCCATCACTTGTTGTTATAAGGGTCATTCAAATGAAAACAAGCTAGACACGTTTCTTAGCAAGACATGTTTCATCTCCCGCAGTGGTTCTGTCAATGAAATGTCAACCCTCCTTTTGATATGGAGCAAATGTTCAAGGAAAAGATCCATGCAAATGTTTTTCTGCATAGAATCCGGCACCCAAATCTTCCAGTATTGCAGACGATCGTGGGTAATGGATGCACACTCCCAACACTTATTCCAACTTTGTCCGTAAGTGCTTTCACCGTGACTCTTCTGTCTTCCCGAATGACTTCTGCTATGGAACATCATTGATCGCATAGTGTGCTTGACCTGATCTGAAATCATCAGTCAACGATGACCGCTCCTCTGAACCCCTAATGGATTTCTATACTCCCGACACCTTCTGCAGTTAAATAAAACAGATAATTGGTTGCTGTTTAAAGTTCGTTGTATCAATCATGACTATTTGATTAGTACACTGCAAGAGGTCATGAACAAAAGCAGACTATACTCTAGTCACATGATCAGTGTGCCACCTGTCACTGGGGTCACAACACTACAGTGGTGCTACCTATGTTCAGTTTCAGAAATCCCACAATAAACCCATTCGGCATTTTACAATGTCCTTTGACTCATTGTCATTTGAATGATTCTTATACAGTATATTTGAATATTGAACATTTAAATTTTCTGTGTTTTATTCCTTCTACTTACTTACATGTTCTTTTTGTAATTAGCTTGCAGTCCTGGCAAGTACGGTGTTAACTGTGAAACCAACTGCAAATGTCATAGCAGTGGAGATTGTGATCGTGTCACAGGAGAATGCATCTGTGCACCAGGATGGAAGGGGCAAGAATGCAAACAGAGTAGGTTATAAGAGTTCTGAATTTATTTTAATAAAACATAACCCTTAATTTAATTCAACACACATTCAATTCAAAACAAAAAAATAAATAAACTGAAAAATAATTTGTGCTTTTTTTATCTTTTCTAAACAGAATGTGATAATGGAAAGTATGGTGCTGGCTGTAACCAAAGATGTGTGTGTGAAAATGGTGGTCACTGCGATCACATCAGTGGAGCATGCACCTGCACGTCAGGATGGAGAGGAACCTTCTGTGAACGCCCATGTCCAGATGGATTTTATGGTATTGACTGTATGAAAAGTTGTAACTGTGGTCATGGAGCTCATTGCAATCATGTCACAGGAGCATGTGAATGTTCTCCAGGCACATTTGGACAGAACTGTAAAAAAGGTAAAATCTAGGTAGAATTGTATTTCCTTTTTATATAAACTAAAATATTTACAATATATATATATGTATGTATTGTGTGTGTGTGTGTGTGTATGAGAGAGAGAGATAGCCCTCAACTTACATTAGGGTTACATTGGTCTATTTGAATATATTACGTTAGAAATCATATTTAGTCTGCATTACTATGTCACTTGTACATCCAAACACTTTTAAAATTAATTACGGCTGTAAAGTATTACAAATTTGATATTCAATACCGTTATTTATACACTGACAGCATAGTAGGTTTGCTCTGCTAGTGAGTGAATCTCATTACTGCTGCCTATTTTATACTTACAACTATATCACCTTTGGATGCAACTTGAAAGTGCTTGTGAAAACTCTGCTGGGCCATTGCCATATACGCCAATGGTCGTATGTCAGATGGTCGCAAGTTTATTTATTTATTTATTTATTTATTTTTTTTTTTTTTTTTTAATTTTTTTTTTTGCATCATGATTTTTTGATAGTAACTTATGTTATGGTTTCCAATTTTTTTGTTAAAAATAAATACTGGTTTATTTATTATTTTTACAAATTAAATGCAAATAAATAGAATATTGTACTGCTATTCTAGGATCACAAAACTTTGAAATAAGGAGCAAGAATGAAATATAACTATTGTCCTTTCAAACATCCAAGCATCACATTAATAGTTGCGTGATTCCTTGGTTAAGTGAACTAAAAAAAAGTGACACTTTTATCAAAAATTACTTAATGCTATTAACATCACAATAAAAAAGATACACGCACACAAGTCAGGATTCACTGAATTGTTTTTAGTATTTTTGATACCAGGAATCCATGAAAGCTGTTTCTGGTTTCCTAACAATCATGAAAAATACTAAAACAGATCAGTGAATCCTTATTTATGTGCGTGTTTTCTTGTGATGTTATTATGATTTCCACATGTTAAACTTGTTGTTACCGGCATGTATTCTTTTTATACAATTTAATCCTTTACAAGCTAATCGTCTGCTAGCAGAGATTGAACGACTTGCCTTTTTTATTCTTAATTTATATATTGTTGTTTTTAATATGGAGGGCCATTATTTTGTTGAATTTTGTTTTCCTTATATGTTTTCTTGAGGTCACTGAGCTGTAAGATACTGGGCGAATTCAGCTGATGATGGTTAGGAAACCAGAAACAACTGTCCTAGATATCTGGTGTCAAAAATACTAAATACAGCTCAGTGAATCCTTACTTTTTTGCTTGTATGTTTTTTATTCTGGTGTTAATATGATTTCCACACGTTAAATTTGTTATGTTACTTAATCCTATTATTTAATAAAATGATTTTATAGTCTATAAAAAAGAAGCAAAAACAAATTCTTATTCCCACATTCTTGTGAATGTTTAAAATTGCCCATTTGCTTCAACTTGAAAACAAAGCCTTAAATAAATTTTACTTTTCTCTCAAAGATTACATTTTTATTAATTCTGCTTACAATTCATTGATTTGTGGTTAATCTCACTGCTCCTTTTTTTTTTTTTTTTAGCCTGCCCAACAGATCACTGGGGTGTTGACTGTGAATTTGAGTGCAAATGTCAGAATAACGCAACCTGTGATCGTGTGTCAGGTGCATGCATTTGTCCACCTGGATATACAGGAAAATACTGTGATCAAAGTAAGTGACATAGTTTTGAAGTACAACACTTGTTTAATTTGCCTTTTGATTTTTTCTTAAGACTAATTAATATCTTAATGCAAAGACAGCCTTGAAAAGTTTACACCATATCCTGAAATAATGCACCATGATGGCTATTGTATTTCTACTATTTCTTTCTAGATTGTTCTCCTGGGTACTTTGGGCCAAACTGTGCTCAACGGTGTATCTGTGGAAATAATGCAATCTGTGATCATGTTACTGGCCAATGCAGATGCCTGAAGGGATGGACAGGCATAACTTGTGAAGCTCGTAAGTTTTGTTTGCTAATTCAAAAGGTTAATTATTTAAACTACCCAAAATCTAAAATTACTGGTACATTCTAGAAGTCTTAAATGCTACGTTTCATTTTCAATAAACTAACTTTCAAAAAATAAGAATGATATTGGTATATTTTTATGCAATTCAACTACGTTCTCTGACTATATTTCCCTGTAAGATGCAATTGCAATCTGCACAGGCTGTAATGTGAAATTTTATCTAAAAAGAAGTGCCTTTCAAAACAGCTGCAACTAGGAGAGGAGAATCTAGTTATAAGTATCAAGGAATTTACTTGTTTAAATAAGAAATAAAATTGGGTCCATTGTTAATTTTAGATATGTAAGATATGATGTGCTTTTCAGTGGTGAACATTAATAGGAATGACAAATATAGTCTGTAACATCATCAAAATCTCAGTACTTGTATTCTTGAAAAGTTACTATGAAAAACTATGAAAACAAATCACCATTAAATTGAACAATGATTGATGTGTGGGAGGGAACATTCCAGATTCTTAAAATTCACATTCTCAGCACTAAATTTTGAGGCTAACGTAGAACAATGACAAGAGGTTATAGTGGTATATTTACAGAAAGCTTTTTGCTTTGGGTATGAAATATTAACTGGGTGTTTAGTAAAGGGCTCCAAATATATTACATTTCAATTTAAAATTTATTAATTTCATCTTTGACATGTGTTGGGAAAAAACTAGAATATGAATGAAGTTATATCTTATTAGAACTGCAAGATATTGATGTGTGGTCGAAGAATCACAGAGACTAGCGTCGGTGTTACAGCTTAAGATACACACACTTTATTTACAATTAATTTACAGTTTATATACATGTTTGGTGGATTCTCAAGATCTGCTCAAAGCTTCCTTTTCGGTCGGTGACTGGCTGCTCGGAGCTTTCTGTTCGGTCGGTCACTGGGAGAGAGAGCAAGTCGCATAGTTGATTGGCCTCCGGGTTCAGCCAATCACAGGGCAGATTAACTGACCAATCCGGAAGGTTTTCAATTTTGCATCAATGTTCTCAGCAGAGACAGTTTTACATCATGCAAGACCATAGATAAGCATGAGCTTATGAAGCCCTTTTAAATACATTTATATAATAATTTAATAACTAATTAATTAACATTTAATCAACTAATTTAGTCTCAACCTTATACTATCCAATCAAAAAAAAAACAACCTGATATCTTTGGGTACAGGGTCCTAGGAAAAAGCCAAATTGTTGAATACACCAAGTTTCTTGATATTGTATTCCTGAAACATCCCAGGTGCGATGATTATCAGTAGTGAAATCAAGTGAATAATTGATTCATCTTATTGTATTGATGTTCATAGCTACTATTATCACTATCAGCAGTGGCGTGGGATAGATCTTTTGGTTGAATGATTTGATTTAGTTTGCATTTCAATCTACATTGCTTCTGATTCATTTGTTTCATTAATACTTCAGTGATTCATAATTCCAAACTTTTAGATCTAGTGTGTCTGTATATTGGAGGTAAATTTTTAATCATAAAGACAAAAGCTTTAATAAAAACATAGTGCAAATGGGCATTTTTATTAAATTAAACATAGTATTATCTCTCCAACTCTTATGAGACATTTCTTTTATAAAATAAATAGATCTTAGATGTTAATTAATATTTGTGTACATGTTTGTTTGTTTTTAGCTTGTCCTCCAGGATTTTATGGACCTGACTGTTACTTCCTTTGCAACTGCAAAGACAGTATAACATGTGATAGATACAATGGCACCTGCGAATGTCCTCCAGGCAAAACAGGAGAAAAATGTGATAAAGGTAAAAAAAAATTGATTTTATAATTCAATTCCAACATTATAATTAAAACAAATTAATAAATATATCTTTCTATTTGTTCCAATAGAAAAATAAATTATGTGCTTTTTTTTATTATTATTTTCAGATTGCCACAAAGGATTTTTTGGAAAGAACTGTGAAGAAATATGCAAATGTGAGCATGGTCACTGTGACTCGGAGACAGGTGCCTGCAAATGCAGAGCAGGATATGTCGGTGAACACTGTAATGAAGGTATTGTTCAACTCTGTTATTAAAATTAAGATAAATTTTATCTGAAGAAAGACATATTTGAAAATTAGTTAGCTAAACTAAGAATGGAACTGAACATATTTTTAATTTTTTTTAAAATTTGGTTTTGGTGGTCATCAATGAATTTAAAATGTTTTGTATTTTTGTTCAAAAATTAAATTAACTTGAACAAAAAACTTACTAGTTTATATTGTAATTGTTCTCAGACAATAAGGATTTTTAATTTCCCATATTTCAATTTCATATTAAATAGATTAAATCAGTAATTATAATGGCTAAAACCAAAAATTTTACATTATCAAAGTGCGATTCCGGTGTTTAAACACTATATAATTATATAACTATATATGTCCACAACAACATTGAAGCTTCAGCATTTCAGGAGAATTTCCTTAAACAGACTGTTCTAGACAGTTACAGATCTAGGATTTTGTGGCGTCATGGTGAGTAAACAAAAAGCCATTCCAAAACTCAAACTTCTTATCTTTCAGCCATTAAAAACCTAGCAGTAATAAATATGAAACCCAATGTTGCTGCCCTCCACACTTTCACAGTATTATCTGATGCTGTTGTCCCTCATCTGCTATACATACTTTTGACGTTTATACAAGAAGTATATGAATAAATTATTTTTAAAATTTTTTTTTTTAATATACCACGTTTTTAAGATGGACTAAAAAGTATTAAATAATTAGTATAAAAAGTATAATGAAAAATGTGGGGCGCATGCAAAAGATAATTGAGATGGTATGGATGGAGTGTATATTATCTTGCGCCCCACGTTTTTCGTTATACTTTTTATACTACCGGTAATTATTTTATACTTTTTAGTCCATATTAAAAACATGATATATTAAAAAAAAATATTTTTTTAAATAATTAATTTCTGCTTTTTAGTCTTGGGCGTATGCAATTTTTCAACCGATTTTAAACATTTAACATGAATTTAAATTTTAAACATGATAAATTAAAAGAAAGAAAAAAATCCGCTGCCTTGCAATACACGGTAACTCAGAGCAGATGCGCCGTGTGGCACCGACCTGTTATCCGAAGAAGTAGGGTTCCCTAACGAACAGACAGACAAGAAAGTGAGTTAATATTGCACTGTCATACATTTCTGAGCTATGTTTAAAGTTTCAAGTCACTAGCTCTTCAGGAAGTTAGTTTAAAATCAATTGCAAAATTTGTACCGAACAGATAGAGAAGAAAGCGAACTAATAAAAACATGTTCAAAAAGAGAAAAACTTACTTAATACATTATTGTTTAGTATCTTCTGATTGGCCTTTTTATATTTTTTTCCGAGCTCGCATTAAGTGCATTCCTCAGGTGAGCATTAGAGATGAAGTATTATCTTGCATGATTTTAGTATTCATAATTAATATATTTTTTTTGTAATGAAAAATGTGTGTTTTAGTCATTACAATTACTGTTTAACTTTTTCATTTAGCTATGTCTACATTTACACTATCAGGTATTCTTGATTCAGACCTTCCCACTATACTGAATCTTCAAGAATCTTTCAATTCTGCTGATTTCAATTTTTCTGCTAGACATCATCTTCTTCAGTGTTTCTTTGACTCGGTCATCAGCCACTATTTTTGCACAATTTCTGGCTGAGTTCAGTCATTCAAGATGCTTTATCAATCTGTTATTTTGCATTTCCACCATTGTCAGTATTACTATTTATTCTTTCACCATCTTGCATCATATATTCTTCTGTATCATTTGCAACCAGATTCTTTTCTTTTCCATCCAGCTTGGCCAATTCTAACCTTTATAATGTAAATTAATTCTTTTCTAGTAGAAGTAGAAAACTGTTTTAAAAGCAATAAGCAGAAATTCAATGGAATATCTAATATAGAGATGGAAGAAAAAATGGATTCAGACAATTTGTTTATAATTACAATTATGAATCTAAAGTTGTGTTATCTGAGAAACATCCTTTTTATGTCGTCTTTCAGACCATACTTTTTTATTTCTACAACTGAAACAAAAACATATTTTAAATGTTTACTTCATATTATATAAGCATCAAAAATAGATATTGTAATAATATTTTCCTATTTCTGTAATTTTTTTTTCCTTGGAAATCTTGCCTGAGAGTCTTAATCTGCTGCGTTGAGCCATGGAGCCATTTGACACCAACGAAGATACTTATCTGATGCAGGGAATATTATTCAAAATGAGGAAATGTAAAATATTTGTATAATAAGGGAGGATGTAGACTAAAATATCCAGTTTGTTTGTGTTAAATGTTGCTGAATTCTATTTCTGGAGGGATCCAAAGAATATGATTTTGTTACTATTTTGCTTTATTGGTTGTTTTAGGAACTCACTGAAACACCTATTTTGTTTCTTATAGTTTGCCCTTCTGGCTTCTATGGCCATAATTGTCAGAAGCAATGCCATTGCAAGAAGCATCTTCCATGCCATCATGTCACAGGTGACTGCAAATGTCCATTAGGCAAAACAGGGACTCAATGTGAACTAAGTAAGATTTTTTTCCCTCTTCTTATTTACATATAAAATTTATTCAGTAAAAAGATTAAAGTAAACCTGAAATAATATTTATGAGATAAAATGCAAGTTTAAAAATCTTTATTATTATAATTATAAATCCTTTATTATTACTATTTTAAATATGTGGATTAAGCATGTTCTTATTATTCATCTTTTTAATGATAGATTGTCCTGATGGACATTTTGGTGTGAATTGTTCAGGAGTGTGTGACTGTCATAAAAACGCATTGTGTGATCCTGCCACAGGGGATTGTGTTTGCAAACCAGGGCACAGAGGACGCAACTGTAAAAGAGGTGACATTTACAATCGTTACATTTATAAGTCAAACAATTTCTTACCTATTTAATCATTTCCAATTTTCTCATTATAATGTAGAAAGAGCATTTCCATAATATTTTGGGTTAATTTCTTAATTTTGAAAAATTTGTTTTCTGCAGCTTGTTAATGCTTAAGATACCAATTACATATCAGTTATTGATCCCCAGCCAAGTATTTTACGTAATCTATTTGAGTGGAGAGTTATAAGTAATGTCGTATTGAAATCTGATACCTTCAAGAAGCCATTTTCAACTTTTTGAACAGATGACGACTGATGAAACCACAAGAGAGCATCTGTCCCAAGATATTTAACACATTTACAGATTCCAATATTTTCAGTAGATGGAATTCAGTGTTCATACTTTTCATTTTCAGGATATTTGTATTTATGCTTCTTATTCTGTTTTTTGTCAATATATCGCCACACGTAAACAAGTAATAAACTATCAATTCAATCAAAACTATCATAAGAAATTTCACTCCGGCTTTTGCAATCATGACATACTTTGAAACCCAGTTGTGGATATATTTTTGCGACCAACTGCTGAGAGAGAGATTGAAACTTCAAAAATAGAATAAAAAGGACTTCATCTTGATATTTTTTTTAAAATTTTTAATATATTTAATTTAAAAGGAAAGTCACAGACAGTATATCAAATTTATCCAATTTCAGTTTATCTTCAGTTTGATTCAGTTATTTCAGTGGGAACCGGATGATTTGAGACACTGTAGGCTGAAATCCTTAGAACATGATAAATTTGGATAAAAAGAATAACATTCTAATAAACATTTTTATTACAGTTTAGAATAAACATATTCCTTAATTATTTTTATAATTATAGAGCATTTTTAGCAACTTGGGTTTTTTAATGAAACTGGCATCAATGAAATTCTGACTTTATACGCAGAATTTAATCATTTGGGTTTTATTGGCTGTGGTAAGTTAATAACATCAGTCTTAACTCTTTGTGGGTGCCCTTGGTTGTTAAAACCCGGCAAAGATTCCTTTCTACAGCTCTGTGTTCTCCCTCTTACGGTCGGTTATCCCGAAGGTTGTGTGGTAACATGAAATCTACATATAACACATAACCAGTCTGATTCAGTGTGAGCTCGCTTTCTGCTGCTCTTTTGCATATGTTTTGCTTTGAAAGTTGTACATCTTCCTTTTTTTTTTTTCCATTTTTGATGATTACTTCTGTCTTTTCTTTGGAACAGAGAAGGATTAAATCTGATATTTTTCCATGTTGTGTAGAAACATTATTGACATATAACTCAAGTGGTAAATATTGCTTTGTCTCACACAGACTATATTTTTCATTGTTTGGGTGACTTCTGAATCACTCTCATATTAAAACAAAATATAAAAATATCACACTTTTTCTGATTGTAAGTCCATTTCAGCATTATATTGTTCTTTCAAACTTATACAGAAACACAGCTAAGTTACTTTCATCATCATATTTTTTTTTTTTTATATATTGAGTGTTGTGTTTACTGTTGTGCATGTGATTTACATTTTCTTTGTTTTTCATGTTAATTTTATGTTGATTTCACACAATTTATGCAAAGGCCATTTAACTATCAAAAAAATATGAACTAAACTTTTTATATATGACACTTCATTATGTGGAACATGAAAAATAATAACCATGTTTCATCTACCAGTAGATTGTCAGTAAGTTGCCATAGCACCATAATATCTGCTTAAGCAACATCATTTATCGATTTTTTAATTTTTTTTTTTTCCACAGTGACTGCTGCTAAAAAGCAGTACATCAAATTTAATGTCATACAACTGTTGTTTTATGCAATCTTGAGAAAGATTACTATATGCTATGACGAAATTTTTATCGATATTCTATCAGGTTAATAAAAAAATAAAAAAACTTCAGATAAATTGCTTTGATAATCAGATTTCAGAACACATTGTTGTTCTACTGTATTTCAAAGGAATTTGTATCGTCCTTTTTTTTTCTTGGTGTCGTCAACATGTTCTGTGCATGCAATAATGTGTTAGAAAGATGGATATTAACAAATCAACTGTCTGTAATTCACTCAGGCTGTCCAAATGGATATTATGGAGTCAACTGTGAAGAAAAGTGCCATTGTGAGAATGGTGCATCTTGTGATTCTATCTCTGGACAATGTAGTTGCCCAGCAGGCTATTATGGACCTCACTGCCTCGAAGGTAAGCAATATAATTATTTTCGAGAAGAAGTAATTGTGCATGATAAACATTATCAGAATTTTTTATACAACACAACTTAACTTTACATGTTTGATTCCAGAATGCCCAAATACCCATTATGGACCAAACTGTGCTGAGAAATGCCCTTGTCATAATGGAGGGAAATGCGATAAAATCACAGGACAGTGCTCTTGTCCTCCTGGGTTTATTGGTGATCATTGTGAAACAGGTAAAAACTTTAATAAACTATGATTGAACCACAAAGGCTAAGCTTTCTGAGGATACCAATGATCAAAATCACATTTCATTTAAAAAAAAATAAGTCTGTCCATAACTCTTCCAAAACATTCATTTTATGCAAATGTACTTATTAGAATGGAATTTTGGAAGAACTCTGGACTAATTTATTGTTCTAAATTAACAAAGCTTGAGGGGAATCATTTTCAAATTTATTTTTATTTTTTTCAGTTTGTCCTAATGGTTATTACGGAGAACAATGCAAGGAATTTTGTCGATGTGTTAACGATGGACATTGTGACAAAGTCACAGGGAAGTGTAAATGTGCAGCAGGATGGCATGGAGAGCGATGTGAAAAAGGTAAGTTATTTTTAGTTTCACAGACAACCAGTAAAATTCACAACATAATGATGGATCTGTAATCATCTTAACTCCAAATAAATTTTAAAGACTCATAAAAATACACTAAATATCAATCCTCTCCCCAGAATCTCAACAATACATACATGTTTTGTCAATACAATCTTATAATAAAGAATTCCAAAACAGATCTAAATGTTCCATGTGGTTAAGAGGAAAGGCTTCCAATGATCAAAGAACAACAAGACTAAATTGAGGTCGGATGATCATGTGAAGCCAGATAACAGACAAATACATACAACAAAAAAATGTCAAATTAAAAAAAAAACAACAACAACAAAATGTGTGAATCTGTGTGAGTTAATCCCATATATGATTTTATAAATTGCTTGTCAAATGCAAAAGAAAACAAAAACCAGCTTGCTAAGGGGCCGTCCATTAATTACGTGAGGTGTTTTTTAAAAAATTTGGACCTCCCCCCTCCCCTTGGTCAGATGTGGTAAGACATCCCCCTCCCTCATATGAGATTTCAAAAAGTCAAAAAAATCAAAAAAGTTCAAAAAGTCAATATTATAAAATGTTGTAATCTATTATAATATGAGGGCAGATCAAAAAGTAAGTTGCACTTCGAATTTATGGCCAGTCATTAAACCACCTATACAAAAGCAACACGGTTATGACAGCACACAATGTAAGTTCACTTTTCCACATAGTTCCCAAGAGACTAAACATTTCTCCGAACGGACAATCAACTTTTCGATTCCGGATGCATAGAAATCTCCTCCAGCGCTATGTAACCACCCGGAGACAGCTGCTTTCACCTCCTCATCATTTTGGAATAGTTGTCCACCGATGTTCTTTTTGAGTTTACCGAAAACGTGAAAATCACATGGCACTAAGTCGGGACTGTATGGAGGATGTTGCCATACATCCCACTTGAATTGCTACAGCAGTTCGCACGTTTGATGGGCCTTGTGAGGTGTTGCGTTATCGTGCAACAAAATCACACCGGCTCTCAATTTTCCCCGGCGCTTCTCTTTAATTGCTTTACGCAACCGGTTCAACGTTTGACAATATGAAGCCAAGTTGATTGTCGTGCCTTTCAGCATAAATTCCAAGTGCACCATACCCTCCATGTCAAAGAACACTGTCGCCATAACCTTTCTTGCTGAAGGTTGGACCTTGGCCTTCTTTCATTGTGGTGATGAGGTGTGCACCCATTCCATCTATGCTCTCTTCGTTTCGGGGGTTAAGTGGTGGACCCATGTTTCATCCCCTGTGATGATTCGCCGCAGAAACTTGTTGCCCTCTGCAGAATACCGTTGCAAGAATGCCAGTGAGGATTGGAAATGTTGTCCCTTGAGATCATCGGTGAGAACACGTGGGACCCATCTTCGACACAGCTTACAAAATCCAAGGTCCTCATGAACAATGGAGAACACACTGCCATACGAAATGTTCAGCATGCTGGCAATTTCCCGCAGTTTTATGTGCCGATTCTCTCTAATGATCGCATCCACACGGTCAACATTTGCAACGGTACTGGACGTTGCGGGCCTGCCTTCGCGATATTCGTCCGTGATATCCATGCGTAAGGCTTAAAATTGTTAACACCACTTTACAATACCTTGCCGAGAAATTGCACGCTCACCATAGTGATTTCACAATGAATGTCCATGCAATTAATCCATTTGGCCCATAGAAATCTGATTGTTGCAACACCTCCAATTTGGAGTGAACATCCAGTTGATGCGCCATTGATCCTAGCCCGCTATCCACACACAACAAGACGGGAAACCACTCCAATCTTCCTATCGGATGTCTGAACAGTTACTGTCCCTTTCTCCGCATTGCCCAAGATTATGACATTGTCACGTGTTGTTTTAGGCGCACGCCATCGAGTGCTCTCCCAAGCAAGCCACGGATATGGGACAAAAGGGGAAAAGGTAAATAAGGGGGGTGAATGAGGAGATTGGACGGGGAAATCAAGGGAGGTGCCATGGAGCGCTAGCCTAGTGAAGGTAGCTTGCCGATGGCCCGCGCCTTCTCAAAGATGAAAGACAGATTGGCTTCGTAGAGAGAAAAAAAAAACGGCTTTATTGCGGGTATGGGGAAGGAAAGGATTGGAGAATACAAATAAAGGGAAACGGGAAGACTCACTGTGCCGGACAAAGCAGGAAACAGGCAGGGCTGGAGACGCTGGAGCTCATCTGCGGTTTCCAGCGGAGGGACGTTCACTGCTGTCGTCGACTCGTGGTCGTCAGCCGACTTTGGAGAACTGGAGGTCCAAATGCGAGTGGCTGCTCAGGACGATCCACTCGATTTCTAGTCGGAGAAGACGTAGCGGGAATTCAGGATGGCACCAAGTATCCCGGTGCTCAGCTCGCGGATAATTCCGACCTCTGATCGGGGACTCACAGATCAGGATGGCGGTGTGGCTCCGAGAAGCGAGGGAGATCGAGCAGGGATTTTTTGAACCTGCTCCCTGACAATCTCATTTGCCGACTGTCCTTGTTGACTTGTTTTTCCTCCCAAGGAGAGAGGTGTTGGTCGCCTCCGTCGCCTCTGGTCAAGAAGGGGTGGCATCCCTTACGTAGTCCCAGTTGGCCTTTCCTTTTGTTTTCCCCCTATTGAGAGCAGAACTCGGATGCAATGCATAACAGGGGGAGAGGGAATTGGCTTTAAACATAGGAAACAAACAGTTTTCACGGGCTGGTTGCCTTTGTGTACCGGCCATAAAAACACTTAGTGGTCACTCCTAAAGTCGGGAAAACACAGTTTAATAGGTATAAGGGCGCCGTGTTGGCGGGGAATAAGGGAAGGAGAACCCTTGCAGCACAAGGAGTTGATAGGAAAGCAGAAATGTAAAAGTGATGGAAATATGTAGAGCAATATGTAAGCAAGAAGCGAGATGTGGACGGAAGGAGGGGAGAGAAAGGGTTAGCGGAAGCGTCGAGGCACGAACTACATTTGTTACAACATACAGCGCGCTCTTGCGGCGAGTTAGTGCAACTTACTTTTTGATCTGCCCTCGTACGTATATTCTCTAAATGAAAAAGTTGATGTGAGATTTTCGTTGACCGCCCCTCCCCCTTGGTGAGATTTTGCCGGACCCCCCCTCCTCACCCTTTTGACCTCACGTAATTAATGGACGACCCCTAAGAGCAAGATTCTGTAATCACCCAAAAATTCTGGTTCAAAAAATAAACATCCACCATAATTATTGGTGCGAGAACTGACAACTATGGCTCAAAAGAAACAGTTGCTTATGTAGAACTTGAGATATCTAATGGTTTGATAGTATAGGTGAAACAATATATACAGGGTGAATCTAAAATAAGGGGACAAACAGCAGAGGCAGGTTCTCCATACCAAATGAAGTAAAAAAGGTCAGATAAACATATGACTGGAAATGCATGCTTGATGAGTTATTGCAATCCAAAGAAACGAAGCCAGACTACATTGGACATTACCAGTATCTTTGTTGGTAGCTCTTTGTTGCCCATTCACAACAATGTGGTAATGTAATTCAGTAATGCTACCAATAAAGATATTGTTCATGTCCATTGTAGTCTGACTTCGTTTCTTTGGATTGGAATAACTCAGCAAACATGCACTTCTGGTCATATATTTATCTGACCTTTTTTTGCTTCATTTAGTAGGGGGAACCTGCCCCCACAGTTTGTCCCCCTATTTTAGACTCACCCTGTACATATATCTGTTGGAATGTGAATATCATCTTTTAAACATAAATGCAAGGAGATGAGACTGTTTCAGTACAATGTATGGCTACAATTAGTACCAAGGCATGCTTGATATTTTATGTGGCTCTCAATGTGAGGATTTTCTGTCGTTCCTTTGTGAGGATAATTTTCAGACCCCACAGCAAGTCTGTTTCTTTGTGCTACATTCCTACCAAGAGTATTCCTTGATTGTTCAATAGAGGTGAGGTCTAGGGAGTAGGCAGCTTACTCCACCCGTTTGTGTCTCAGTTCATCTCAATCATGAAAAAAAAAAAAAAAAATATACTGTCAGAAATTTATGGCAGTCTGTGTCTGTATTCAAGACAGAATGAATCTTTCATTGAAGACTTACGGTAGCATTTTGCTGCCAGTCATACCATTATATAAACAACAACACCCAGATGATTATGCTAAGATAATACTTGCATTCATGAATTCTGTTATATCTCTACACCACTGTTGTCTAGGATTATGCCTTGTTATCTATCACAACTAATGATGGTGTTATGCAGCAGAATACCTTTGGTTGTGGACTTGTTAACATTGACCTGCAATTTAAAAACATGACAATAGAAGCAAAAGTGTTTCCTAACATTTGTCAAACGGGGTAGTACTATCATTTACAAAATAAAATAGCTTTGGTAAAAATTGGTTTTTATTAAATTCTTTGAATGTTTTTAATGTTCTAAAATTGGTAGGATGGTAAGGAAAATAAACAGGGCCCCATAATTATTAGGGAAAACATTATTTATTAAATATAAATATATATTATATATTTTAATATAAGATCAATATTATGGGAAATGGCTCATTGTCAGGTTTTGTCAGAACATTTCTTCAAGCACAAAATGTATTTCATCTGTTTCAAACTTCGTTTCAAACTTCCATCACAATGAATAGTTGTTGCAACTTGTAATGTTATATATATATTTATATATACACACACACACATACATACTGAAACACCAAGAAAACTGGGAAGGGCACTACCATGTCCATTTCATGTTGCCACACTCTTGTGGTTAATAGAATCCTCTGCAAACAATGTATATATAACGGCAGATATCTCTGCTATCTCAAGTAGTTGCATTCGCAGCCCTGATGGCAGCTTATCAGGATTTAAGTGACCTCGAAAGAGGTATGATTGTAGGGGCCAGGGACATAGGTCACTCCATCTCGGAAATTTACAATGAAGTTTGGTTCACACATTCAACAATTTCAAAGGTGTGCCTAGACTAACGAAATCAGGAAAAACATCCAAAGTGCAAGACCAAAGTGTGGTCAAAAAAAGCCCTCGACGAACTTGGATATCATAATATCTGACCTACGTGCAACATTGCTGCAAATAAAGTCACTCAATTGCTGACCACACAACACAAAGCTCTGTGCCTCATCTGGTTCAGGAACACCACCACTGGACTCTAAATGACTGGAAACATGTAGGTTGGTCCGATGAATCATGGTTCCAACTGTTTCGGGCATATGGGACACTCCGGGTGATAAGAAAACCTCAAGCGGCACTTAATCTCACATGCCTACAAGGATCAATACAGGCAGCATGGCTCTGTAATGGTATGGGGTGTGTTCAGCTGGCACACATAAATATCCCTCATATGTCTGCAGATCTCTGATACCTCTGTGCAAATGTCACCATCCTTGCAGATCATTGCACCCTTTCAAGTCCTCCATTTATCCTAATGGGCGTGACCTCTTTCAACAGGACAATGCTCCACAGAACACTGTATTAGAGGGGTATCCCAGGTATTTTGGCATTTCAGTGTGTGTGTTTTTATATAAAGCATAGAAACAAGACACACACATAAAATAAACAGCAGATATCAACTCTACTTATTTGCAATAGCTTTCTTCCTCTCATTTCTATTTGGTAGAAAAACAAATCTACATTAAGAAAAGCAGGTCTGACACTCAGTATCTTAAAAAAATTGCATTACCTTAAAATATGTAATATAGAAATAAGAACTGATTCAGTTGTGGTAAAGTAGTAGCAAAATGCATGATTACATATAAAAAGGTTAAAGGATCCCATTTTACAGGGCATGCAGACCCCTTTGAGGCATTGGAGATATATGACCCAGTGATTCTCAGCCATTATAATGAAGTTTGGGGCCAGATGGTCAGTCTGACACCCAGCAGCTTTTAACCCTAGGAAACAAACCCAGGGTTAAAAGAGTTTTACAGAGTGCTTTGTGAACCCTAGAACTCATCTGAGAGAGAAATTAATGACATCTACAGAGAATTGAATGCACCCCTCCAGCCTGTAGCCCAGTGCCAAAACCACTTGACAGACATACCTGTTATACATGTCTATATATGACTGTAGAAAATGGATTAGCAATATCTAAGTGTACCTCCATCAATGTGAAGAATAGCATGACAGGAATCCAATAAGTACAGAATCATTTGTTTCTATACATATCATAACTCTATGGATAGTCATTTCAGTGAAAAATGATCAACTTTACGACATTACCTCTTTATGATAATTCATCCCTATAGTTTTGATCATATTCAGTTGAACATCCCTAGTTCTAACTATTGCCGTTGTACTATATTTCTGCTGAGATAGGCAGCTGGAATTCGTTGCTGGACAGTTCTATTTCAGTGTCAAGAAATTGTAGATTTAGTAAGTCACAGAAATCGATGGGAAACACATTAAATGACTTGAGAAGAATATGGCTAAAAGAGAAAACGGAAATTCACATCTATAATCTCATAGTTTGGTTCAGAAGGAGGAGTGTTTCATGATACTATATAGATCCTTTTTTTTTTTTGAGGGATTTTCCCACTCCGGGATGAGAATCTCGAAACTTTGGCCCGGTGCCTTGAGCCTTCTTCGGGAGATGTACATATATATATCAATTACATCAAGGTAGGTGCAAATCTAACAACTTCCGCTGTTAGTTTCTCGGATAAGTTTCCCTTGTTGCTCATTCCGAGCAATGGTGAGCACACTGCTAGACTGGGAGGAGATGGGAGGGGACAGAGAAGCTTATCCTAGAAACTAACAAGTTGAAGAAGTTGTTAGATTTGCGCCCACCTTGTTGTAATTGATATATATACATCTCTCGAAGTATATATTCACCGGGCCAAAATATCGAGATATTCAAAACCCAGAGTGGGGAAATCCCTCAAAAAAAAAAAAAAAAGAATCTATATAGTTTCTATAATCTCTTCTACTAATAGAATTGCAGCAATAATTGTGAGGTGTGGAGTCGTATCCATGTGGAGCTTACCTTTTCAGCAGCGTCTCTATACAGCTGTGATATGTTGACATTGTAAAATGCTGTCATAATATTTTTCTGTAAGTACTTTTAATTAATCTTGGCTCTGTATCTAGTTGGCACCAAGAAATGTTTGCTAACTTTTCCCTATATTGCTGGAGGCAGTCGGCTCCAGCAGTGACTTTCAATGATCTTAGATCCAACTGACTGAAATGGCACATGCTTTTTGTAATCATTGAGATAGATTCTTGTCTCACCCAGAGAGATTATCTGATGTCATTTGTCACCTTCTAGGTGGTTCTCATAGATCTAAAATCAATTAGTGAAACATTCCTTTATGTGTAAGTCACATTAATTTAAGCCACAAACCCCCATGACATTGCACAAGTGCCAAGTGAATCTGTGCAATTCAGGTCAGTCACCCAAGATGTTTATCTTTTATTGCCATTTGTTTTTACATGGGACGATTCTCTGTTAAGGCTACAGCCTTCATCTTAAAAACAGCTGCTGGAGAATGGACTTATTGTTATGGTCTTTGGATGAAAATCACATATAATCGAATTTCTTCAGTTTTTGTTCTTTTTATGATTTTTTATATTGTTTCTTTGATGACCTTTAATCTGCAGTGCTTCAACAAGCAGTGTTTTTAAATGATTGAAGAGCTCACATTGCATTCACAAATAGAAAAAAAATAAGCTTTTCAAATTTTTATTGCAAAATGCTTCAGATATTACATTGCACTAACTACATTATGTTGCTACCAGACTGTATGATGCAAATCTCATGACTAATGCAATATTTCTTTCCATGTTAAATGTGTTGTGTGCATCAAAGTCATTCATTTCACACTGAAGTATTCTCTTTCTGTTCCGAGAGTTGATGATGGATTATATTAGATTCCTCAGGAAATTAACTGGTAGGTTCAACATTGAGTCTGGAAGTTTGCAATGTAGTGTTGTAGTCATAATGAAGATTTGTACAATCACTATTCACATGTGTATACTACTTAGAATAAATCAAGAACTGCTGAAACAGTACTAGCACACTTGAATGATACAAATAACATACTGATTCATTCTGTAGAATTTGCATAAGTATTAAAAGAAGTAGTCTCATTATTTAATAGTCCCATGAGTGTGCTTGATAGCATTACAAAGTAGGGATGTACAAAGCAAAGGAACATAAGAATGATTGAAGTCACAATAACAGCAGGAATTGTTCAAGGACTGTATATGTAATTATAAAGTTATCTGATTCTACAAAATCTTTGCTTAATCAAGATAAAAATTTATGAAAATCAAAAGATTCCTAAATGAAACTAGTGAGCATTAAATTGACTTTGAAAACTGAGAATTTCTCCTAGCATTTCTAAATGTTCTTAAAACCAACCGAAATATCAAATACATATACCACAATCTTGATAATTGAACACTCCTTTATTTTCCATCGATATTTCATCTTTCTTTGCGAAAGACTTCTTAAGGACATCAATTTCCATTAATGTCCTGAAGAAGCCTTTCACAAAGAAAGATGAAATATAGATGGAAAATAAAGGAATGTTTAATTTTTACAGAAGATTGTGGTGTATTTCTGAAATTTGTTTAGAAACCGCAAATGAGGTTGAACCTACTCCCAGTTCACTAAATTTTCATTTTGTTTTGTTAATAAATAGTGAATTCATTATGCACTACTTTAAAGAATTGTTTATATACATGCTTTTATGTCTCCTTCCCACACATTAGTCACTTCGTTATAAGAACCATTTACATTATTGATGTAGTTTAAATAATTTAAGATCTAAGGACTGATGTCTTCTTCAGGACCAATCCTGCTATTCCTTCATTTTTACAGAAGCATCTTTATCACATTTCTCTGATAAGTTCCCCATGTATCACTACCCTGCATAATTGTAACACAACACGAAATAATCAAAAACATTTCTAATTTGCATTTAAGATAATCCGGGAAGACATCACATGACCTCATAAAAGAGAAGGAACAATTATTTCACTGGGGTAGGAGGGACTTCAAAAGAGCCAAGGATAGGGTCTGATATATATTTTTTCAACTATTTCGTTTTATTTGTATTACAGCTTGCCCACCTGGGAAATTTGGACCTAATTGCATTTATGATTGCCTTTGTTTTAATAATGCAACTTGCGATCGACAAACTGGCTGCTGCCAATGTTCAGATGGCTACATTGGTCACACCTGTGAAAAAGGTTTTTATTTATTTATTTATTTTATATATATATAGATATACTTTATAGACATTACATAAGATGTGTCTACAGCTATGTGTCACTTAACCTCCATCCCATACAGTTGCAAAATTGTGATCCTGATGAAAATTTTTACAAAAGAAAGCTTAAAAAAATTAAAAAAAAAGAAATAAAAATTTTGAAAATTAAAAACAAAGAATATAGTGCATATTCAGTAGTTAACTGAATAATCATTAGTATTAGCTTTCCAATAAAGGTTGTACATTAATATTTTTTTTTTTACTATATTAAACTTTTATTATAAATATAAGAAAAATATATACTGTACAGTAATACTGTATTACTACACAGAACAGTAATTTAGTATAATTGCACAGTATTTAGGTTTGTTTACGTATAATGTTCGCACAATGTCCAATTCGCTTAGTGTCCTATTGGATGGAACGATGTTAAGTAGTGCATGCCTGTATTTTAAATTAAATACTCAAAATCTGACTTATTACTTTTGTAATTTCTCATCAGGAAAATCTGATTTGTCTTTTAAATGGTATTTTAGTTTTGTTTTTTATTTACCTAACAAGGGAAGCTTTTCTATTCAAATTTACAAATTAAACAAAAATTTCAGAGGTGATTCCTAAGGGAAGGGAAAAAGAAGCCAGCCAACACTTACATTTTTATCTAATTGCTCTTATTGATTAGAAAACTCTTTTAATAGTCTTTTCTGATGTTATAATTATCTGCTTTCTCATTTCAAGTTAAGTTGCAGTGAAGGCCTTTGAACATTGTCCAAATTATTGTCAGTGTGAAAATCTTGTATTTGCCATTTTCTTTCTTTTCTTCTTTCAGTTTCTTTTTTGATATGCAATATTTCGCAACTTTGAGTTATTTTTGTCTTAAATTAATTATTCTAATTATATCAGAAATAAAAATTGCTATGTTTGCAGCTGTAAAAAAAAACAAAAAATAAAATGAAGCATTGTAATGATAATCTCCATCAATTACAATGCAAGCAAAGTGCATTTGCATAAAATGAAGTAAACGTTTACAGTGTTTCAGAACGAATTTTCTGGATATAAATATGAAATTTATAATTTGGAAGAAAAATAAATAATTATTGATCAATGCCATAATAATCCATTGGACTGATCAGAACTGTTGAGACTCTTATTCACAACAACCAAAGATTGTAATATATTTGTGATGATAATCATTGACCTCCGACAGAATGTCAAACTCAAAGAAGGAAAATGTTTTCTTTTTTTTGTGTGTGAATCTTATCATTAATGAATGATTCTATATTCGAGATGTGATCATGACTTCTATGACTAGTGACATTTTCAATCGTGAAATTGATTTCTCTCTCTAACTACGACTAATCGAAATCCATCTCCTTTTCTTTTTAAGCATGAAATTTTGTATCTCTTAATTTAAAAAAGTTAAAAGTATCTCAGGTCTACGTGGCTCTTTGTATTGTAGAAGTAAAGTTCCTGATATTTCCTGACCTGTGGGACTAAGTCGAGTGGTCAATCTGACACCCGCCTGCTTTTTCACTCCTGGAAAGAAACCCAGTACCCATTCATCAGAGGACTGATGGACTCTAGGATCCATCTATATAAATAACAGAAACAAACGACGTATAAAGGAGAGATGCATAAAGTGAAAAATTACTGCACAAAATTCAGTTTAAAATTAATGCGAGAATAAAACACACACACACAGAATAAGAAATACATGTATAATAAACTTTTAGTAGAATGTAATTCTCCCCTTAGGCTTGTTCCATTGTTTTGGCAGTGTGCCAAACCCAGTCTTTATCGCTTGGGCAAGCAGTATATATATATATGCTTCAACCACTTACAAAGCTTAAATTTGCTTTTTTATGGAGGATTGAACTAATGAAATATAACAAACTTAAACAGCTACAACATGTTGCTTATTACACATAAGGTGAATCACTCATTGCTCTACATGTGCAGAAGTGAGTAATCTTCCTTATACTGGGAAGAATATGATGCTAGTATTATTATGGCTTCTACAGTATAGATGCGAAATCTTTGACTCATTCCAAGCAAAATCTATACAAAACAAATATGAAATTGATCCTTTTCCTCAAGTACTAGTGAAGTTGTCGCATATCGTGTAACAAGAAAACCCACCAATGCAAAGGGAAATAGCCTATCTGTCACACTATCAACATTAAGGATTGCTGTTGGATGTTGCCTGAAATTTGGAAAAATTTGATAAAGAGAGTAATGAACACCCTAAAAATGAACGTCATCATGCAGAGCATCAAACCAGCTGCAGGAAGCCCTACAAATGCCATTTAGAAGACAATTATGTATTGTAGCAATACTTGATTACACATATATGTATCTAACTGACTGTGGAGAAATCAGAATTTCATAGCACTCCACTACTGAACATGCAGGTGAAACTTTGTTTATCAATGGAGTTTTCCCCAATGCATAGTCATAGTTGGTTGTAACTATAGCAAAGCTGTAAGCAAAAATAAGGTCACAAAAAAAGTCAAAGTGAACTCCAAGACTACTAACAATTGATCATAATTCCAGTGGAAACCCAAGAATTATCTACCTAGGTTTTGAAAAACCTACCTAGGTTTGGATATGTATCAGATCCATCAAGATAAGGCTTCAAGTTATGTGGCCAGAATGTCTTTGGTCTTGTATTGCCAAATGAAGGAGAAAACGATAGCATGAAATATCTGCTTTTTAAACATCCCCATTAAGTCACCTGATGCCAGCCCGGTGATTTCTGTGCATTTGGGCTGTTGAAATAGAGATATGGAAACAGATGTGTCAAGACTTTCAGGACTGTGGAAGTTTACAAAGAGGAGTGATACAAAATACCCTGCATACATGCAGTGCTCTCTGACAATGGATACTTCAGTGCAGGGCTATTGCTTAGAATGCTGGTGGATTCACTGAATATCATTGCTGCTGATGAAGGGATTTTCATATAACACAGAAGACGAGTAAAGTAGATGTACACCATTCAATCTTCTGTGAATTCTTCTTTGTTCTATTTTCAAATTGATCTTTTGTTTGGGGGGAGGGGTACTTAGAATACTAAATTAATCCAAAGTAAAAAAGCATTGCACGTTACAGTTAAAAAACAAAAAACAAAACAAAACTAAAACAACAAGAATCAAACTAGCAAAGCAGTTCCATCTCAATGTAAATGGGTGATATTTTAACAAATCGGACCATTTTCACAACCAAGTTAAAACAGATTAAAACAAATACTTAATTTATTATTGAATTTATTAGTTTTTTTAATTAATTAGAGCAATTGGGCAAAAAGAAAAGGGCTTGCTGTTTTTTTTTTTTTTTTTATCATTTAAGTAAATTTTGCATCTCCATCTTGGAAACTTACATAAATTTGAGTTGAAAGCCTTTCCCTGAAAGTTCAGCTATTATTTTGGTTAAATTCTTTAAGCAGGAATTTCATTTAATTTTTTTCTATATTTCTTTACTATTCTATGTAGCATGTCCAAAAGGACTGTATGGCTTATATTGCAATCATCAATGTGAATGTCTGAATGGTGCTGTTTGTGATCACATCACTGGCCAATGTCTTTGTCCAACAGGTTTTACTGGTGAACAGTGTGAAAACAGTAAGTGCTCATTAATTTTTAGCCCGTAAAAGTATTTTTTTAAAGATTATGTTGAAATTTGTGGCCATCCCTTCCATTAATTTTAAAAATTAATTTGGGCAGCAAGGTATAACCAGTCCTCCTTCAAACAATAATAATAATAAAGCAAACACTGTCCTTAAACTAACTGTAATGAAGATATTCTGTTTACATCTACATTGCATGTTTTTAATGCTTTAAATACAGTCAAACTTGGATAATTCGAACTTGTTAAATTCAAAATTCTGGATAATTCGAATTTTTTGCTCGGTCCCTAGAATTCTGTATTAAAATAATGTTAAAAAATCGTGGATAATTCGAATTTTATTTTGGATAATTCGAATTTTTCGTATGATTGTCCTTAAAATATTATGGTAAAAATTGTTCCTAAGGTGCATTATTTCTAAGGAAAACAAAACTGAGGGTTGGATTGTCACTATGTGGGGATTTTTCTGTCCACCCTCTATTGTTACCCTCTCTCCTCCATATTGCATTCACTATTGATTAGTCATTTTTTTTTAAAGGGATGAATAATTAATCTAGTAAAAAATGTTTGATTCAATGAAAATTAATGTAGCAATATTCTTAGATAAAGTTTATGTGTTAAATCTTTGATCGTGGAGTCAATCATTTTTATTTATGATTTCTGTTTGAGAGATTATATGTAATTTTAATTTTTGGATATTTCGAACTTTTTCTCTGGTTTCTTCAACTTCGAATTATCAAAGTTTGACTGTACTACAATACAAAAATGTTAAGCTAAAATCCTACTGTAAATTACTTAAATGTAAAATTCTGAAATTAATATTTAATTCTATTTGATTCTTGATCTATGTTACTGTACATAACTGATTATCAAACACTGGTCTTGTTTCTTTTAGCATGTTCACCTGGATTCTATGGCATCAACTGCAAAATGCCTTGTGAATGTGGAGGTCATCAGTGCCACAAAGAAACAGGGGAATGTGAATGCCCCATAGGATTTGCAGGAAAACACTGTACACAAGGTAATATTGTAATATAGTCGTAGTTACACACTGCTTGGTCAATTTCCAATAGAGAAATGGCTCTCAGTCCAACACAGAAGTGGCAACAACACATTGCTTGTCTTGATCAGGGAACAATAAACTCCAATAAAATAGGATTTGATTAGGATTGACTGCAGAATAATCCAGAAGTGGAGGAGGAAAGAAAAAAAGCAAAACCAAAAAATGCCAGACTGCGTTGTACAAGTATTAAAAAAAAGTATTAAAAAAAATTGTGTACTTAAAATGTAATGCAAATAAAATGCTATATTCAAAATATGTGATTACTAAACAATAAGATGAAAAAACAAAAACTGAAGATTTTTTCCCTTCATTTACAAGTTTTCTTTCATTTTCACTGTCATAGTTAATTTAAATAATAGTCGAAGTAAGATTTTACTGTAGTTCATAATAGATTCTGTAATCCCATTGCTTATCTATTGTTTTCAATTAAGTAATTTTTAGTTTTTGCAATTATTAGTTACTGATTGTCTGTTGAAAGTTATTTTTTTTTTTAATTATTTTTTAATGTAATTTGTTTATTTCAATATGTTTGTGTTGCTTCAAAGAAAAATTGATCAATTTTTGGATTGTGAAGAATTAACTGAGGCTGTTCTGTATCATTAGCAAATCTTTAAATGTAGAACAAGTTGGGGAAATGGCTGAAATCAGAAGAAGAATAGAGAAGATCTCTTCCCCAGCCTGTGGAAGGCCACAGGAGAGATCTGAGACATAAACATCCATATCCGACACTGGATTCAAACCCAGACTCATGATATTTATCAATAGTTGTGAAGCCAGTGACCACTTGACTGCCACCGCAGAGTGTGATTTACATGTTCCAACATTTTAAGCCATAATTCTATGTATGCTTAATAAATAAAATACCCAAAACTGCCAAGCATTGTAAGACTTTTCTTTATACTCAGTAATTGCAGAACATAATGTTTGAATTATTCTGATCACAAAATTTAGACTACTAAAGTACAGGTAAAACTAACCTACACAAATTTAAAAACTAACATAATTAGTTGTATTAAAATTTGTTACAGATCATGAGAAATATGAGTACAGATAGATGCACTCATCAGGACTCTGTTGGTTGAGTCTTGTCCACAATATTCTGTTACAAAAGACATCACTCAAAACATTGTCAAAATGTTCTGCGACAACAAAACTTGAAATTTCCATTGAAATCCAGAAATTGATATTTTTGCAACATTTCCACCCTATTCTATTGACAGTACAAAGAATATATATGGTCTGCCTCAATATATTTTCTTATACACAAGTTTGGCAAAAATAAAAATGAATTTCTTTAGCTTTACACTTACAACTATATTTGACCAAAGATGTAGTCACAGCTGAAGCTGTAGACTTAAACTGTAAATCATGTTTAAATTTTAGATACTAGAGAACGAAAGCAAAGCTAATAGCATCATTTCTTAACATTTTGTAATGTATTGGGTTGGCCAAAATGCTTGTTCGGTTTTTAAGTAAAAATAAAAGACACATTTTTCATTTCACCAAAACTTATATTGAACAATGTTTTCAACGGTTTGTTCCACTATCTTCTGCCATCTTTGAGGCAACTTTATAATTCCATCTTCCCACAACTTATCTTTTTGAGCAAAAAACTGTTCCAGATGCCTTTGGTGTCTTCCAAGGAATTGAATTTTGTCCATTAAGAGAATTTTGTAAAGTCCGAAATAAATGGAAATCTGAAGGTGCAATGTCTGGCGAATACAGTGAATGAATCGGAACTTCCCAGCCAAGATATAACAGTTTTTGCCTGATCATCAAAGAAACATGTGGTCTTGCATCTTCGTTTCTTACATCTTCAAAATTAAATTACTGACAGAAAATTCACCTATTTTGATAAGCTTTGCTTTAAATGAAAGCTGATATAACAGCTATCACAATACAATTTAACAAAATGGTGTTGAATGATGTTAAAGACACCTAAGCGCTATTAGAGCCAAGTAAGTAAGTAAGTAAAAAAAAAAAAAATGAACAAACTTTTGGGTCAACCCAATATTATTAAAAAAAACAACAACTTAGTAATTGAGGAGCAAGGCTGTTTGAGGAGATTAAAGCCAGTTCTTTAAATAAATTTAAAATAGAAATTCTCTGTTTTATATTCTAAAAGTATTTTAGAATTTTTCATATATCTTCTTTCTCTTTCTAGCCTGTAAACCTGGAAGGTACGGAATGAACTGCAACCATAAATGTGATTGTCTTCATGGAGTCAAATGTGATCCTGTAAATGGGAAATGCATTTGTCCTCCTGGATGGATAGGACCAAGATGTCAACATGCTGGTGAGTATAAAAAAAACAAAGCTATTACATACGATTTTTAACCTTTATCTTTTTTGGTTGATTAACATTACTTCAAATAATTTTTAAAAGTGAGTTTATAAATTGATGAATTCTTAATTATAAAGAACCAAAGATAAATTTATGGATTTTTAAGTTTATTCCTTAATAAAATAGAGATAATGTGCAAAGATAATGAATATTATTGATGTAAAATTTGAAATTTTGCTGAACCTTTCAATGAACATTATTTTATAGCAGAAAATAGTCTTTCCAATTGTTAATTTCCAAAAACAGCAATAACTTAATCTTAAAGATTAAAAATTACACCTGTCACCTTTAGTGTTTCTACAGTTAACTGTGACTTACTTAAAAAGAGAAGACTTAATTTATTTTGTGCAACAATAAAAAAAAAAAATCTTGATATGTTACATAATCCTTTGTTGTATCTCAAGAATGATTTGTGATGCCAAATGAAGAGGAAAAGCAAAAACATATACTGATTTCATTGAATGTAAATGATTTAACTTACACTTTCCATTTGTTCAACTCCACACGAGGAATTTGTATTAAAAATCCCTACAGTAATCTATAAAGGTAGGAGAAAAAAAAAAAATGAACAGAATAATGTAGACGTGGAGAAACAGAAGATGCAGGGAAAGAGTAATAATTTGCAAATGATTTCATAAAGGGAAGAGTCTTAAATAAATGATAGAAATTTAAGTTGTAAAGCACTGGGCTGTGAACTGGAACAGTTGGATTCAATCCCTAATAGAAGGGGGGGGGGTCTCTTTCTTTCTTATTTCTTTTCCAAATGATTCCATTGATTACCATGCTCTTGTAAAATAGAGATCTGGTATATTTTCCAGGACATTAGACCAATCATTTGATCGAACACAGTCTCGATTTCTAAACAAGAACCTTACTGCATGCAAATCAGTATGGATTAAGGGGGGGGGGGCAAAGGGGGCAACTGCCCCGGGCATGACAACCATATGCAAAAAAAGTTACAAAAAATGTGACAACCATATACAAGGACCACAGGTTCTATTACATTTCGACCATTATTGGACTGCCGCTGAATTCTCTGAGAATCTGAGGCAGACTGCAGGCAAATTCATTCTTCACCTGCTGACTCAAGAACATAAGGAATTTCAACAATCTCAACAACTAACTTGAGGATCACATCAAAAACTATGCAAATTTTAATGCAAGGTCATTTACTGGTGATGAAAACTGATCCGTATTGATTTTTTTTCTCCAAATCAATCAATTAACAATTCTCCGCAGACGTCCTGAAGCAAAAACATCCAAACATTTATAATCTTGATAATGTGTGCCAACTACACAATAGTCTTAACAGATAGTTACACAATAGACAGTTTCTGACCTGAAACTATGAGATGTCCAACCCCTATTTTTAACCCCTACTGTAGGTCCACAGCATAGTGAAATAGGAAGTTAGTAGGATCCTCATTCTAATCTGAGAATTCCTGAAATAAATAGCACCAATGCCTGCTGCATCTGCCCCTCAAGAAGTGAGAAAGATGTTAGGCTAATCAGTGTAACTAACCCCAACATGACAGCAAGAAACTTAAATAAGCCTATATTTTCTTTTGCTGTTTATGGCCGAAGTCTAGAAACTTTTAGAGTGACAACTTGGAAAAATGAATTTGGAACAGCAAATTAATAAAGAAACTTGCAGATCAGAACTAATGTTTCACTAGAAAACTCTACGAAAGTCTTATACAAAGATCTTAATATATCACTGTCATGGAAAAACTCACTTATATGATGTACTGAGTTTTTCCATGACCACAAAATAATTGTTAAGGTTTTGTATCAGGGCGTCTACAAAATCTGAATAACAAAATTCCCTGATTTTTCCCTGATTTCATGGACAATTTCTTTTAAAATTCCCTGATAATTCCCTGATCTGTTCAACCAAAAAAAACAACCCCTCCAAACCGATCTATTCAACCAAAAAAAAAAAACAAAAAAAAACCTCCAAACAGATCTGTTCAACCAAAAAATTCCCTAATTTTAAATAATAATTGCAAAATTCCCTGATAATTCCCTGATTTTTTCCAGAATAACAAAATTCCCTGACAATTCCCAGTTTTCCCTGATTTCCCGGTTCTGTAGACACCCTGTGTTTTCATTAAAAGCAAATAAACCAACCAACCAATAGAAAATAAATGTTTAATCTAATACTTTTTCTTTTATGCACTTGAAATTCAAGTTGGAGGTCCACAGCGTGGTGACATACCAGGTGAACTTGGAAGTTAGTAAGATTCTCATCCTGATCTGAGAATTCCTGAAATCAGCAGCAGCAATGCCTGCTGCACCTGCCCTTCAAGAACTTGCATTCAAACAATACCTTACTGTAGTGCCCACAAGTGATGATAAATAATAATAATAAAGACTTAGAGACATTTTAATAAGCAGCAAGGACTTGAATGCAGTTCAACACTTGGGAAGACTGAATTAATAATCAAATAAAAAAAAAGTAAAAAAAAAAAAGCTACTTTTGAGTAGGACGCATACTTCTACTGAACTTTATCCTTTTTACATAAATGGAGATATGCATTGTATCCATTCACATTCTCTAAAACTTAGTGTATTGACAAAACTGTTAAAATGGACTTTTTTATTGTTTAAATGAAGACAAATTTAAAAATATGTACATAACATTATTTGCAATTAGCTAAGCTAAGTTTAGTGTTTATTTATTTTGTAATTTTTTTATTAAATCTATTAGAACCTTAAGGTCTGAAGTTGTAATATATTCAGAAATCCTCAAAACATAGTGAATAAAGTATAATCTTAATATATGCTATCACAACGTAGTAACAGAAAAATAACAAAACTAATTTAAATTGCTAACTAATTATTTTCTGGACATAATAAAAAAAATAATTAATATATATATTTATTATTAGAAAAAAAATATCAAAAAAGGTTCATGGTATTTTTGTATATATTTCAGAAGAGGAATGGATGTGATCCATTAATAACAAATTATATTGAAATCATTTTGCCCCACCCATGTAGAATTTTATTAAAATGTGATGTTACAGATTTGTCCAAGCTATAATTATATATGTATATCTGTTATATTTTGTCATTTTTAGTACTTAATCACCTTTTATCTAGATTTTATTTATATTTAAAAAATAAATAAATAAATTCAATTATTTGATCCGTAACACATCATCAATTTTATGATATTTTTCTACTGTAATTCTGCTTGAATACTTTAAAAAAAATAACTATTATTTGTTGAGAGAAGAAATTGATATTGAAAATAAATGAGTAATAATTTTATTTGGTTGTTAGTACGGTAGAATAGCTGCTCAATGCATTCTGCTTATTATCTCAGATGTGCATCATAAATATATTAAGACGAGATAAATGTAAAACATGCATTCTTCTCAGACAACGAAATGTAGTACAGTCGGACCTCTATTTAACGAACCTCTATTTTGCGAATTTTTTGTGAACTTTTCTTTGGAACCAAGAACATTTTGCTAATTTCTTCGTAAAATAACCCCCAAATAGCGAAGTGCATTTTCTATTTAACGAACTTTTTCGTTGTATCTATTTTTTTTTCTCCTTGAAATGTTTTTATTATTAATATTCCCTTAGAGGAAATGAAAGAAATGTGGATACAGCTGAGAGAAAAAGAAGAAATTAACGATGATGTGCTGATTGATGATTATCTTTCACTTGATTTTGAAGATGAGACTTCGGAAACACTAACTGAATCGGATATTTTGGATATTGTGAAAAACAAAACAAAAAAAAAACAATACAGCTATGAATTGCGATGAAGATGAAGAAAATGGAAATTATCTTGATGCAGAAATCAAAAAACCTTCATATGATGAAATGCTAAAATCATTTGAAACAATCCGATGCGGATTACAATTTGAAGAAAATACTGAAGGGGTTTTCGGTGTATTGCAAAGATGCGGAACATACTATAAGCGAAAACACTTCAAAAAAAAAAAAAAAAACTCAAGACAAAATTAACAGACTTCATTAGTAAAATTTAAGTACGCATGTGGTAATG
>JAFIDM010000002.1:41605585-41636159 GCA_023159025.1 Thereuonema tuberculata
TAATAATATCTATTGTTTATGTATTTTAAATCTGTTTTATGTAGTTTAAAGTAATTTTAAAAGGTGAATCTCTATTTAACGAATTTTCCATATAACGAACTTTTTTTCGGGATTTAGCGACTTCGTTAAATAGAGGGCTGACTGTATAACTCTTCTTTAAAAATGAGTAAATCAGTACATAACTTATTCACGATTGTATCCATATCTTTTTCTGTTGCAAAAGTAAGTTTTGTTTATTGTTTCCTGAAGATTCTAAAGCCATAACACATGTTGCAAGTTCAATCTCTGTAAAAAGAAAACAATTTGGTTCACACAATATGAGACTGATAAAGATACAGATAACATTCTTTAATACTTTAAAATGTCATAGCTTATAACAAATTCATCATATTACAAAATACACCAACTACAACGGACATCAATATTTCATCCTACTTAAAAGACTTCATCAGGATTAATTTACAAATATTTTTAGAAAAATTAATAATATTTATTTTAATCGGTGAAATGGATTAGTCTTAATTTTGAACTATTAAAGTGAACGTGGTTAAGAGCACGTTTTCATAGTGTTAGATTGTTTAAACTTTGGAATTCTTGATTTGTTTTATTTCAATGATGTTAGGAAAGAGAGATGGGCTCTCTCTTCCTAAAAATATTTGTAAATTAATCCTGATGAAGTCTTTTAATTCGGACGAAATATTGATGTCCGTTATGAATTTGTTATACAGATAACATTTTTATTTTAATGTTTTTATTTCAAATATTTACAATAAATATAGGTCTTTTGGTTTTGAATGAATTAATGATAATACAAAATTATAGTCTCAAAATAAACTTTCTTCAGCATGTTAATTTTTCTTGCTAAAATTTGATATTTTATTTACACAAGGTTCTGTACTTGTTCCTGTACATGAAGCCTCAAAAACTATTTGGGAATTAGTAAAATGTTTTGTAGCAGTTGAATATTATTTTATTAAATAAAAATCTTTGCCGCACTAATAACCATGTAATATATTCCAAATATGCATGTACGAATTAAGGATTTTGTATGAAACGCCACTATGTTAGTTTTATTCAGTTATGCATAGTCATATTGTGTATAATTATGTTATGAAAAGTAAACCTCGAGTTATACAATACTGTTAGATTTGCCAAAACTGAAAGATTTATTAAGTAAGACCAGTGCTTGGAAATTCCCTAAAAATCTAATAAAGAATTCCGGTTCAAGATTCAAAATAGGAATTTTTTTGAAGCTCCCCAAATAATGGGATTTCAAAATTTTCAGTTTGGAATGAAACTATATACAGACTTAAAATTGCTTATTTTTGAATTTCAGTTTTTAGAATATAATAGCCCAGTACAAAGCTGTCTTGGTAAATGAATTCATCATATACTCTCTATAGATTACCAATTCAACAGAAATAAGTTCCTCAAAAAATCCTCTCAACTACAATCTTTGCTTAGAGCACGAGTTGATACTCTATCTTACATTGACGACACACAAGTGCAAAGCTAAATAGAATAAGGAAATGTAGAAGCATTTTCCTAATAAAAAAAAAAATTCCGAACTGTGAACATGTTTCGGTTAATATGAAAAGGATGTTCTTTCCAAGCACTGGGGGAAATTCATGTAGCTTGAAACCATTATGTAGAATATGAGCAAATCTGCTATTTTAAAATTCTAATATATATAATATATAAAACAATCTCAGCAAATGCAATAAATTTATTCATTAATGCTTTCTTTTCTTTATTTGTGTCTATTCTGCAACACAATTGTTAAAAACACTGCCATTTAATGATAATAAATAAAATATTTTTATGTATGTGAAATCAATTTATTCTTTTAAATTCTTAAAAAAAATACACGAATAGACTTTAAAAGACTTATTTATAGATTTATTTGTCCAGCAGAATGTCCTGACTAGCTTCCATTGTAGGAAATACTTTTAACTCCTGATACTACAGAGTGAATAAACACACATCTACAAAGTCAAAGAGGATCTCAGGATTTCAAAGCTCAATATATTTGAGATAAGTACAAATGTTGCTTTTGTCAGATTATGCCTTTCCCTGCAATACTGTCAGTGTAGCAGATTTTCAACTCGACAGAACTCATTAAATATGTAATTATGTTCAATTCAATTGTGATTGTTGACAATGCCATTTTTCAAATTGGTTACACTACAGACAAAACAAGTTTTGTGTTTAGTTAATTTAAAGAAAAAGAGAGTGCTATACAGAAATCATCAGGAAGACCACAAAGACTGACATTAAGTTAAACAACTGATACAAATTATAGTAACTTGAACCAAGGATTTTATTGCTTTGCTGAGGCATGCTGCCAAATATTTGTTTTGTTGTTAAAAAAATACTCCCTTTGTCCAGAAATAAGAGTCCCGTTTTAATTTAACACTGTTATTCGAGACTATGGATCAATATTAGGGATTGAAGGACATTAAAAACAAAAAAACAAAACAAAAACAAAATGAAAGCTTTACTCAGCATTGCAATGAAAAACTCACCAATGAAAAATTAGTTAGAAAATGGCACAATAAAATGGGACTCTTATTTTCGGATGGAGGGAGGTATTAGCTATCATTTGTTCATATAATATTAAGCATGAAAATTCCAAAGTCCATTATTGACATTCCAATATATATTTTTTAATTGTAACCTATTGGATTTTCAGAATTTCATTTTTCTTTGAAGGTCTTATCATATTATGGAAAGCTTGTTAGGACACTTTTCCAATGATCCTAAAATCTCTATAAAAATAATTATCTTTGTCAATTGATATTTTTCTTCTTTAAACTTCAGTCCAGTTCCTAAAAAGTGTAACTTCATTTTATCCATAATATTTTAAACAAGTGCTTTTTAAGTTTTATATCACAATTAATTTAAGGAATTAATCATAGTTCTGCAAGCAAACAAGACGGGATGGCTCGAGATCTTCTCTACACATTGGACACTGAGCCTAGAAATAAAAAAAGAAAGGTAAGTTTTAGTTGGGTCGTACATGTAAAGCTGATAAGATTATTTCATCACAACACTTCAGAAGGAAATACCACACAATTATCCATTTAGTTGGAGTTGCTTCGATTTATCATGAGAGTCATAATTTGCACAAAGACTAACCTACTACATAAACAAAGGGAGAGTTATTGCAAAGTATGAGGAGTGATACTATAAAGAAAGAACGTTCATTCAACTTACAGATACAAGCTAACAGATACTGTAATCATGATCAAAATACACATTTGCATCTTTTGGTTCTGAACTAGCAAGAGATCGAATAAGGCCTAATTATTCTGTACAGTGAAATACAGTCAAACTTGGTTATATCGCGATCTTTCGGATCCAAGATCTCGAAAATCACTATCTGCCCGAGCTTTTTTCTACTTCGCGATGTTAAATGTCGTATACTCAAACCCTATTATCGCCCACAAGATTCCAAATCGATTTAAAATGGTCATTTTGCGATTACCTACATCATTTAGAGCGATGTAAGAGATTTTATATTTATAAATATTTATAAATCATTACCTTTTCAACACTTTGATGGGTTATATTAGCCAAAATCTTTATATTTCTGTTTTCTTACGGTTTGGCGCCGCCATCTTGGGATTAGCAGTATTACCCAAGTTAATTGTAAGTAGCAAACCGCGAACAATTCTCTAAAATCAATCGATTTTCGTACTTTTTGGAGAAAACATGATAAATTCTGCAATTTTACAATTATACACCTTTTCCAAAGTAGAAGGGGTCCAAAACCAAATGGTGTATATCCGAATTAGCAATATAAACAACCGTGTTATAGCTGAGTTTGACTGTATAAACGAGGTAGGGAAAGCGATTAGTAAACCAATCACAATGCTGCGCAACGTCTTCTGATAATTGATATTGCTTTAATTTCCAATTGCACCTCTGTAATGCAGCTGTACAATCACTATAAATGTGATTGTTATGAATGCAAAAGGCGCAATTGTTGCGATTGTTGTGCTTAATGATAATTTAATGATACTTGCTTAAGTGACAAGACAAAACGGGAATATAAGTCTGCTGATCTTATCAGAAGACTAAAAAAGTGTTATACAGAAAAACCATTGATTGAAGTATTGAAAATGACACGAAGAGAGGCATTTCGGTAACATATTTGCCAGAAAAGTACAAATGAGAACCACTGTTTTGCTGTCATAAATAAATAGCTGGGACACCTGATTAATTATTGAAAGAGTTAATATGCAGTAAGATACAATAACCATGACTTGGCTTCAATTTCAAAGAGAAGTTTTTTTCAAGAAGCACTGTTATTTATAAGATATGTAAAGCAGAAAAGGTCTCTGAGAAATCAAAAGAATTACTGTAGATATTAACTTTGAATACACGAAGAATTATTGTATTAACAATTGACCTGACAGGGACAGGAGACTTGCTTTTCACGATGGATCTCTTTAAGAATCATCTGATAATCTTGAGTTCCTCTAAATCAGATGAAGTCTCTGAACCAAAGAACAGATCTCCCTTCAAAAAGAAAATATCTTTGGTGGAAAAATTTAAAAGTTGGTTGGAAAACATGGTAGAACCTTCAACTAAAAAAAGAAGTGAGAATGAGGAGATACTTCTACTGACTCAATGACTGATGTGAGTGTTTGCTTTTATTAATCAGATCTACAATAAATGGCTTCACTTTCAAAGAAGTAGTTCCTAAAAAAGCTTAAAGCCTACTTCTTTAATCATAATTATTTTTTTATGCTTTCTGTTTTTCTAAAGTCATTGTAATACAATTTGGAACACTAACTCATTACAGACAAGGAAATTGTTATTTTTTGATTAAGACTTGATTTTACAATATTTATATGAGCAGAATATTAATAATGAGCTACGTCCCACGGCATCACCTGCGTTAAATTTGGCCCTTCTCGGTGATGTTCGGTTCTCGTCGTGCGGCCAAGCCGTACCCGTTGGTTGATGTTTATGTTTACTGCTCCGCTCCTATTGGTCATAGTGTGATGTTACATAGCCTATAACCTTCCTCAATAAACGGGCTATCTAATGTAAAAAGAATTTTTCAAATCAGACTAGTAGTTCCTGAGATTAGCACGTTCAAACTTACAAACTCTTCAGCTTTATATATTAGTATAAGATAATAATAATAATATATTAATAATATTTCTGCTAATGTAAATATTGTAAAGTCATGTCTTATTACTCTTTATCAAAGCAGCTAAACTGACAGAACATTTTATGCGAAAAGGCAACAATGCTACAGAGCTTATCAGTCTTAAGAAAGCTGTTACTGATAAGATTTTACGAAAGCTGAAAAGATTTCGATGATTGAAATGAATTAGAAAACATATCTGAAACATCTAGTATTAATAATAAACTTGTGAAATTCATGTGTTGATCAAAGCAAAACTGCATACAAAGAAATGAAACGATGATGGAAAACTAGGGAACTATCGCCAGGTGGATTCACTACAAGATCCAGTCATTTTTTCAGGAGGGTTGGTATTAAAATTTTGAGATTTAAAGGAAGCTGATATTAGGTTTTCAGTGAAGTAATTGAAAATTAAAGCATAATTAGTTTATAATTAGACATCTGTTATTGTTCAGTCAGTTTTTTTTTTTTTTTTTTTTTTTTTTTAGTGAAACTATATTCAAAACTACATTTTAAGAACAGTTCTTCTTTTTGAAGGCTATCTATCTTCTTATTATGTGAGTTTTGTGTAAAATACATTTAGGAAGAAGATTAGTTTTTTCATAAAACTACATTTTGTTGACATTTTGAAATAATTCTTGAGTATTTCTCTACTTTTAGTTTTGTAGTTTTAAGCTTTAAATTCTCGATTTGTCAATAATTGCTAATCATAATACTAATTTTTAAAATGTACCTTCTCAATGTCTCAAGAGTTTGTATGTAATTTAGCCATTTTTATCATCACAAATCAAAATGACACGACAGCTCTCTTTTTTTTAATGTACAGGGCGGGGGTAAAGTAACTCACTATTTTTATCTGATGATAACTTTTCTATTTATTGATCAATTATATTGAAGTAAATGTTGTTTTGTTCGTTTGGACTGATGTATCAACTTGAGACAACCTCAACTACTTGATCTTTATGCAAGATGGAGCCCCACCAAATTTTGCGCTCGCTGTCCATGAATGGCTTAAAAACCAATTTCCAGGACGTTGGTTGGGTCATCGTGGTCCATTTGTTGGCCAGCTCAGAGCCCTGACCTCCACCCTGCAACTTCTTCTTAAGGGCTGGGGCAAAAAAGGAGGTTTATCACACCAAACCTCAAACTTTTGATGACGGAATTCAACAGGTGCTTCAAAACAGACCACTGCAGTTTATGCAGAAGTCAGATGCAGACATTCCCAGACATTTACGGAAACTGGTGGAAAACGCTGGTGCCTATGTTGAATTTTAATATTAGCAGACGATTTCTCAAAGTTTAAGCTTACATAGAATTGATCAATAGATAGAAAAGTTATTAGCAATTTAAAATAGGGAGTTACTTTTCACCCACCCTGTATATATTAATTCCTACCTTTCTCTGAATACTTTCTAAAATACATTTCCAGCAGTATAAATGTCCACAGGGAGTAACTGTTGTATTCTTTCGTTTTCCTAAACATAGTGGACATCTGTTTCTGGATTCAACACTGGAGCAATCGCTATCAGTTGCAGAACTGGAAAAAAAAAAAAAATATTATTCAGAAAGAAATTCAGTAAAATTTATGAAAACAAATTAAACTTAAATACTGTACACACAATGTAGAATAAACCATATAATGCCTTGTCTTACAAAATCAAAGAAGCAAACTCCGAGCTATGGACCGACTACATGGTCAAGTTTTTAATATCCTGAAATAGTCACTGGGTGTTTTGCAGTTTGTTTGTTTTTTTTGTTGTTTTTTTTTGGGGGGGGGGGGGGGGAGATTGGAAGCTGAGACCAGTTAATTAATTTGTTTTTATCTTACAGTAATTCAGAGAAATCCAACTACTAAATTGGTTCAAATTACTTGGTTATCTAAGTAGTACTGGCATTTTGTTAGGACCCAATACATCACTAGTATATACAGTCGGACCTCTATTTTGCGAATTTCTCTATTTTACAAACCTTTCTTTGGAACCAAGAACATTTTGCTAATTTCTTCGTAAAATAACCTCCAAATAGCAAAGTGCATTTTTTATTTAACGAACTTTTTCGTGGTATCTATTTTTTTTTTTCTCCTTGAAATGTTTTTATTATTAATATTCCCTTAGAAGAAATGAAAGAAATGTGGATACAGCTGAGGGAAAAAGAAGAAATTAACGATGATGTGCTGATTGATGATTATCTTTCACTTGATTTTGAAGTTGAGACCTCGGAAACACAAACTGAATCGGATATTTTCGACAGTGTGAAAAATAAAAACAATATCGCTATGAATTGCGATGAAGATGAAGATAATGAAAATGGAAATAGTCATGATGTAGAAATCAAAAAACCTTCGTATGATGAAATGCTAAAATCATTTGAAACAATCCCATGCGGATTAGAATTTGAAGAAAATACTGAAGGGGTTTTTGGTGCTTTGCAAAGAAGCGAGATGTACAAGGAGCAAAACACTTTTTCAAAAAAAAACCTCAGACAAAATTAACAGACTTTACTAGTAAAATTTAAGTACACATGTGGTAATGTATGCTTTATGTCATTAAAATTATTGCTTTTTTTTAATAATATTGAATAATAAAAGGTGAATCTCTATTTAACGAATTCTCCATATAACAAACTTTTTTTCGGGATTTAGCGACTCATTAAATAGAGGTCCGACTGTACTACTGTATAAAAATGGAAACTTTTTATTGCATTAATATTATCTATTAAACAAATAAGCTTTCTTTTAATTACTGAAATCGCAATTACCCAATTTCCCTTTCTTGGTTCTCAAGGGACCAGGTTTTTTCGTAGTGTGACCACAGCATTGCACCCAATCCAATAAGTAGTTGTGTAAGAGATAAGAGACCCAGGATCCGAAAATATGGCTTTATTGTCCTATTCGCTAACCAGCTTCGCAGCAAAATCTGAAAATAAGAAATACTTTATGTGAATTACTTATCATAAAAAAGCTAAACTTGCTAACATAGATTTTAAAGTTGTTAACATATTTGATTGGTATGTTAGTGGTTTTAGTTGTTTATTACTGACAATGCCTTCATAATGGCTGCATTATTATTGCTCCTTCATTCTTTGTCTGAGGAAGGCCTTTGTAAGGCTTGGCCGAAATTTAAAACTTTTTTTAAAATTTAATGAACATTTATGTTAATATAAGTGTGTTGAGTTTTATGTTTGATAATTAATAGTTTACACATGTTATTTTTTATTATAAAAAAAAAAAGTTTTGATTACTATTTTAATGAAAAGAACTATTAAAATTGATGTTTTTTTCTTACACATTAACCTCTCTTTCTCTAGTAACTACTCTAACAATGTACTGAATAATATTTTAAACTATCACAGTTTCTAAAAAAAAGACTCCAAGGTATCTTAACTCCTTTTATAAATGTCATTGCTATCAACAAAGATGACTTAAGATTGTTTATATACTTGAGCTACCATGCTTTCTTGTCTGAAATCACCAATGAATAAGGCTACTGGAATTCTCCAGGCAAAGGACTTAAATTCGCTTAAGTTACACTTTTACTGGCATCAACTTTCTTAATTTCAAACATGGTCATATTCTTGTAGGAGATTTGGGCAGACCTCATTGCTTAACTTGTAGGTTTAATTGAGAATTTTTTTTTCTCTCTATGTGAATTCTACCTTTCATCTAAAACCTGTAAAACCAAGTTTCTATGAGATGGGTGAGTGGGTTGGACCCCTTCAACCACTAATTCCCATAAGGCTTTAGATAATTAATGAAGCCTTTAGTATTTGTGTTGCCTTCCATTGTTTGAAAATATGGGGAAGGAAGGGACTTAAGTCTCCAATTGCTTCCATATTCTTTAAATGAATGTCTAATATCCTGAAGTGTCCAAGCATCTTCTGTTAAAGTAACATACGGGGTTTTTATGGAAACTGACGGTACGACTGAAAAGTCTTTTCCTACAATAAAAGTATTTCAGATACATCATAAATGAGGTTAGCTAACATCATCTCTTTCTAAAGCAAAAAAAAAAAAAAAACTAGAGGTCAATGTTAGCAAATTTCTTTCTTGGATTAGATATAACCCTGCGAAATGAAGTCACGAAAGCATCTTATAGTGTTATTTCGACTTCTCTTGTTGTTTTTTTATACTTTTACAGTCAATTCCCATTGACAGTGGAGGGTTACAGTCCCGGAAAGCCCTGCAGTTACCAAAGTATTTGTCCTATGGGGAAAATGAGGCTAGTCCTCAAATAACCTCTTCGCTATCCACTTCTGTTACTTATATCAATAAACACATCAATTTGTATACCATTCTTGTAAAGAACACTTCCCATCCTACATTTAAGTGATGTTGAAATGTAATAAACTAATCACAAAACACTAAGAATAGACGGAATATTAGTAGAATGACTTAAGATTTGTTAACACAACAGAAGAAAATTCATAGAGGCCGGCAGAATGCTAGCAAATGAATTGTTTCACCTACATTTTTTTTTTTTTGGTGAATTTATTATTGCTTTTTTAGTTTTGAAGGTTCCTTTGTTGAGTTCCACGATTGTTCTTACTGTACCAAGATATCACTGTTTACTGGTGACTACTTCTAGCTGACAATCACCAAAGAGCATGAAACAGCTGTTCTAGGATGTCACTTTAGTAAAAACTTGATCTCACCCACTGAAGAACACTGTAGCTTCCCTTGGTGTGCTATAGGCCTCTTGGAATTTATTTTGGTACTGCAGTGAATGGACACAAAAGAGAATGCACATGTGGCGAAATGGGGTAACTTTTAACAAAATGGATAAGAGAATCCATGCGATTAAAGTCAGTGGATAATGAGGATTGATTGAATATCTTCATTCTTTACTAAATTAGAATTTTGGCAACACTATTGTAATTACAGATCTTACAGGAAGTAATGGAAGAATCATTTTGAGCAATATTAAAGTAATAGATTGGCTTCTGAGAATAAATAAGATATATTTTGTATTGTTTAAACATATTTGTTTCACTCTATTCAGTGACTGGCTCTAGAAGGTAAATATAGAGAAAAGTCTTAAAGATGAAAGTATTCAGTAATTAAAGCTAGTGCATTTTACACTGTTCCATTTGATAGGCTCTGACAACTGCTTCAAGTCAGATATTCAAGACATTTGATATATCGCTATACAATTATAATCTAAATCTGCATATTAAGGGAACTTAACCTGAATTGATGTCTGATAGTAGGCAATCGTTTTAACACTGTTCCACGACGCACCTGTGGTAGTTAGCTGCTCGTTTTCCTTCTGATATTAAGTGGTGTACAGTTGTATCCCTTTGGTTTCAAGTATCGCTATATGTTGTATTTTATCAGTTTAATGTGACATCTTATATTCAAAATTAAGGTAACCACACAAGAGCCTCTCAGTATGTATCCTTAAAAAAAACTAAAAGGGAGGCGAAAGGACTATCTATTCTTAAAGTTACATAATTTGTTAATAATTCACATAAATTTAAACTTACATAACGAACGCCAGTTATTCTCTTAGCTATGTGGTAAAAAGGACCGCCCAGGTAAAAAATCATTAAATGGAAGTTGTGAAAAAACAGCATTATTTGCTGTAGCTTGGGAAGAACCAATGTTAAAAAACTTTTCATTTTTGGGGAGAGACGTCTGCTTGATGGATGTGAAAGTAAATTCTTTTGCATCCAAGCAATACTTTTAGCAGATAAGTAAGGTCCTGCTACTTGCAAAATTATCATCAGTAGTTGTGTCTGTTGAAAAAAATGAAAAATAAATTAACAAATAAGTAATTTAAAAATTTAATGCATAACTGACGGTAAATAAATGTTCACTTCCTTAACAATTAAATAAATATTAATTTACAAATCATAAAAACATTTTTGCAAGAATTTTTTGAAGTCAACTAAAATGATTGGGTTGTTATCAATGTATAAGTAATTTTTCCAGTGGCAATTTAAAAAAGAAACAACACAGAAAAGTTAGAATAATAAATTTGCCCTTAAAAGTTTTATCCAAATAATCTCTTGATTATGAACAATTTTGAGATTTAATCTATCAAAATCTTTAATAAACAATAGAATATTGAGCTAGGAATTTAATTCAGTTAGCCATCGGTTTTTGAAGCAGTTGGTTTTTGCAATGATTCGTTGTAAAGATTATGTTAAAATAATAGGCCAAAAATATCAAAATAAAACAAAAAAAAACTATAAAAATAATTTTTAAAAGAGTACATCTGTAAATAATTTGATGTGGAACTGCACGTGTGATAATTGAACATCATTCTTTTTTCTCTACAAATATATTCTTAAATATTTTGAAAAAAAAGAAAATCCCAAAAATAACGAATCATAATTCGAAACTATTTGTTTTATAAAAATGTTTTGGTGTATTAGTGTTTTTAAAAGTGATTTAATGGCCTTTAAAACTACTTTAAAGGTGTGAGAAATTTTGGACACATTACTGTAAATCTATGTACTTTAGTAACATTTTCTGCAAAAGTATAGGTTAAAACAAGGAAATTGTTATTCTGAGTGCAAGGTTTATATAATGTTGCGATCATAAGTACTTTCACTCCTTAAGGGTTGTAGAAGCATTAAGAGTTTCTGATCTTTTAAGCACAGGACAGATGTGTTTTGACATTTCACGTCTCAACAGCTGGAAAAACTCTTAATGCATCTAGGAGAAAAACAAAAAGCTCCTTATTGGCTGTGAGATACGGAAGTCGTGGAGTTAAGGGATGAAAGAGTTTACAGGCTTAATAGAAAAGTCTATAATTCGAGTGCAGTCTTGTGACTGACTAGTAATATGTTGTTACTAATTATAGTTTTCCCATAATAAATTTCTGTATTGTGTAATGGCTGTGCATTAGGAATGGGTAGTTCGTGAACGAGCTAGTTCATTGAACTAGTTCGTATAAAAGAACTATAGTTCATGAACGACCTAGTTCAAATGAACTAGTTCATTAAAAGAACTGTATGGAGCGGTCTTCGTTTTAGTGAACTATCGTTCTTTTACCACTCCACTATTGGAATTGGTTTATTTCGTTTTATATTAAGTATTTGAGAACCTTTTTTTTTTTTGGTTGTAAAAGTATTTGAGACCTTTTCTTTTTTTGGTTGTTAAAGGTAAAAATTCGGTAAAAAAAATTGGGCGACTTTTATTGCCACTAGTTCAATAAAAAGAACTATCTCAAAAGAACTAGTTCAGTAAAAAGAACGACTTTGCCCATCTCTACTGTGCATCTATAATTAGTGAACTTTAATTCTGGGAGAGTAAAGATTTGTGGGATAATTTTTGAAGAAAGTCAATAGTGCAAGGTTCCAATTTTAATGCAACGCATTTGAACTAACTAAAGCTATCATCCCTGCATTCCATTTCATTGTTAACAGCTTGAAGATTTTTTTTTTGTTATTTCCAAATAAATATCTAAAGAGTCGATTTTTTGTTACTCTTCAGAATAACGTGTATCTGCAAATGTGACAGGAAAGTGTGCCAACAAGCAATTGAAAAAGATGTTTTGATCAAACTGTAAAATTTAGCCAGCAGAAGGATTTTCTTAAGCTGCAGAATGTCATTTATTGTTACTAGAATTACCTAAATCCCAGACACAGCTTGAAGATTTTCTTTTTTTCCTCAAACTAAATTTAATCTGAAACCTGCATTCACTATTCATTCAATCTCAAAAACCACACCTTCATCACCGATACATGGCAAAAAAATCCCGCTTTCCATTCTTTCCAACACTCAAGTGAAAAAAACAGTAATACATACATGAATTTGATATAGTAAATCTATTCTTAAACTGCTGAACATCCATCTGAACTTATTTACAACAATGTACTCTGCTTGGAGGCTGGTTTTACTAAGAATAATGAGTTGTACATGATCAAACCTTGTGCATAATGAATCAGTATGTATTTGACTGTGATTCTTAGTTATTACTTTAAATTTTATCTTGAAAAATTGTGTGAATTTCTCTGAAAATCAAGTTAACTGATCATTTAGTTTTCTCGGACAGGTACATTTTTTCCCTTCAAAGTCGTGACCTTTGTTTACACTGTGAGGTATTTAATTAAACAAAATAAAACAACAACAGGTAAATGGCTCTGAAGTCTGTTAACTAATTCTTTATCTGATCTTTCAATTACTATATAAAACAATAATTATCAGTCATGATGTGCGTAATTATATTAAAAAAGGACCAAACACACACAATAAGTAAAATAAATAAATATAAACACTTCAAGTGTTTATATTTATTTATTTTACTTATTGTGTGTGTTTGGTCCTTCTTTAATACTATATAAAACCTTTTATTCCTCTGTCTGTCAGCAGTGCAACAATAGAAACCGGTTGTTCCTGTTTCATTGTTGAGAGGAAGTAGACAAATGTACAAGGCGCAATTGTTGTGATTTCTAATATTCACAATATTAGTGCAACACTGGAAACCGGTTTTTCATTGTTCATTGTTGCGAGGAAGTCCAGATTCACAATGAGCATTGTTGAACTTCAAAATTTTCTGTGAAAAAATTTCTAAAACGAAACGTTCGCGACTGGAAGCAAACCTGCAACCTTTCGATCCGAAGTCAGATGTCTTATCCATTAGGCCACGGGGACTATATTTAAAATATTGTTTCTTATCACTCCCTTTGTGTGTGTGTGTGGTGCAATGAAAGAAGAGCCAGAGAAAAAAGAAAATAACTCATTAATTTTAGCCTACTAGATTAAAATTTAAATCTCAATGTTCATTTTTTTAGCTTCTCTCAGTCAACAATGGCACGCGCTTTCAAATGAGTTCATTCAAAAAGGAATAAAATAGCACTTTTTGCCATAACCACTTGGAATCGATTCTTCTTGGATTATCTCATACTTACCAAGGGGGGACGGGGGGTGGCCTGGTTCCCAATAATTTTAACACCTCTACTTAGGATAAGTAGGGAAATGAAAGTGAGGGGGTGGGCTTAGAATCCTTTCTAGGTCTCTCAGTCATTTAAAACTTTATTCTTCTCGCTCTCATCAAAAAAACTAAAAATTAAATGATGTGGCACTCGATTCTTCATGCAATTCAGTTAATTTTAAGAGGGTTAATTTTAATTCAATTTAAAAATTGTTTAAGTTTTCTTGCCTCGACATAAAACTCAGTAGAACAATTCGACAGGGTAATAGATTACTTAGAATTTTCTTTTCAAATTTTAGTCATCAATTTTAAATTTAAGGAAAAATAACACTTCTTACCAATTTTGATGGCAAATGCTTTTTTGATGAATCTACTTGAATTATATTGACATATTCTTCTCCTAAAGTTTGATAGCCTGTAAGGAAAAATGAAGAATTAAAACATTCAGAAAATATTTAATGTTATTCGAAACACATCCACTACAAAAAAAAGTTACTTTTACTTCTTACTAGCTATACCCAGCATGCATTGCAATGCCACTCAAAGAAAGAAAGTTTGTGTTTTAATTCTGTTTCATGAAGTGCTTTTGGATACACAATATTTTTTGTTTTTCTGTCTGGTGCATACACGAATAAATCAGAAGGTTTTCCGAAGCGTCAGCAGGCTACATACAGCTGTCCATGTGTGAAGCATGGATTTTCCAAATTTAGTCCACACACTTGTAGCGATTGTCCCTGTGCTTTGTTAATGGTCATTGCAAATGCGAGTCGCACCGGAAACTGCAAATGTTGAAACCGGAAATACACTCATTTGTTGAAACGACTCCCGCATCAGATATCGTAAAATGGTTCTACTAATTCAGAAACCTTCATAGGCGTGCGCACAACAACTTACCAAAGTTTCATCGCAATCTGATGAATGGTATAGGAACTCATATGGGACAAACAAACAAAGAAACATTCATTTTTATATATTAAGATTTTAAAACAATGCTAATCAAATAGCTGTTTAACTCAATGCAATGTAAACTTACCAAAAAAGTGAATCATTCCCTTACCATCTCACCAATGGTATTATTATCTCATATTATTATCATTGAAAACTATTTTCTCAACTTCTGTTGAATTCCAAGTAAACAATGGAAACTCAAAGTTTTTCTGTTTTTGTTTTGAACTGAAGCTCCTCATTTTTTTATTTACCTACACAATTTATAAAGGACTCACTTGCTCAAAATTATATTAATGTTATCATCTTTACAGTAATTCATGAATGTGCATTTATTAATGTAAATAAGTAATAACAAGATTACACTATAGCCAATTTGAAAAAATGTAATTTTATAAAAAAAATTCTGAATTAAAAATTTTTTAATTAATAGCATTGGTAAATATTAAATTGTATTTCATAACAGTTTTAAGATAATTTTTCATAATACCCTAATTACAGTGCAACTTGGATAATTCGAACGTCTTTAATTCAAATCATGGTTAATTCAAAGATTTCTCTTAGTCCCTTGAATTTCTTATTAAATCAATGTTAAAAAATCGTGGATAATTCGAAGTTCAACTTCCTTAATTCGAAGTTTTTTATAAAAAATTTCGAATCATAACGACTTTTCGGCGTTTCATCGTTAAGAAATTCGACACATGACAACTGAAATCCCCTTCCCGCCACCGTTCGACACGTGACGCCATACGACACGTGATGCTTCAGACGCCATTCGAGCTTCCTGCTGTCAGTGTCACCATGTCTTTCAGTAAACCACGCGTGTACAAGAATTTAACGTTCGCTGAAAAGGTTGCCGTCATTCGCGAGGTGGAAAAGGGTGTGAAGAAGAAATGCCAAATCGCCAACGAGTACGGGTTAGTGCCGAATTTCGTCGGTACATTGAAGGACAAACCAACTTAAGTGAAGCTGTTTTCCATTCACTAAACATGCTTGATGATTTTGCTAACCTTAAGTGACTGAATTCTACAAAACAATCAGACATTGCACAATTTTTTGAAAAACTATAATTTTCTGTATTGAATATAATATGTACTGTAGCTTTCATAATATAAATCTTATTTTTGTTTACATACATACAATGTTTAAGTCTTTCATACCATGATCTTTCTGAATAAATATTTACTTATTGACAGAATAATATTTTCAAGCATTCAGTGGACCTGAAATTAAAGTTAAAAGATGTAACTTGTTTAATTCGAAGTTGTGGATAATTCGAAGTTTTGTAGTGGTCCCTTCAGCTTCGAATTATCCAAGTTGAACTGTATTTATTTCTGATAATTTTTTTACTTCTGGAAAGCATTAATTATAATAGTTTGTTTGTGCATTTTATCCGTTCTATTGCTAATGATACCTTTCTATTGCTAATGGAATGGACCAACACTAATTTTTAATTTATTTTTTTATAATAAATGGTGCTATTATTAAATATTAGCCATAAATTAACATGTTGACTGCTGATTACACAGATCCATGTGGATGGTGCCATGTTGTGTGACTAGGCAAATTCTATTGATCAGAATACTGCCGGTGCTTGTAAGGGGAACTTGTATTGTGTGCAGCATTTCAGTAGACACCTTCAACTGTTGTACTTTTGCACTGAACTTTGGTGGGTTTTTTTTTTTCCCTCCCCATAATCATGAGTGATGTATCAAAGCCTTGAAAAACACTAAATTTTCTACATTTGTTGATTATTGATTTCATATTGATTTTTTAGAATTCAGAATTTGAAAAAAGAATAGAAGTTCCTTGATCATACACCTACTTTGATTTTGTATTAATTTTTTCTGAGAATTTACGTTTATTTTAATTATTAAAAAAAATAAAAGTACACCCTTTATTCTATCCTATTTACATTTTATTTTGATTTCCTTACCATATATTGATGAAACCATAATAAAACTACTTAAAATCTAGTATCGATAAGACACTTGGAGCAGCAATTTAACCAGAGGTGATGCCTACACAGAGCAGTGATAGTTAATTTGAGCGGGTTGGTGGGGATGTTGAAAATTGATATGTATTTGACTTCTTATTTCACCATACATAGTAAAAACGAAAAAATAATCTAGTTTCCCATGGGGATCACCAACTATCTCAATGGTGGCAGTTAACATATTAATAAGACTGTTTATTGCTTGTTGTACGAGGTGCATTCAAGTTATTACACCTCCGAATTTTTTTCTCAGCACTGGAAACAGATAGAAACATGCGGTTTGTTTTAAAATATGTGGGCACTTTATGCCATTGCGAGACAGAGATGGTAGCGCCGTAAGGCACACAGAACCCTAGCGGCAGCAGCGAGAGTGAGCGACTGTTTATGATACTTAAAATGGCGACGTTTTCATTACAAGATCAGCGTGTTATCATTCGTTTTCTCCATTTGCGTGATGTGACACCGATTGAAATTTATCGCCAGATGAGTGAGACATGTGGTGAAGGTGTAATGGATGTGTCTCATGTGCGTGCGTGGGTGCGACAGTTCAAAGAAGGCAGAACGTCATGTGACAACAAACCACGACAACCGTGGCCTCGCACAAGCCGATCTGGCGACATGATCGAGCGAGTGGAGAAAATTGTTCTGGAGGATCGTCAAATGAATGCGGAACAGATCGCCTCCAAAGTTGACATCTTCGCTCACAATCCTGCATGACGACCTGAAAATGTGGAAAGTGACCTCCAGGTGGGTGCCACGAATGCTGACGGATGACCACAAGGCTGCGCGCATGGCATGTTGCCAGGCAATGTTGATGCATGATGATGGCATGAATGGGACTTTCTTTTCATCGATTGTGACAATAGATGAGTCATGGATGCCTCTTTTCAATCCTGAAACGAAGCGCTAGTCTGCTCAATGGAAGCACACAGGTTCACCGCCACCGAAGAAATTTCGGGTAACCGCCAGTGCTGAAAAAATGATGGTGGCCATATTCTGGGACAGCAATGGAGTAATCCCAACTCACTGCATTCCAAAGGGCACTACGGTGACAAGTGCATCCTACGAAGATGTTTTGAAGAAGAAGCTCCTTCCAGCATTGCGTGCAAAACGGCCGGAAAAGGCTGCACGTGTGCTGTTTCACCAAGACAACGCACCAGCACATCGGGCGAACGTGACGCAGCAGTTTCTTCGTGAAAACAACTTTGAAGTGATATCTCATGCTCCCTACTCACCTGACCTGGCTCCTAGCAACTTTTGGCTGTTTCCAACGATGAAAGACACTCTCCACGGCCGCACATTCCCTAGCTGTGCCGCTCTTGCATCGGCGATTTTCCAGTGGTCAAAACAGACTCCTAAAGAAGCTTTCTCAGCGGCCATGAAATCATGGCGTCGACGTTGTGAAAAATGTGTACGGCTGCAGAGAGATTACGTCGAGAAGTGACACAAGTTTCATAGTTCTCGTGTGATTCGTTAGTGATTAAAAAATTCGGAGGTGTTATAACTTGAATGCACCTCGTATAAATAATCTCTGATTTTTCATACCCTCAAGAATTTGAAAGGTAATAATCAAAGTAAAGGATTTTGGATCTAAAAAAAATTTTTTTTTGCTAAATTTTAGGTGAAAAAAAAAAATGAACTCCAAATAAAGAGAAAAAATTCTCTAATCAGTTAATAAACTTTATTTAATAGATTTACAAAACTGTAATTTTACGTTTATTTTTATTTGTCAAGTATATTTGGCATTTTATTCATTTTTAACCTAATAAATATTACAATGATTTTTATTTCTTGTAAAACACAACATAGTAAAGAATAACTTACCTTTCAGAGTAGTTACACCAAAGTATAATAGTTCTGTCAATAACTGTAATTCGTGATACCAATGCAACCATCTTTTTGTACCTATCAAAGAAAACATGTTGTATGAACAGATTAGTTTGCAAGAAAAATTTACCAAAGTAAGTGATTTACAAGCACACATTCTCAATGTAAGATGTTTGAATACCTAAAATTAAGTGAAGGGGAACTGGAGGCTCAAATTTATAAGTTCATTTTGATCTCTGGTATTCAAATTGCTTAGCTAATAGTAGTCAAACTTGTTCAAAACAAAATAGCATATTCTAGCTGCTTGTTGATGGATCTCCCTTCATTCCCCTAGTTTTGAACTGATACAAATAATAATAATAATAGCCATGTAGTCAAAGAAAAAGACCAAAAACTTTATATTTTCTAGGAGAAGAAAAGTGGACAGAAATTTATCAATGAAAAGATTTATTGATAAATTTTCAGAATCCATTTTCCTTTCTCAAAATACAGTGAAGCTCGGTTATATCGCGATCTTTCGGATCCAAGATCTCGAAGATCGCAATCTGCTCGAGCTTTTTTTTACTTCGCGATGTCAAATGTCGTATACTCGAACCCTATTATCGCTCACACGATTCCAAATCGATTTAAAATGGTCATTTCGCGATTACCTACATCATTCACAGCGATGTGAGAGAATTTTATGTTTATAAATCATTACCTTTTCAACACTTTGATGGGTTATATTAGCCAAAATTTTCATATTTCTGTTTTCTTACGGTTTGCCGCCGCCATCTTGGGATTAGCGGTATTACCCAGCATGTATTAATTTTAGGTAGCAAATTGCAAGCAGTTTTCTAAAATCAATCAATTTTCGTACTTTTTGGGCGAAAATATGGTAAAGTTTGCAATTTTACAATTATACACCTTTTCCAAAATAAAAGGGGTCCAAAACCAAATCGCGTTATATACGAATTCGCAATATAAACAATCATGTTATAGCCGAGCTTCACTGTATTATTACATAATACAAATGCTACCTATATTGTTGTCAACACAGATGCATTTAGGCATTGAGTTGGAAAATTGTTGTTCCAAGTGAATATTTATACCAAAATACTGTCCCTGGAGGCTATTTATTATTTTATTTTTTTTTTCCTTTTTCAGGTTTTTATTATTATTATTAAAGTTTTTTACTTTTCCCCTTCCAAAAATGGAGGAGTTTTTTATCTCTACTTCAGCATTTCAAAATATGAACACCCTTCTAATCTGACCAAATTGAAAACATGATTTTCTTGTTAAGGAATAACCTGTTTTTGATAGACTGCTAAAGCTCATTCATTCATATGATAATGCACTTTAGGAAAATTAATTAATTGGAATGTTGGATTACACACAAATTGTCAGAAAACAACAACATAAAAAGAAGTATTTGACCATTTGTTCATCTCAGTCAGAAACTATCCTGAACCTTTTCTCAAACTCATCATCCCAGGACAATGTTGACAGGAAGCACACAAAAAAATGATTGAGCTTATCAAAATCCTATAGCAAAACTGGATTATCACCCCAAAAAATCATGCTGGCCATTTGATTGGACTGGAAGAGAATATATATTTTGCAATGCTAGAAAATAGAGCAAATATGAGGGTTGAAAAGTAAAAATAAAAGATTAATCAGAAAGCAAGGATCAAAAGTAAATTCTTCTAAACTTCAACAAAAGGACTGTCTTTTAAACATAATACTCATTTAATGCTACAAACAGTCCTGTTAAAATAATCCTGAACAAAGAACTTAGTGGTAAAGATCTATATACAGTAAATCCTCATTATTGGCAATTCTGATCCCACGGATTCGCTTATCAGCTTTTATAAAAGTGTAACTCATTGCAACACATACAGAGTCTCTTCATGCCAATACGTAGTAGAAAAAATAAATTCTGAGGCGTCAATCATGCAATGCTGACATGAGTTTCCATGGTTTGCAACCAAGGGAAGCTGCAGTCTTGTTCTTTAGACTTCTTTAATTTATAATGCACAATTTTTTGTTAAGCACAAGCGTAAAATATCTTTTAAAACATATGTAAATAATATAGGAAGTGCTCTTTGTAAGAACTGTATACGAAATGATGTGTTAATGGTATCGGATAGCTAAAGTGAAGAGGGTCTAAATGAACCTAACCTCATTCTTCCCACAGGATCAATACTTTAGTAATCAATGTTTCCATTACTATGAGATTTTTCAGGAAAGTAAACTGTACAGTTATTGAGAATTGACTGTATATCAATCCTAGAATTGCCAATCTAGAATTGCTCAATATTTTTTTTTTTTAATTCTAAAATAAAGCTGTATAACTAAGTGTTACGTAATCAATTTCATTAGAATACAGTTTTGTACACTTCTATTATTACACCAATGTTTTTGCAAAAGAAAAAGTTATTCCTGAAGTTCTATGTTGTAAATTCAGTAACATTAATATCATATGTAAAAATAAACCAGATTTCTATCATAGCACTGCAGACAGGCATCTATGCAACTAAATTAACAGCAAATTAAAAACAATTGAAACTTAACTCGACACTTTTAAAACATCACCTTTAGTACATTGAAAAGAAAAATTGAAACCTAATTCGACACTTTTAAAACATCACCTTTAGTACATTGAAAAGAAAAATTAATAAATCATTCTTTCTAAAACTTAAGTGCTTAAATGATTTTGCTTGACTGCTTTCTTTCTATTCTTAGAGTAACAGAACAAACTCCAAACCAGTGTTAGTATTAGAAGAAGAATGACAGAGAACTTAAAAATATCTGAGCTTTCGTCAGTCAGAGTCTGGGATGGCTGTTTTGTGCTTTTTGTGGACTCGTCAGCCAGATCCACTCGCTGGCAAAATGCTCATTGGCACGTTAATCCTTCTGAGTATTAGTATTAGTTTGTCACAACTTACGTGGATTCAACAGGTCTTAATTTATATAGTTTGGTTCGGAAGGAGGAGTGGGATTTGATATTGGATAGATCCTTGTTTCAGGGATTATCCCACTCCGGGGCGAGGTTTACTCGACATTTCGGTCCGGTGCCTCGGAGCTTCTTCAGGAGATGTATATTAATTACGTTAAGACTGGCGCATATCTAACGACTTCCGTTGTTAGTTTCTCAGATGTTGTATTCGTGGTCTTCTTTCCAAGCCATGGTGAGCACAATGCTAGACAAGGGACGAACGGACCCCGGAGTGAGAAAATCCCTCAAACATGGATCTATGCAGTAGACTTAATTCATGTAGTAACTTACAACTAATTCGAGAAATCCACCATAAATGCTATATGGAAATGTTAAATAATATCTTTTCCCCCTACCATTTGATGACATTAAAGTATTTATTCTGTGATGTTGTGTATCTTATAGAAAACTGATTTTGAATTTAATCTTTCTGAATAAGCTTATGAAAGGAATCATACATGTATAATAATAATTACTAATTTCTGTAAAAAATTAAGCAGAATTTACCTAATAATTTTTGAGCAATTTCTGAAATATCTGATTTTAATCCTGATAATATGAATGAGTCTTTTTGAGAAGCACGGAGGATTTCCGCCTGACCAGCATCTTTAAATATCATTCTTAAAAATCTAAAACAGAAGAAAAAAGAGATTAATAATAATTACAAATCAACATATAAAATTCAAGTTTTTTTAAATAACATCAAAATATTTTTTCTAAGAGTGTGGGTTCAAAAGTTACATTCAAAACCAACAGAACCAAGTTATATTAAGTTTATCTTTGAAGCTCTTTGCCTTTTGTTAGAGAAGATTTTACCCGTAAGTAAATGTGGGTCAATCAACTAATGTGGGTCAATCAACTATTCTTTGTACTAAACAAGATCGACAAAATAATGATTTTCTAAAAAAAAAAAAAAAAAAATCGAAAATCTAACTTCCTATGTAGCACATTTTAAAGATTAGTGAATGAAGTTTTAGTTAAGATAACGGGCAGAGCACTTTTTTAATTTGAAGAGCAATATTTTGCTTTATTTAGTGAGATTATGTCGGTAATTTGTCCTCTGCGGGACAAAACAAAACAAACAACCTAATTTATTTTATAATATTTCGGATTTTCCCTGTCATTGTTGCATATCCTTACTATCAATTACTACTATTTAACATATATTTTGTATATTTAATAGCAATCTGTATGAAAATATTCGCTTTGGGAGTTTGCGAAGTCTCTGAAGTGACAGGGAAACATTGTCCCCTAAGTTACGTAAAAATACTAAAATATTCGTAATTAAACTAACATCGGTCACTGTAAAGCTTTTGATCAATGATCTAAGAATACTTTGGGGTTAAAATAAAGTCCAATAATTATTTCCAAAAAAAAAAAATATTAAATTTGTGATCAGGACACACTTAGGTACTTCGGTGTCAGTCGGAAGTGGAACACTTAAGACATTCGTGTCGACATCCACCCACCCAAGTGTGGTGTCCCTGCCCCCCATAAGAGAGACAGAAGATCACTTTTGGCAATAGCTAGCAAAGATGCTAAGGTTGATTAGCTGCCATTGTTTTTCATGTTTCTAATCGGGTTGTCTGGTAGCTGAAGAATTGTTTTCCTGCTGAGTTTACTTACTTTTCAAAATTGGAAAGAAACTACTTGGAAAAAAAACACTTAAAGAGCACACACTTAGGTACTCAACTAAGAATAGTTGAGTGACCCATGTTTTTAAATTGAACAATTTACAAGTAAAGCAAACCATTATAACAACAATTTTCAGCTTCTTTCCAACCAAAACAAAACGAGTGACCAGTGGGCAACTGGTGCGTCAACCACAGCCCTCAACAATCTGCAGTTAGCACCCAACATCTTCAATTTAATAAAATAAGAATTTAATATATCTATTGCTTGATCAGCAAAAGACTTTCTCTTGTTACATAGTTATTTTATTTAATAAGGTTTTTGGTACTTGCATACTATTGGGACCCACTTTTTATAATTCATTTCTGGTGTATATTGTAAATCATTAACTCGCCAAAATATGCAATAAAAATAGGCGCTTACACATTACCTGACATTGTTTGGGAAAAAACCCATCAGAAATCGATTACAAAAAATGGGATCCCGATTGTATGTAAGTGGCAAGTTTTTTTTTTTTTTAGATGAACCACATCCTTTAAATGAAAGTAACAGATCTAATGTGTCTGATTAGTACATAGTACATTTGTAATTCAACTTTTACTTTGCGAATTTTGAAAAAGACTTAATAATTAAATATTTCATGAAATTAGCTGACCTAATACAAGTCTGGTCATTATTGGTCAACTAACATTGTAAAGAATGTGGAAATTTGAAGAATCTTTGTAAGTTAAGACTTCAGCTGTCTTCACTGCAACCTAAACAACAATGAATAATTGAGATCTGGCATCAGTGAAATATTCTAAATCTTAACAATGGATGAACAATTAGCCGTTCTTTTTCTTTAAAAATTTACTCCATTTTAAATTAATGAAAACTTCAAATTCAATTCGATTGTAATCAAAAACAGAACTGGAAAGCAATTCTGAAATGTGGGACGTTGGGTCTTGTTTATATTGTTTCAAGTTCAAAGTACAAAAACAAAGGTTAAACAGAATCAGAATTTGTGAATTTACCCAGCTTTTGTAGCAAACACATCAATTTAATAAATAAGTTTTTAATAATTAATCAAAATATAAACCAAGGGCTGCACATTGAATAAACAAAAATGCCTTTCTGGTCTATTAGCAGAGGGAATTGGGAACGGTCGTTTTGTCCTGCTTGGGACTCATCAGTCCGATCCGCTCTCCCCGATAACAAACCCAAAACATAAGTGGAGGTCAATCACGCAGCCGACAGTGACCCACGAAACCAAAAAACAACAATAATAAATATAGTGCTGTAATGCACACTATAAACCTTTTTTCTAATACAGTCGGACCCCGATTTAACGAACTCCTATTTACCGAATTTTGCGATTTAACGAATTTTTCTTTTTCCCCGATTAAAATGAAGGCAAAAACCCCTATTTAACGAATAATTAACCCCGAATTAACGAATTATTTCAACAACCGAAACATTTTTTTTTTGTATTAGTTTAGGTAAACAAACCTAAACATACCTAATGCAGCAGGATATAAATGACGCTGTATTTTCTTCTCTCTATAAAGTCGAAAAAGAACTTTTTCGAGTCAGGAATCAGGAGTCAAACATTACTCAGTACATATTTTAAAAATTTCAAATTAATTAGTGAGTAATTATTCGCTGTATTATTAGCTGCTGAATAAAAAGTGTGTAATTTCTAATTATGGGTGTTTTGTATAATTGCTTATTAGGGCTGTTCCATAAGTGCAGAAATTTTTTATTTTGGACCCCGATATTACGAATAAACCCCGATTTAACGAATAAAATTTTCGGTCCCAATGAATTCGTTAAATCGGGGTCCGACTGTAAATGGATAGGATTAAAGGCTTTCAATTAAATTATTAAAATAATTAATCAAGCAATATTTTTCAAGTGTTTCAGGAAAAAAAAAGTACATTCATTCGTTCTAGGGCATTAGCAACATTATAGAAGAAAAGTTTGTCTCTAAAAAGGATTAGAATGCACTGAAATATTTACTAATGTTGAACAAAAGATATTTGGTGCTGTATTTTTAGGAAAAAAAAACCAAAAAAAAAACCAATTTTTGTCATATTATATTCCTTAAATCACAGGATACAATATGTTGCTTTCTACTACAACCTTTCTGTCACAATTGATGCAGGATATCCTGCAAGGGTAATGCGAGACAACGGAGAAACAGTACATTTTTATTCTAATATTTTTCATTTATGCATTTCCTGTATGATGCTATTTATTCTTTCCACTGTTGTTTATGTCAAAACTACCTTTCCAACATATCTGCAAAATGTAAGTACATTAGCACATGGTTGAATTAAACATTATAACCTCTTCTTTTATAAGAAATGCTTAAAGCAAATGCTTAATCATCCATTCTTTCTTCATAGTTTTATTATTTTTGTTTAGGTTAACTAAATGAAAAAAGGTCTTTATAAGTAGAAATCGCAACACCTAAGAAATTGCTATTAGAAATTGCTGAAAAGCAGACGATAAAAAAGGATACAGAAAATGTTACACCCGAAGTTTAATGTCCCGAGGCAGTTAGGACCCATTTTTAAATTGGAGATATTTAGTAAGAAATTATATTCTTCACTTACTAAACATATTTTAAACTGTTTTATTAAGAAAGAAATTTTATTGAATCTTTCAACTTTGTTTTAATTAACTAAATTTATATATTTCTAATATCAAAGACAAATCTGCCAAAACAGATGATGACAATTTCTAATCATTCCCTCATTATATTATAAATCCAACTTTAATGTATGAGAAAGAATGTTTATCAAAAACCATAACATTTAAACAAAATCACACATATTTAAGATATGTTCTAGTTACAACCAATTAAAATTGCAAAAAAACAAAACAAAAACAAATTAACATAAAACAGAATGGTTTCGACCTGCGCAAGCTGCAAGATCATCCTCAGCTGAATTAATTTCAAGTAAGGAAAATAAAGGAAAATCAAAGATTTGTTGAAGGAGGCATAATTGGTCAAAAGATATAGACTGGTCATTATATTACTTCATTTCATATTTTATGATAAATTTTATGTAACTTTGAATTAAAATTCTCGATACTATAGCAAGTAAAAATAGATTTTTTTTTTTGCCTTTTTGTTATTGTGCAATGAGCGAAGTTGTGTTAATATTTTATTTTACAATAAATTTGCAGCCTAGCTTTAAAAAGGATACAAAAATATATATGTTTCTTAACTGAAAAACGGTTTATTTCTAAATATACGAGATTCAAAGTGAAAATGACCAGCGCTGCTTAGGATACGAAATTGTAGGATTATCTATTAAATCACCTGCTTGGTTTTTTTTTATCCAAGAACTATTATCAAATCTATAAACAGATTTACTTTTATTTTGCATTTTGATGTGTCATGCTTTTGATGCAATAGAGTTGAAACTCGCCCACTCACTTGTGCAAGTATTAATTTACGTGTAACTTATTCGCTCAACTTTTTTTTATGGATTATATTTTTCAGTGAATCGTAGAATTAATTGACTTGAAAACCTTAATGAATGATTATCAAGATAAATAATTAAATAATAAAGGGGAAACTTTGTTGAACTATTGTTTAAACTTTTTTAATTACTTATAATAATGAAATAAGTCATTCCCTGACAAATTCATAGTAGAAGTTTGATTGTTTTCTTTTCAAACTTACTTCGGTGAAATCAAGAAGGAAGTTTTCCATGCAGAACTAATTAATTACTGTTTAAAAGTTGGCTGTCAGCTTAGGAACTTTATCGATATTTCTAAACTGAACTTTCTTTGAGGTAGTTATTAGGAATTTTTCATTTTATTGTACTATTATAATGACGAGTCATGTATTGTTGTGAAACTAGAAATATTTTCGAAACTTCCAAAACGTTCCTACAAGTCGGAAACGGAAAAAGCACTACTAAAAAGGCGATTCGAGATGTTGCAAATTCGAAATTTAATGTCGGTTACATTTAATAAATTACGGTAAAGCTTGTATTATATAATAATCAGTAATAAGCTTTAATATATGAAATATCTTTGTATAAGAAAAAATTAGTCGTTTTATTTATATAAGAACTTTATTTCGCTTTCATGGAAATATTGTTTTCCATTTTGAAGCATGTCGAAGGCTGGACCTCTAGTGGTATCTAAGTAAACAAACGAAAAAAACTCTTAAAAACTCTCAATACCAGAGTATAATGCCACGTAAGACTTAGCAATTGGTTGTTATTAAACAAGTTCAACTTATCAGTTATTAGCCGTTCTATCGAACTTTGATAAAGATCTGTAATTGTGATTAATTTACAAGTCATCGTTTATTATTTATTTATTCTACGTCTCTTGTAACATTGAAGTCGTTGCACACATGTCAGACAGACAACCATTAGACAACATGTGTTTGCTTCTGAAGAGCTGAGGACGAAGATCTTTAGAGTTTTCTTGTTAAAATTATCTTTTTTAATACATCATTCCTTAAAAGAAAACCCATATTATCGAGTAAGCAGAGTATTTATTGTGATTTAATTATAATTTGTAAATAATATTTACATGTAGAGTTTAATTTTCTAATTTCTACTATTATGTAACTTAATATTAACATCATTAAGACTTTTTTTACAAAACAGAAACACTGCGATTTCATTTAAGGAATTAAATATGAATTCTTTAAAGTCGGATGATATCTGACGAGTTCTGATGTTATTGGGAGTTTCAGAAGATCGGTTCCTCCCACGTCAGGGGTTACTGTTACGTCACAAAAGGGCTCAAGTGAGGGAAGTATAAATATCTGGCCAAGACGAACATAAGAAAGCCGGTAGTGGCATTTTTAAAAGAGCGATCTAACAGGATTTGTCGAAGATAAACATATGGGAAACATCGTTGAGTTTAGAGTAAAAGAAGCCACGTCCAAGCAGGGTGAAGGTCAAATCAATCAATCACAATTAATTGGGGATTATATTTGAAATACTGTGAATATTCCTCATAATAAAGATGACAGATTGTAAAACAATAATGGGAGGTATCTTAACGAAAACTACATCCACATAATGAATATGGATGGTTACTTAAATTTTTATTTATGATATCTTTAAAGTGTTTATAAAACTTTAACTTAAATACAAGTTAATATAAGTGATTCACAAACAATAAATTCTGGTTTTTGCATAAAAATGGTATCTTGGAAGTAAGTAACATGCTGCATTTTGGTAGAGGAATAGAAGTAGGATTTCATTGTACAATATTTAGATTTCATCTTATGTAATATTTTCCCTCTGCACATGAGGTTGTCTTCCAAATCTTTGTGTCATTTGTGATATCTATATTTTTATGAATCTGTAAAGAAAGCCTGGAACATTTCGATTTCTCACATTGCATAGCTGTGCGATAACCTCTTGGTAGTCTGAAGTAAATACAAAATGTTGGTCTTCTTACGACATATGAATGGAAATGCATCTTATGTTTGTTTTAGGTGTGAAAGTGATAGCGATTTTCACTGTATCACACAAGAAAACTTAAAATCTGAAATTGAAATCTCTGAAAAAACGGTTATGTATTGCAATAGCTTCAAACACAAAGATGTCAAACATCATTAAAAATTCTAAATAAATAAACCAGTTTTCAACATCAGCTGCTTTTTAAGATCTTACACTATACTAAGTTTATAAAACAAAGATCGTTGTTTTCCATGCCAATGAAACACTTCTCTCCCATAGGTGAGGAAACTGGAATTTTGTTTTTCTAAACCATTTACAAAGTAAGCACAGCTTAACCAATACCTTTATGACAGAAACAAATAAACTGAACTACTAGAGACCATGATACTGCCTTATTTTAGTAAAATTTTAGAGTTTCTTCTATTTTTACAGAAGGTATTGTTTGTAAAATGCCGGTTATCCAACTGAACGGATTTCAGGCATTGGGCAAAAGAGTTGGAGCTCTGAACTAATAATTGTTGTCGACAGAATTTCTGTAAGTACTTAGGCCACTACTTGCAGAGAGTCATCGCAGTGATCCTTGTATCATTATAGCAGCTCAATGATTCCGACATGACACTTATTTGTCAGTAAGATTTGTTTTCAGACTAAATCTTTGCTGCATTCTGGCTCGAGCAGTGTCACAGTGATGTTTTAGTATTATTGTGGTTGCACTCAGCAATGTTTGACCAGATAAGCATTGGAGCCTCCATGCTCAATGAAAAATGATTAACAATAAAGTCAGTCAAGACCTCATAAACTTTGACTGACTAATGTATTGTTAGTCAAGATACCCTTGCCTGAATTCACCCAGGCCTCCTGCAACAGTCGGGCTATTCAGGTGTCTCATCAGTGTCAAATGGATCCTTAGATTTGACCAATAGCAAGGTAGACCTTTGCGGGTGACCTGCTTGGCTGATGGCCAAGTCATATTTCTAGGGAGACCAGTTTGTGAACCAAGTAAAGTGAAGTATCAGTAATTTTGTTTTCTTCATCTGTTTGGATTGAGTTACAAAGCAAAACTTGCTTTATTTTTCCCTCTACATATTTCATAGAAGAATGAAGTTTAATCCTTTCAGTTTTAAATATTATCAATATCCCAAACTAGAACTTATAAGAATTGGAGAAATCATAAATGGAATCCACGTGGTGATTACAATAATAAATGCAAATCTAAACTGTATTATGAACTACAGAACCAGGAAGGGGTTTTAATAATTGTTACATTTGTTTTTCTTAAATCTATTCACATTATCAAGTTATTGATGTTTCAATTTAGATCGAGATGAATAGGTATTTACTTACTGAAACTTTCTGTTCATGCTACCTTGGCGATCCACTAAGCTTTTAATTTTATCTTATTTTAGGTTGTTTGCTGATAATGCTCAATCTTATTTAACATGGAACCACCTAGTACAAGAAGTAGATTGTTGAAGAAGGATAGTGCGTCTGAGGATGAAGATCCTGTGACTGCAGAATACCGTGACAGGATATCTAAGATGTATCCAGTGCCTAGAAAGTTATCCAAAGATGCTGTTCTTGGAATGACTTTTACTGATTCTAAAGACTTGTACCATAATTTAGATGGTGACAGAGGAAATGTTGCACTCTTGATGTTTTTATATGTACTCCAGGTATTTCTTGTCTTCACAGTATTTATTATTATTATACTAATGAAAACAATTTTTTTTT